>JAJHUR010140478.1:184778-280352 GCA_027495735.1 Lutjanus campechanus | reverse complement strand
ACTGTATCGAAAATGAACCGAACCATGACCTCAAAACCGAGGTACGTATCGAACCGAGATTTTTGTGTATCGTTACACCCCTACTGTTCACACATCAGTTAAATATTTCTTGGCTGGTTAATTAGGAATGAACACGGACGAAATACTTCAATGCCATCCTTTAACACCACAGGATGGATGTCTGGAAGCACATTTCTCTCACATAACTTTTCATTTGTTTTTGTTGAAACCTTCAGACATTCAGGGAGAATGAGCATCATGATTACATTCTTTAACTACATAGTGAGTCTGATACAAATACTTGACAGTTTAGCCTGACGATCACTGAATGAAGTCATTTTCAAACAAATTATGCTCACCAATGTAAATCTCTGACTGTTCATAGGTTATTTACATTTGTACAGTTTCATACAACATAAAACAATGTGCTACAATGTGATACAATATAATACAACACAATATGAAGAAACTGTGATATGACATGATACAATATGTTACAATGCGAAAAGATACAATGCAAAGCAATATGATACAGTATGAAATTACAGTACTTATACAGTTACACATATGACACTTTTTATTGATGTACGCAACTCATGACAAATATAAATATTACATTATATCCTCTGGATTCAGATCTCAGCAGCACATTGATTTTGTTTTAACAACAGGATAAATGTATAGAAGAATTAATTTGCCTATTGTGTTTTTGAAATTTTAATCACTTTTTGAAGGCCTGAAATTTATGTTCTATGTAAACATTTGAGGAGTCAGATTTTTGCTATTGCCGAATGCTATTACTGTTGTGAGTTGCTTGGAGTGTGCGAGAGTTTGGCCAATAATTTTTGCACAAATTTGGATTTGATTATATCGTTTAGTTTCACAGCTAGGCTGCTGAGCCAGGTTGTAATATGATACTCTCAAATACTGATTTGAAAAAGCAGAAAAATAATCTTGCATACTAGCTCCATAAGATCCTCGTTCACCACACACTCACAATTGAGACAATGGAGTTAATGTTCTGTATTAAAATATAAGCTTCTGGTGCAGTTTCTCTCGCAAAACAGACATTTCCCTTTTGGTTTGCTTGTTAGTTTGAAAGTTTATTGTCTACAAAGTGGAAACTTGTAATTAGCTTCACTACACAACATCATTTAAGGACAAAAGACAGAATTGTCAACGAATATCAAGAATAGAACTCACCACATGACTTTAAAAGACACAAATGCACTTATAAAACATCATCATAAAACTTTGCGGGGGTTGGCTACAGACTGTCTGAGTAAAACAGTCGTACGGAGGCCACGCATTCAGTATTCTCATACAATTAGTAGGAGCGACTTGCTGCACACATTTTTGAAATGTAGCTTCACAAGTGATACCACATCACCAGTTGGATTTAGTAACCTTGCACTGGTGGGAATGTTCCCCCTGAGAATGATGTTACCACGGCGACAAGGGCATGCCCTTTGCACTGTGGCCCCTGCCCTTTGCTACCCTTGAGGGGGGCATGTGCCGTCAGCACTGCAAAAAGGACCCCCACGCCCTGCTCACGGCGTCAAGAGAGATCCCCCGATGAAAATGGATGGAGCTGAAAGAGTGTGTGTGTTTGAATGTGTGTATGAGTGTGTGAATGCACTATAGGTGTCTATGTACGTGCATGAACACACACACACACACACACACGATTGCAAATGCACACAATAAAAAAGGGAAGGAAAATGCAAATATTTGATCAATTGACAGCTGCTTTAATCTGTGAGCCAGCAGCCAGGCAGCACAGGAACACTTCCTTTGTAGAATGAGATTCTCATTTCCTTTGCACACAATTGTTTTTCCTCCCGGTGTCTTTCTCCTCATCTCCCTTTCAGGCACAGTCGAGCGTCACATATAGACTCTGGTTCTTTACTTACAGCCCATACTGTAGGTAATTCTAACATAAACAACACAAGAAACACAAGCATTAACATTAAATATGGAGATATGTTCAATATCAGATGCTGGGGAGAGCATTCATATCAAAAGACAAAATGACACTCAAACTAGACAAGATATGTGTTATATAATTTAGCCAGCTCTTTGTCAACTGTTGGTTTGTGAAGCAAACAACCCTGTCTCCTCAAAGTTATATACTAAATTGTTTTCATAATTATGTTGTGGTGACAATGTAATTTTCTTCCTGGATAATGTTCACAGACAAAGGTTTTTGAAACAGTACATTTATATATATTTTATGCATGTGCTTGATTTGCACGGCGGTCGTACAGGACTTTAACCACAGTCCAGGGTTCACCTTGAGACTCCTGCAACAAAAGCACTTTGGTTAAAAGTACAATATAAAACATTCAGCCTTACTAGATGTCGGCAAACAACTATTTGGCATGTAAAGATATAGTGCAGTTTTAAAATCCTGAGCAGAGAATGACGTCCTCAGTTCTATTTTCAACATGGCGGCCTGGTGAGTAAGTTTCTCATATTACAGCTAAACAGTTCACTACAATATGTTTCTAAAAACAGAATCTTGAGCCATCTTTGATCAACACTGCCTAATTTAACAGTTTGATCTCACTTGTGGGAGTCTCTGTTGGAAGCCAGAGCCAAAATGGCAGCTGCAAGGTCACAATATAGTATTACAGCTAAATGGTTCCCCTAAAATATGCTTCTGAAAACACTGTAAGTGAGAAGTAAGCACTATATAGTGACATAGGACCCTATCTTACGCTGATCTAAAGGGCAAGTGGAAAGGTGTGTCCAAATCCACCATTGCTGTCTTGCGCCAGGGGTGCAGGGGTATCTCCTGGTTCGAGAAGTGAAAGCGCAAGAGCGCACAATATGTTAGACGACAGGACATCTGCAATGGCCTTGCACTGGGTGTAAGATAGGGCTCATAATCTTGAAGGCGGCAGTAGCTCAGTCTGAGGACTTGGCTTGGGAACCGGAGGGTCCAAAGTACAGAGGGTATACTGGTAGCTGAAGAAGTGCCAGTTCACCTCCCTGCCCTTTACCAAGGCACTGAACCTCTAACTGCTCAGGTCACCTGACTATATGTATGTATATGAATGTGTGCAGCCCCCTCGCTCTGACATCTCTCCGATGCATGTCTATGAGTCCTGTCTGTGCATGTGTGTGTATTTCAGGTCTGTGTGCATATAAAATTACAACCGAGTGAAAAATGTAATTTCCCCTGTGGTTGAATAAAGTATGCCTTCTTCTTCTTCTATAATCTTAATCCATATTTGATCAGCTCTACCCACTCTTTTTCACAATTTCATCTGAGTTTCGGGAATCTCCATTGGAAACCAGAACCAAAATTACAGCTGCTTGGTTCTATTTCTTATACTACAACATTTTTTGTTGTACAGTTGAACATTATGTTACACTAAATAATGTTTCTGAAATCATTTTAGGTGAGATTTAGGCAGTGTAGTAACAGAATCTTGATCCATATTTTATCAACATCACCTAGTTTGATCAGAGTTTTGAGAGCCCAATGTGATGACACCGATTACACTTTTTTCCCAACTTGATTGAGTAAACAAAGCACGCATTTATTTTGGTCTGAGATGCTGGTGGTCTACACTGCTGCGACCTCTAGATGAAGTAAATGTTGTATATAGCACCGTTAAGGTAAGTCACTACAACTGGATAGTGTACTGCAAGATTACGTATTTTGGCAGAAAACAAATGAAATACATTGTCAGTGAACATATTATTTATACGTTCAGTATCAACATTTTTACAACTTGCTGGGTACATTAATTAACATTTCCTTCCATTTCATTTCCCTAAAAACATATTTGCTGTTGCACATTAGTCGTATAAACATAATTTCTTGCAGACAGGGCTGGGAGCCAGATAAGGTCCAAGCATCTAATTCGTAAAGACAATGAGACAACATGAAAATGTTATATGAAATAGATTAGAGAGATTATTCTGTCCCTCACCAGTGAAAACTCACAGATGATCCCACAACCATATAAACACGAGCCATGCCGACCACACTCAGGATCATTTATCTGTTATTTGTCATTTCAAATGACAACATTCTTCAATAATAACAACGTTGGTTCACCATCTTGGTAAACCAAACTGTGTCTGAGTTTGGTATTTAAATTTTTTCCCCTCATCCAAATAACATCAATAAACATTTTTTCTACTTTTCACATGCAGCTTCTACATTCCTATGTATTTTTACAAGCTGATTTCTTCTTATTTCATGTTGCACTTTTCAAAGTCAAATAATTTTACAACAAAGAGATAAAATGAGGTATTAAAAGCAAACATAAGTCACAACAAAATAACAACTGAGTAATATAGATAAAATGGAAAACAAAAGACAACATAAAAGAGCTTTGATAAAAAAAATCTTAAAACTTAACATGAGTTATTACATTAAATTCCCTTAGCAGAGACAAATTGGTGCTTGATCTTTCTTTTTGAAGTAACACAAGCATCTTATTTGACCACACAAACATTGAATTTTAGGTTTTGTTGGGCAGTTAGGATTCTAAAAATATGATGAAAAATCAAAGACAGATTAAGTAATTTGTGTTCTTCATTCTCTTCCTCTGCAGTCTTCATCTGTCTTTACATTGTTTACATCTGTTTCTGCACATATTTGTAGAAAATACTTCAGTGTTTGACCATGACAGAGGTATTTACAGCTTCTGAAGCACTGTCACTCCTTTTCTTGCACTTCTTGCAAAGAAAAAGGTGAAGAATGATTTTTCCAGGCAACATTACACTGGAGATGAAGCAATACAATATGATAAAGGAACATAATGGTTTGTAATAACAGCCTGGAGTCCAGCTCTATAATTTAGTCTTTGTTTGTTTGTTTGTTTGCTTCCATGTTTACGTGTGTCTTTGTGAACAGGGAGCAGAGTTTGATAGAGATATTGATTGTGAGAGAAAACATTGTATGTGTGTGTGTGTGTTTGTGTGCGTTTATTTCTCGTAAACAATCACGAGCTGCTCCTAATTTTGTTGTCAAACACACATGCTGGATGGAAACAGGGGCCTGCGTGTGCGTACAATGAGCACACACACCACTCGACCCGCTCCTCCTGCCATGGCGCTACCTGGGAGTGTGTGTATAATAAGTGTGAAAAATCTCATTAATGCAGTGCGGCTGCTGGGCCGCGGCTGCTGCTAAGTCCCTTGTATTGTCACTTTTCTCCAGGGCCCCCGAGCGCTAGCTAGCTAACTAGCATCATCGCCATGGAGACCACGGCAGCTATGCCTCACCACTCATCCTCGGCACTCTCACCCCTTATACTGTGTACACACACACACACACACACACACACACACACACACACGCACACACAGAGGCAGGGAGGCACACACACACACACACACCTTCCCTCTCTGCCTCGCTCTCCCTTTTTGTCCTCTGACAAAGCTTGACAAACCGCATGTGACTTGGAGGGCTTAGCACCGGGGAATTGTCAGAGTTCCCCCTCTCCAATTCACACACAGTTCAAACTCTAAATAAGCAGCCATATTGATTTTTAATGATGCCAGCCAGTGAAGACCCTCTCTGCTGCGGAGATGGAGAGAGCGACGGAAGGAAGGAAGTCAAGACGAATGGAGGAGCTGGGTCACTTTTCCCACATTTGGCACAACTGCTTTTTTCATAGCAAAACATCTTTGTTGTGTTTTTTGAGGAGGAGTGACTCTCCTTTAGAACTTTTAACCATTTCATGTTAGGACAATATTGCCAGTAAAATAAGACTAATTTCTACCAGTATGATTTTGCAAGGTGTTTCCTTATTTACTTCTTAAACATTGATTTCTGTGTTGATTTAGTCAATAACAGCGGTAAAGAATTCTGTGTATATATACTACTGTGCCTTTGTTCGTGCGTTAATTGCTTTGGGGGGTGAAAGCCGACCTTCTATTGCCTGTCCGGTGGCATGTGTACGTGACTCTAAATTGTATTTTAATTGACCATGCTGATGTGATTGAGTTTTGAAATACGTTACGTAAGTAAGTAATGATTGCCAGAAGTCTAATCATAAAATAAATGCAGGCTATAATAAAGCCTATTATCACAATCATTTAAATGAATCAATCTGAAAACTTTTCACAGTGCCACAGACCACTGGGGGTCTCTGGACCCTTATTTGAGAACCACTGACATACATGAACATGCAACAGCAGAAGCAGCATAACGACGGCTGGAATTTGAGTCCAGTCCATCCTGTCCTAAATATAAAACACATGCATTTGCTGCCTGAGCCACTGTGACACATTTGGGAGCAGAACTTCTGTTCTCAGATGTCACAATCATGTTTCCTCCAAGAAGTCAATTTCTTTAGAGAATGTGTTAACACTTTAAATAAACAAATAAATAAATAGAGACCTGGTCAATTAATCCACAATTCAACTGTTTACTTTACATTTCAGCCACACACAGATTGAACAACAATTTTCATCTGTCTTGCACAAATTAGTTTGCTTTTTTAATGAAACATCACACACAATTCACAGTCAATTACATCACATTAAATGTGCATTAGTGTGCTCAAACCTTCAGATCATCGCCATCATCTATAGATCAACTTTTTATTTGTTCATTTCTTAGCTCTGTCTTTCTTATTGATGGGTCCAAATTGTTTGGGAGGCCCATATTCAACCACAAGCACGCAACCAAAACACCACATGCAGTCGCCCGCCTACATATACAAACTAGCCCAGTGCTAAAGACGTAGCTGGCTACACATATGGAGGTGATTTCATAGATCAAAGTGTCGCTACAGCTAATTAATCTGTATCAATGTTAATTAATCAACTTAACCTCAGGCTTTACAGACCACCCTCTAATCACTCTGTGTGTGTGTGTGTGTGTGTGTGTAAAAGAGAGAGAGAGAGGAGAGCATATGCAAATGGAATTCCTGTAAAAAAAAAATCAAACAAATAACCAGGTTTGACTTAAATATATAGATGTAATTTAAGAGAAAGAGCAGGCAAGAAATGATTAAATACAGGGCAAAGAAAAAATTAAGAGAGGAAAAGAATCAGCACATTTACAAGTGTGTTAAGACAAAGCCTGTGAGCGCAGTACAGAGAAAAAACAGAAAAAAGAGAAGGGGGAAAATGATTAACCTCTGAGACATTTACCTAATTAATTCTGTCCGTGCTTTAAATGAAGTGAGCAACCTTGGAGCAGTAGCCGGTCAGTGGAACTCATGTAAAATGTATGTCACCCTATATTACCGTGTGCAGAACAAGAGCTGCCGCTGCTTAATATAATGACACATGTAATCTTTATTCAACTTGCACCCTGGAGGCGTGCAGCTTTGTTGCAGACATGGAAACAGCTAAACCTTTAGCCCAAAGCTAAAGCTAAATAAACTGACAGTCTATTGACACAGGTGGGAGCCTATAGAACCATGCTTGCATCTAATTATGAGCGTTTATGTTGGTATTAATGATGTACTAACATGGAATTCAGGGGTTAGAGGGACTGAATTGGATTTCCTATGTTGCAGATGTGTGTGTAGAATTACGGGAAATTATTTTAACCTGTAGAGCTGCTCGCATGCAGTGGATTTTTTGCTGCACAAGATGTTAATTGGTGAATAAAACTACATTTTACAGCTCATAATGGAGAAACAAAATGTGTTTGAACTGGTTGTTTTGAACTCTTATTCTTTTGTAAGAATTTTGGACTTCTATGTGAGGTTTGTAGGAGAAGACAAAAAATACAGCAGAAAATCAGCACATTTTTAAAACAAATCACAGTGTTTTGAAATACTCACCTGCTGCCAGACTGTGATTACAGAACAACAGAACAATCTTCACAATACAAAAAAAACAATGGTAGAACAATGTGAAACAACTGGTCAATTAATCAGTTTGTTGACAGAATCTGCAGCAATTTGGATTATAGGTGTAATAAATTAAGTTGTTTATCAAACAAATCATGAAACCATTCACTGGTTTCAGTTCCTCAAATGTGAAGATTCACTGATTTTCTCTGTTTTATATATTTTTGAGTTGATGACTGTTTGTGCAACAACAAAAAAACTGTTAATTTGAAGAAAATTATTTTCCCCTATATTTTGACATGTAGTGGACCAAGGCTGTCAGCAACTAGGATTAATTTTTAACCCTGATTAAATCAAACTTTATGTTGCACCAAACTTTTTAACTAGCATAACATTAAGAAAAAATCTATTTAAACCTCTCTTTAAACCTCAGTTTAGTCTTTACTCTAAGTTTGAGATTAAACTTAATTCTGCTGCTCCAAAACTTTAAACTCCAATTTAGAATGTGAGCCAGTATTAACTTTAAACTTAAATAGTTGCCTTTTTGAGATGAACTGAGCTCGACCCTTTTTTTTTTTTCAGGTACCAAGCCAATGTGACTTTTTAAAAAAAAAAAAAAGAGACTTTTTAGCTAGCTCACAAACAATATCACATCATTATTGATATAGTTATTTTAAACTAGTGAGGAAACAGCGTAAAGTTTTGTTAAGTTTTTAGCTAGCTGGCAAACAACGTTAAGTTTTTTTCCTTTTTAGCTAGCTCTCCCCCTTTATAATTACTAGGTCTCAACAGTGCTCACTAAACTTGGATTTACTAAACTGAGATTGGTTTGAATTGTGCAACAAAGCTCTGTTTAATTTGAATATTTACTCCTTTCAAATCAAGTTCTGCTCTGATCAGACCCAAGCTAAAACTAAACTATTTTCTGTGCAACCCAGTGTAAATGATTAATGGATCAGTTGAAAAACTGATTAATAGACTGGCAAAGAAAGTGCTAGTTGATGCCCAGGCTAAAATAAAAAGTAACATGCAATCAATCTTGTTTTTTGGCCCAGTAGGCCTAATATTTCTTTTAAAGAGTGGTGAGCCACTCAAATGCATTAATGTGATCACAACACACATTAAATATACATTAACAAAGCACTTAAACAGTTGGAAAGTACTTGTATAGTATATTTACAGTAGCCTATATGCAGGTCAGTCTTGAGAATGTAGCACACACACACACACACACACACACACAGTGGATCAGGAATCGTGGAATTCAGATGAGAACTTCCTTCAAAGGGCCGAGCGGCTGATGGCGGCTGTCAAGTCAAGCTGCAAAGAATCTGCCTGAGCATTCCTGTGGTTTAACACCCCCTTCTCCCTCCGCACTCCACCCCTGTATGTCATAAAAATATCACAGAGATGCCGGCTCCTGCCGGCAGTGAGGAAAGTGAGGGAAACAGTTTTGAGGGCATGCTCCTTTATAGACAATCACACACACATGCAGCAACACATTTACACATGGAACACACACACAAAAAACATCAGTGTTGCATTTCCGGCATAAAACTTCAGTGAGTCTGTGGTCCTGAGTATCTGGTGGCCTACAAGCATAGACAGAGTAATTTAACTGCAGAGCAGCATCTAACTGACAAAATTATGTACTAGAGTAAAGGAAATGCTTATCAAGAGTATCTACAACTTGATCTGGCAAAGATATACAGGGTATCTTTAGCATGTAGTGCACATGAGGACACTGTGGTGACACCTCAGATGACTGCCAGCTGTGTGTGACCACCAAGCACAGATAAAAGTGCCAGCAGCTGTCGAGCAAATGACCCTAAACAACCGTGAATAGATAAATAAATCAAGCATATTAAAAATCCAAGTGCTACGTTTTTGATTGATTTGAATTTTCTTATTTGACACTAAATGAAAATTATTGACTAAGTCAAATATGAAAGTTTATTCAAATAATCTTAATTACGGCCTTCTTTCTGGCTTTTTCAGATCTTGATGGAGCTTTCAACAACATCTCACAGTCTTTATTAGTGCACGAAGTTTGTTTAAGTTGTTCTCATGGAGATAACGCAGATGTCAAGTATTGCGTTTCAGTCACATGATGTTAGGTGATCATCATACATGATGAGCAAATGAGATCTGCTGATGAAGTCCATAAGCTGTGGATGTGGGTGTTAAAGCAGGGGTTCTCATCATGAAACATTTTGTGCAGCCACTTAATGTGGCATGAAATGCATGCACACACAGATGCATTTAAATACTTTCACTTTCAATAGCCTATATTTAATTCACTTCTGTGTCAAACTGATGCTTGACCTAACAGGTTAACTGCTGGTTGCAGGGCAACTGGTGGCACTTCGAAAGTGTTGCTAGTGCTGTTAGCTTAAGTTAGAGATTTTGGTGGACAACTTGGCATTTTAAAGGGGAAATGCGTAATATACTTACTGCACTAACTCATAAAATAACCATGTCATCAGAGATTAAGGAAACATATTAAGTTGAAATATCAGCTTCTCCGAAAACAGCACTTAAGCCAGCATGTTCTCCTCTGAAATTTCCATTCTGGGCTGGAAGTTTTTGTTTTTGTTTGTCCATTTATTCACTTTAAATAGAGCTATAATTAATGCTGAATTTTTGCTGAATGAATAATAGTAAGAAATTATTAACCTTTTAGAAGGAGAAGATGTTAACAGTTAAATTGAGCAATATGTTAAAGGAGACAGGCAATAAGGCACATATTGTGTGTATTTTCAGAGCAGTGGGCTTTTGTTCACAGGATAACAGGTTTAGCTTTACATTGACAGACGACTAACAGATATAAAAAGCTGATCAAGTAACAGTGGTGGACTCGTCGTTACTTGTCATTGTATAAGTATAATGTTTTGCTCATGTAGGTTCAGTGCTCAGTGAGGAAACAACCCACTTCAACAATAGAGCATATATTAAATGAGCAATAAGCAGTGGTTCAAATAGCAAGTTGGAGCCAGAGACTCCATATTAAAGCTATAGTTGGTAATCCTGTTCAGAAACACTTTTTGTTATACTGGGTGAAATGGTCCTTCCATCCTAAGAGTAGTCAATACATTATGTATTCAGAAAAAGGAACAAAAAGAATCTGTGTCAGCTGCAGGCCTGTAAAAACTCTGACCAATCCCTGCCATTCGGTCTGAATGGAAAGGAACCAATCAGATGCCTTCATGTCTCCTGCTGCTCCCGCCCCCCTCTGTCCCTCCCTCCTCCCTGCGTGCGCACTCATCACGTTTCACTGTTGCCGGAAATATTCAGCACACTCCTCAGCAGAAATACCAAGTTAGCAGGAGAATAAGCTCATAAGGGCGCAATAGCAGAGAAAATGCAGCCTAAAATACCACTTCCAGCGTTACTTGTAACGGCTCGCCCTGCTAAACAGGCAAAGAAAATAAAACCGGAGGCAGAAAAGGCTGCGATGAAAAAGGCTCTGGATAAAGCTAGAGGGGAAACCAGAGTCAACATCGGTGCAGCCTTTGAGTGGTGGAGACAACTGAAGCATCTGAAGGGCCTGAAAAGTGCTGCAGAGGTTGCTGTGTTTCTGTTGGACAGGTAATTATTTGTTTTGCTTCGGGGGGATTTGTTATTTTCATGAAATATGTAACGTTTGCCAACTTAGCTACTTTTGTAGCTCGTATTAGCCCAATGCTAACATTAGCTTCTCCGTTGGTGTAAGCCGGTCGTGGGTACATACTGCTTATCTAACTTATAGGATCTGTGCTTCCTGCACGGAGCATTGAGCGTTTTTACTCGACGTGGGGCGTGGTTTTGGAGGGAGCACTGACGGGAGGGGGAGGAGGTGGTGGAGCTTAGAGGAGGGGCCACTTTCAAATCTTGCTAGCTCTCCAACAGCTCTCTCAACATTACCAACTATAGCTTTAAATTGGTTGAAATCTTATTTAGTATATGATCAATGTGTTGAAGCGAGTTGTCCCCCCGCTCCCTCCTCTCCAGACTCAGGGAAGCTCAGGCAGGCTGCAGGAGCACAAGATGGGCACAACATTTTAATTTGACAGTAACAAGCGTGGATGACTTCTCCACTGTAAGTTAATTGGCTATTTATAACTGTCACATTAGTGCAAAGTTAAGCACATTATCCTGAACACAAAAGCACACTGCTCTGAAAATACACACTCTGGTGTTTGAGGTCAGTCACTGCCTGCCAGACTCCATTAACATATTGCTCAATTTAACCGTTATAAACATCTACTCTTCTGAAAGATTATTAAAGATTTCTTACAAATCATAAACCAACTTACTCATTCGATGAACAGTCAGCATTAATTTGGACTCTAATTAATGTGAAATGGGCAAACAAAAACAGTTATTCTGGCCTTGAATAGAAAATTCAAATGGGGACACTTTAGCTGTAGCGTTGTTGTCAGAAGAGCAAATGTTTCAGCTTAGTAGGTTTCCTTGATCTCTGATGACATATTGTGGTCATTTTAGAATTTATTACAGTAAATATATTACAGATTTCTCCTTTAAAGAGGGATTCACCCTATTTAATAAATTATCTTTGGCTCTAACTTGCTACTTGGACTGCAGCACGGCAGAGTCTTCCACATTGCTCCTTTGAAGTCGTTGCAGAGAATCACTTCAAGTTTCCATTGGCCTCAGCAGAATGAAGTTATACACATGTTTTACTTTAACGTCCTGATAACAGACCCTACTATCGTTGATTTGGGTCAGTAATTGTCGACTGTGTAAGGTCAGCAGTTCAGATCCATATTTATGTTTCTTCTGACACATCTGCTGAATGTGAGAACAGCACTTGTCACAGCTGCACGTCGGTGGTTTCTAGAAGCTGCTCTGAAGTGACATTTTAATCTGACAAATTTCTCCGGATGATATTCAACTTGGCAGCACTATTAACTCCCATCTGTTCCACACAAACGCTCACAAAAAGGATGCATCAGATATGCAGTCATGACAGACTATTTGTGAATGTGTTTGTCTGCGCACTTCAAGTGTGTATGTGTGGCTTTATGCATATGCGTGACTGACTGTTTGTGTGTGTGTGGGAGTGAGCGTGGGCAGTGAGGGTGAGGCGGCCAGTTCACCACAAAAGACATCCAGTTGAACAGAGTGCACAAAGCATATGACCAGCCCCGAGGAAATGTGTGTGTGTGTGTGTTTGTTTGTTTGTGTTCACTTGTCTGGTGTCTCACATCAACTTGTGCAAAAGTTTTCAGTTCAGCTTTTAAATCTCCGCAGCCAAAAATACGAACAATAAAACTGTCTGCAAAACTGCAAAACTCTGCATCAGTAATGTACTTCTGGAAATCAACTTATGGTGAACAGAACTGACATGTAATTTGCCATGTGTTCATTGTGGACTGGAAATTGATTTTAAACTTTAACCCAGTTTTGCACCTGTAGTAAAAAGGCAAACTACTGTTCTCACAAAGTACATAGCAATTTGATGCAGCTTGAATACATTCATAATGTTTTTATTTTATAATCTAAGATTAGACCTAAAATTAGTTTTACATCAGTAGTAATTGCACATGAGCCAACACTGGACACAAATTGTGCCCCAGGGGAGGTTTGCTATTTGTTATTATTGTCTGAGAACACAGAATTTTATTCTTCCTCCAGAAAATCATTTTTCACGCCTACCCTACTGAATACTCCTCCAAAAATAAACGACAGCTTCCTTTTTTCTTTTCTTTCCTTGTTTGTGTGATTTGTTGTGTGATCAGTAATTTTATCAGCCCAGTATCCCATGAATAATTTTCAAATTTTACAATTTCACTTCTTATGTTTTACATCCAGACCCAAAGTTCAGTCTGTAACAGGATGAAAAGAGTGTAGAGGTCAGCAAAGTGGAGAGGCACGTAGCACGACTTTCTTGCAGGAGATTGGATTTCACTTCCCCTCAATGATTGCCGTTTAACCGTTACCACAATCTCCTCTTAACCTTAACTGAGTATTTTAGCTTAACCTCAACTACACCTTAGCAATTACAACCTTAACAAACACCATCTTTCACCAACCTTAACCACACTGAGGTTGTCATGCACAGATATGGTAGACAGCAAGAATTTTAAAAACATTTTTGGATGTAAATCAAGGTCATTGAATGTAATTTGAGATTTTGCAGAATCATCCATTATTGATGTTCTTGTCTGGATCATATTGAATTTCTTTTGAATTTTGAGTGGTTTCTCAGTAATTTAATTCCAGTCAGTAGGACCAGTTTTTCTCAAACAATCTTACAAATTATCGTAGTTTTATGATGCAGCAGCTGCGTGGTTAAGCATAGGCTGTGTTTTGGCAGAAAAAACAAAAGGGTACAAAAACATTTGCTTTAAGTCATTGTCATCAAATATGTGTTTAAAAATATGTGTTTAAGGTTATGGGATGATAATCAATGATCAATGAATACCTGACCCATCCATCCAGCCCAAACTCCTGACTGTATAGGACTTTGACCATAAAGATCGTTGTTACTTAAATGTACACATATGTTGTTTTGAGGCACTTGTGGCTTAAAGGACTGATGCTGTCATTCCGGTTGGGAGATGTTATGTCCCAGGATATTGTTCTGTGTCTGCCTGCTCTGTTGGGTTGCAGGTGAACCAGAGATGCAGCCGTAGCCTACCAGTCTTAATCGCTGATGCGTGGCACCTGTGCTGTCAGTACCTGAGGTTAAAAGCCCCTCCTCCACCCAGCAGAACTCTCTCTCTCTCAGCCACTCTTCCAGCCAACTGCTGCGTTTCTTTCTATATACAGTATTTCTTCCAGTGAGCCAGGGTTGTAACAGGAGGACATTGTCATAATTTTATGAGTGCTGTTTTAGTAATCAGTACCACAGGAAGAGAAATATCCACATATGCATGTCAAACTACGCAGGCGTTGACAGACAGGTTGAACAACTTGCCATATGAAGTAAGGTGATTGAGGTGCTTTGTGCTGACCCAGGTTCTTAGAGCTTTAACGGCTGATCTCTCAGTCTGTAAGAAACCTGCCTGACGTGCAGCCTTCCATACAGATGTCGACTACAAAGAATGCTGTTATTTCTGTGTGTAAATTCCTTTGTCTCCTCAGTGTTGGAGACACAATCTCAAAAACACACACATAAAAGCTGATGCTGGGTATTAAACCAATCTGGGCCAAGTGTGCCACTCAGAACCAGACAGCCTCCATCAAAGGCGTCGTGCCCCCGCTGCTGAGAAGCCGCTGCATTGCCTGCCGCAGGGGTTGGCATGGAGGTTGAAATGTCATGTACGAGGCCTCCTCTGCCAAGGCAAATGACAAAAAATGTATTTACTCTGACAAAAGAGGTGTGACATACTCTGCGCCGCTCTGCTGCCAAGCCCGCAGTGGGAGAATAACTCACAGAAAAATGAAAACGCTTGCCGAAACAATCTACTGGATAATTTTGGGGCAAATTAATCTGCTTTCCTCTCACTGTTCTTGTTGAATTATCTTCCAGTGTGAGATGCACGCCGGTTTCCGTTCTGGTCAGACAGTACTATTCTAATTTGATTTAACGGTATTACATATTTAGGAGCCCCTGCACGCCTGCTTGAGGAGATTTCAAGCTGCCTTGCACCTTCGGATTAGTGGCATTATATTTACATTACAGAGACATTAGATTTCCTTATATGACTTTCAGTGGCAGTGATAAAAGCCATTTCTGAATATATGCGCACTGCTATCCTGAAATCAATCGGCTGATTTCCATTTTTGGACGGGAACACAGCCCGTCCAATATTTATTCAGGTCAGGCCATTGTGTTTTCCCACATGCTATGAATTCATTTGGAGTGGAAATGCGCTTATATATCTCAAGTGTGCGGTGTTTTCTCTCTGTCTGTCCCCGAACACGCACACTCACACAGACACACTGTAATGGCATTTTATAGCAGTTCTGTGCTGGCTAATTGTTGTGTTTGGCTCGCTTCTCAGAGTATGAGCAGGCAGGTGGCAGGTTATGTTTTATTTTTCTGCAAATCTAAACAACATAAAGTGTTGGAGACAGGCAACTTCCCCAATTGAGCAGCCTGCAGAAGTCAGTGAACCACAAAAGCTTTATTGCTTGTTAGGGAAGAGAAGGAGGAAGGGAGGAGGTGGGGATGAGGGGAGGGAGAGGGTGGAGAGTGAGAGAAAACAAGTGAGCGCGTGAGGAATGAAAATAGACAGCATTTGTGTTTGTGTTTGTGTGTGTGTGTGTGTGTGTGTGTGTGTGTTTACGGTTGGTCCCCAAGTCTAATCCTAGCTCCAATCTTTGGCCATAATAGCGCGTTTGGTCTTCCAAAGCCAGAGGCAATGTCCACTCCACTCTGAGGTTTGGTGGGTGCAGAGCTGAGGTCAAAGGTCATCATCTGGATAGTTTTAGCTATTTGGGAACGTCCCCTTTAGCGCTGATTGAGGTCATGCAGTGTGGCCTCAAAACCTGCGACCCTTAATCCCCTCTGCATCCCCTCTCTCATCTGGCAGTTGGCGTAGAGTTTCCATGCAAAGGCGAGAAGTCTTTTAAGCAAGAAAGTCACAATGGGTGAATTTAATGTTTCTGTTTATTGGATAAAGATGTACTGTGGCATTTATTTAAGCTGTGTTTTCTTGAACACAGCTTTAACATCTGATTGTTTCAATGAATGCACGTTGGCAAAAAAGCATTTCACACAGACACAAGAATCAAAGTAACACACATAGACTAGGATGCACCAACAAAGTTAGCAAACTAGGTTTAAAATGAACCAGATTTAAAATCAAGCAGGGCTCTGTTGCACAGTTTTAAAAAGTAATCTCCATTTGGTAAATCCAGGTTTACAGAAATACACTTTAATCAGTATGGAGGTGCTTGTATATCCAAACTTAAATAAATAACAAATAAATGAATAAATATTCTTAATATAATATTATAATATTATTACATTGTTTGCTTGCTAGCGAGCTAAAGATTTCACACAACATTGCATTGTTTGATAGCTAACTAAAAAGCAACTAAATACTATCCAAAAGCCTAGTTCTCATGATGGCTGGCAGAGAAGCTTTAATTTCTCCTACTTTGAGAAAAAAATTGTTGTCCAAATTAATGGAGCAATATGGACATATAATAGAAGAAAAATGGACAACAGCCTAATGTAAAAACAGACTGCCTGGCAGCTACTGGCACACTGTTTAAATATATTAACTGCAGTGTAAGAAAGAACAGACACAACATGAAACTCAATTCAGACTTGATTTTGCTCAATCCATCTAAAAAACAAAACAGTCATTTTAAAAGTTAAACCTCCTAAAGTGTAAGTTTAAAGTTAATACTTATCACAGATCACTCTTAATTTTAAGCTAGTTTAAAAATTTGGTGCAACATAATTTAAAGTTACGCCATGATTTCATCAGGTTTAAAAATGAATCTTTGGACATATGGGTTATCTATGGTAAATATTACACGTCCTTAATTTATACATAAATAAATATAAATAATCAAGGTTGCGGATAAATAATGATACTGAAACCGTGCACTAGTTACCCAAACAAACCAATGAGAATTTAGAGAAAATGACTGACCAGCATCGGCCTGAATACCCTGTTTGCTCCAGCCAATGACTGATTGAGCCTCTGTGTCGCTTTATCCAATATACTTTTATGTGCTCCCACTGTGTTAATAACATGAAGTTTATGGAGTGTGCTCAGTAATTAAATAATGCAGGATGACTTTGAGGGGAACACAGTGGATTTTTTTTTTCATGCGTTCTGCACCGCGGCCCTCTTGTGGCTCTAATGGGATACAGATGGTGGCCAGAGGTTGGCCGACAGGCGGTCGGCACCGCAGACTGAGACCAGCGGGGAGTGTCCTGAAACTTGTTCACCACATTACTGTGCCCCACATGCCATGCCTGGGGCCACTCAGTGTATCAGTGTGTGTGTGTGTGTGTGTGTTTATATGTGTGTGTGTGTGTATGCTTGGGACATAAAGAGACAGAGAGAACGACTTCTACTCTCTTAAACACCTGAATCAGAGAAAATAAAAGGAATTCAAGTGCAACACCATATTGATTAATGGCCCAGAAACATGCCAAATGATGAACTTTGTTTTTGATAGTTAATTAGCGACCTCATCAAATATTTTTGTTTTATTTTCCTTTATCCACTTGTAACAGATAACACTCTTTTCATTACTTTTTATCCCTAAATAACAACTTTCCCCCCCTCACTAAACATACCTCTGGTCTTCAACAGACTCTCCAATTTCATACAGCCTCCATGGCCTGGAGCAAGGCTAGACCATTAAAATATATTGCCACAGAAGCATCTGTTGGGTGGAAGGCATTAAATACAAACAACTTGTCGGTAAAAGAGCCAATTTATCTTGAATCCAGGCTGTCTCACAACTGGGACACAAACTGAGTTCCAGCAGCAGAACACTCCCTAATTATTAACCTATAACTCCTTCAAGTTAGTTTGAGATTTGCCAGACTGTGGACGCTTTGGATAGATTTTGATAAATGCCATACCAGCAGCAGCACACACTTCATGTGGTGAGTCTTTTTGGAGAGCTTCTGTCTTTTCTAGTAAGTTTTTTTCTTGACAATTTGTTTTGAAAATTTTCAGGTTTCAAGAGGTTTATCAAGTTTGATCATGACTTCCTGTTTTTTCGTCTGTCATGCTGAATGTACTGCTGGACAGCATTATAACTCATAAGTGATGCTGTTACAATTAATTGGCCCTTTCTAAGCGCCATCTCTCTTTACTCTGTACCCCAATAATGGCTGAGCAAGCTTAGTACTCAGCAGAACCTCGGTCAACTTTCTCCTTTCCCCGTCTCCTTCCTCTTAGACTTCTGTTTCTTTGCGCTGAGCCAGTTGCTTACACAGACAAGCCTCTTTACATTGTCGGTTGACAGAAGCTCGCGTCTTCGCAGCTGCGAGCTGATTCATTTCCAGCTGATCAAACTATTGATCAGGCCAATATAACAGAACGTGCGTTAACGCGAGTTAAAAACATTAGTGGCGTTAAAAGGAATTTGCATTAACGCGTTATTAACGCATTAACTTTGACAGCCCTACTTTTTTCATCATCTGTGATATGAAAACATCAGAATACAGTCAGAAAAGCAGAGCACCATGTAAAAGTGACACCACATGCCCCTTTTACAAGTCTCCCACCATCATCTTTTCACCATTTTCAGAATGTTTTTTTTTTTTTTTTACATAGGCAAGCCTTGCACATAGCATAGTAAAATGAAGAATTTGAAGGCATGACCTGCTCTACTCTGCCTCTGATTGGCTTACCCTGATATTCTTACTCTTACCCTACCCAATCACACCCCTCATTCCTAAACGTACCCAACCTAAATTACCCAAACCAACAAAAATAGCGAGTACTAGCCAATCAGAGTCAGGGTAGGGTGGGTCATAACTTTGCTCTCTTGAAAAAACAAAATGCATATAGTAAACAGGGAAGGAGAAAGATGACTAAGGATCCTCCAGGTATCAAGCTTGCTTAACTGTTACTGGAACACAGACCAAAAAGGGGTGGGGCTAAGCAAGGGTCAGTTGAGTATTTTTGGTAAGCAGCAGTAGTTTAGAAAATACTAAGATCTTTCTTTGTGTGTTATACCGAATCCTTACCAGCTGATAGGGAAAGAATACGAAAATGTGGTTACTTCTGTTTATAGTAATATTATGCAAGTCAGAATACTTCATCCAGGTTTTGTGCACCACTTGTTTCACTATCTACATTATTATAATCCCAAATAGCACCAGAAATGAATCCACTCCAAGTGCTACAAAGGCATGAAGTTAATTTGCTGTGTTGACTCTGGAGCCTTGGGAAGGGCTCACGGTGGGACAGTGCCTAGTTGGGGACACTGGGAGGTGGGGAAAATCCTTTTGATTAATCATAGAAATCCTCCCCAGAATGCTCCAGAGGACTGATGGGATGTGGCGTTTCAAAAGATCCGTGGGTCAGAGAGCCTTTGAACTTTGACCCTTGAACTGTGGCTCTCTCACAAAGGCTGGAGACAAAGGGGGCGAGCAAAAGTTGCACCTCCTGAGCTGCGCAGCGTGAGCATCGCGGTATACAAGAAATCGGACATTTGGTGAGGAAAAACAGTTGAGTGTTAGCAGTGTTAGCAGGTCAGAAAGATGAACTTATGACTCCGACATCTGTACTTTGGAAGGATCATATTGTTAATTGGTGTCCTGATGGGGACAGTTAAAACGTATCCCACTTGGAAATAGCATACTTGCTAATTGTGAAGCTAGGATCTCTTGAATAAATAAAGAAGAGAAAATGAGAGAGTGCAGGACAGCTAGAGAAAGCCATTGAGGGTTGGCAGCCCTCCTGTTTGATTAGCCATTAGCCTCTGGTGATGGGAGTCGCAGTCAGAGTGCCACTCCCTTTGATTACAGCACAAGAGAGCGCCGGAAAAATAAATCTCCCCAGCCAATACATATCACTTCAGGGGGCTGATTTGGCTTGTTGCTTTTTCACTCCCTCTCATGTTGTAATCAGACATGCTGTCATTGTGAAGAAAAGAAAAAAAAACAAAAAAACAATGAAACATAATCATACATAAACATAATAAGTAGAGTCAGAACTTTTAAGGGGAAGGGGTTGAGATTTGTTGGATTCCAAACTGCATCCTAATGAGCCAAGTTGAGGCTGTTTTAAGAAGACTATCTGGAGAGCTGACAGATTGCTTTACACACTAGGAGTAATTTTCATCCAGGGAAGGCAAACAGCAAAAGTCAGGAGTGTGTGAAAGAGGGCAAGGCTAAACAACAGAGCAGATGAGTTTTCAGGGCCCGCCCCTGCTCAAAGCAATAAGGTAAGAAACATATTTACGACGCCAAGGACTTTGTGTTGACTTAATAAAGCTTCCTTTCAAGTAAACAGAACATTTGCCAGCGCAATGCTGCAAGGAAACACTTTGCGTTCTTTCAAGGCTCAGATACAAATGACAGTTCCACCCTGCTGATGAGTCCTTGAAAATGACAATAAGACCCAGCCAGTTCCAGGGTTCCTGCTCTTTACTCTGATCTCCCTGAATGGAAGATAAATTAATCTTCAGAGTATCAATGAAGCTCATATCATAGAAACCCGAATGAAAAGACAGGTTGAAATGTAGTTTTATTGTGATAGACATACACAAATAAAAACACGGTCAGCGGCTAATAAATGATGCATCAACGCTGACAACACCTGAAGTAAATCTTGAGCTTGTGATCCAGTCCAGGATGAATTTTTTGGCACTCTTTACTCTGAGAGAAGTGCAGCCTTGAACACAACAGCTGGCAGTTCATGCCCCCTGCTATTTTCTCTCCAACACACCCCTAATTTCTTTGCGGCTCCCCCTCCCCTGCTTTCATGCTTGACTTGCAGCAGCTTTTGTCCAGTGGCAGAGGAGCTCGTCAGTGAGGGGGGGAGGCGATGGAGGTGGTGATGGTGGTGTTGGGGCCCAGTGGCTGGACTGTGCTGTAAGATGGCTGGAGGAGTACTGCCCTCATCTCCTTCAGATGTGCAATCAACACTTGAGAAACACACTCTTTTCATCTTGAGGCCTGCCAGTCATAACATCTGTCAATAAACCCATGTTCTGTTCCCTCTTCCTCTCTGGCTTTACCTACTCCCATCCTCCAATTCCTGCCCTTTTTATTTACTCTGCATTCTCCAAAAAAACTGACTATTTAGACTTTTCCACAGCACACCATTGTGTTTTTCAGGGCATCCCCTTGTGGCCCCCAACACCGCAGCACACTACACCCATTCAAGATTAATGAAATGACACCTCATTCTATCTGAATGTGGCCTAAGGCACAACCTGTAGGGTTGTGCAGTGGTGTGGTGTGTTTATTTGTGCTTAGAACATTACTGACATTAAAAAAATGAGAAAATTGTGTTTTATTTCTCTGATTCAATGGCTTTCTCACTAACCCTAACCCTTCTCGGTGTCACTATCTTGCAGCATAAACTGCAGCTAGACTCAGATATTGAAGCTGGGTACACAAAGTAAACAAAGGGAGGACACAAATGTAGCAATGCCTGCGAGTTAGTTCAGGCAGTCAATTAGAGGGGCATCGCAATCATACGTGACATACCTCACACTCTGTAGTACATACCAAACGGACCCAATCTAGATCCAATCTAGTGGTCTATTTAAACCGCTAAAACCCCCCATCTCTCCCTCTGCCTGTCAGTGCCATTGCTGCCTTGCTTCAGCATCCACCTGCAGGCTCCGACAGGGGGTCCAAGATATGAGTTCATCACTCTTATATCTCTGTGTAAACATAATCTGTGAGGAGAGATGAAGTCGGAGCCTAGACGCCAAACTCTAACTATGTTCTGCTGCTGCAATAAACATTCTTAAATGTGAGTCGTCTGACTGAACATGAATATGAACATGATATTTCAGGCTGACTGTAGAGAGAGTCTGACCACTGGCTCATGATTGGCCACTGCAGTGTGACATCGGGTTATGTTTCTTCAAAAGTTGACTCTGTTTCAACTTTTCCACCTAAGCTGCTGTGTCCCCTGCAGCCCACATACCCTTGCAGCCTAAACGCACAACCCTCATTCAAAATGAATGAGATGACTGGTGTTTTCACTGCAGTGCATAATTCGGTCAGAGTATGGTCTTATAGACAGACAACAAAAGTCTACCTGCAAGTGAAACACCACTTTACCTGGATGCAACTGTGATTCACTAAAACAAATCAAATGGATGTCCAATCATTGCTCTGTTGCCTCTGTTAGATTCACCATCTCTAGTCCCCACAGGTTCCCTGGTGTGCATCATGTTTGTTTGTGTTTGTGTGTGACATGATTGCCTGAGGGCTACAAGTCTGACCATCAACTCTCAGGACCTCCTGCAGGGTTTCTCATCAGGGTTAAACCTGCCAAACATGACTCTTTAAAGCTATATGAAACAGGGACTTTAATTCTCTGAAAAACTGTCGGTTCCTGGTAACAAGTGAATTTGACGTGCACTGGTTCTTTACTGTTATATCCTGCCTGAGCAGCCTGTTTTAACAGGAAATATCATGACATTAAGAAAGATGCCCTTATATGGGGTCTTTAATGAACATTAGACAGTGGTAATGGCTGCATGGCATCTCACTGTTATGACTAATTTTGACTGGAAAAAAATCTGCTGAAGTATACAACTGAGTAACGGTCTCTTGTTGAGCCTTCACACAGTCAACAGAAGTGGTGAATTCTTCTTCAGGGGGCTATATTGAAAATGTTAATGTGTCACACCAACGTATTATAATATATGAAAAGCTTTATTTGTATTTGCAGAGCTGGATGATCATTTTTATTGCCTAGCTGAACTTGCATAGTTAAGGTAAATTAAGGTATTATAATCAGTGCAAATCCTTTATAATAATTATCTGTTATGCTACAATTTGTTATGCTAGAAGACTAAATGGCAGAAATGTTGAACACACGAAAACCTATTTGAAAATTACAACATTTAAAAATAGATAAATAAAATATGGTATTACATTTGAAATTTGAAAATTGCCATGTGGCTTAAAATGTACCTTTTCTCCTTGAGAGTGACTCTGTGGGCACAGGTTTATATAAAGTACCAACTTTAAGGTGTGTTTCTCAATACAGCACCATTAAAAAGTTTATTAAAGACCAAGAAAGAATTACTGCTGCTTACCAAAAATACCCAGTTGACCCTTGCTTAGCCCCCTCCCAGATCACACATTCAATTTCTATCATCTCAAGTAGGGGGATGTGACTAAGTACATTTACTCAAGTACTGTACTTAAGTAGAATTTCAAATTACATCCATTTTATACGTCTTTATAATTTTACTCAGCTTTTTGCTCCACTAAATTTGCCTGACAGGTACAGTTATAGGTTAGTCTTACATACTTTTGCATAAGTTAGGTTTTGAATGCAGGACTTTTACTTGTAGTGGAGTATTTTCACACTGTGGTTTTAGTACTTTTACTGATGTAAAGGATCAGAATACTAGCAGGATAACAATTTTGAAATATATTTTAAAATAAAACACAATATACAACAACACACATCACCCCTCTGGTCTCAGTGAAACCAGCTAATCTTAGAGTCAATTCATTATCATGACCTATTTAAAATGCTTCACTGTGTAGAAATGTTCCTATTATTTTGTCTCTAAATCAGAAAAGAAGAACAGCATCATATTAAAGTATAAGTTCTGCCTTCAGCTTTGAAAATGTTGTCATCATCTAAGATTGGACATCTGATAATGCCCTCAAAAATGAACTGAAAAGTTCATGACCAATTTACATTTGCTGGTGATGCCTTGCTAAGATCAAAAGTTAAGGGATCATCAAAGTTATTGCAATTCATCCTGATAGGGGCATGACTGTCTGAACCAAATTTCATGAGAATCTATCAAATAGTTGTTGAGATATTTCACTCTGAAACATAAATGTCAGTCTGCTGGTGGCACTATACAGGAAAGGTCAAGGAACCACCAAAGTCTGTAGGCTTCTTCTTTAGGGCACCATGGTTGTCTGTACAAAATTTCATAGCAATACATCCAGTAGTTGTTGAGTCTGGAACGACAGACAGATAATGCCTTCCCTGGAGCCAGACCACTAGCACGGCAAAAAAAATACCTTAAAAAAAAGTTGACTACAAAGAGGACGGGGGGGATTCGGGGGAGCCAGACAGAGGAAATGGCTGGGCGTTTGTTGGCCTGCTTGTATTAGGGAGTGTTAGAGTCAAACGAGATTGTAAAAATGCCAGTCTTAACAGGCAGCAGCAGGATGTGTGGCTATTAAAGGAGAGCAGCCAGGTACACACATGCAAAGCAGCACACACACACACACACACACACACACACACACACGTACCGATACACACTGCAAACACAGATTGCATGCAAATGGGCCGAGGCATCACACTTTCTAATCAGACTTTACACTCCCTCCCTCCCACAGCAGGCTGGCCACGTGCTTCTTCGTCCCCACAGCATTGTGGTTAATTCTGCCACTGACAGGCAGAGCTGCGCGCTAAGCCGTTACTAGATGGTGGAAATTGATTAGTGTGCAGAGGACTCGCCCATGGTAATGAAGTTAGAGCTCAATCAGCTAATTATAAAGCATGTGACATACGTGTGTGTTTGTGTGTGTATGTGTGCATATGTTTACACAAATGCACACGGATGGGCGGGTATTGGCAAACATTACATGTGCAGACATGTTGGTATACACATGTACACTTGGACATGCACACACCTGCATGTAAACATAAAAAGGTTCAGAGGTAACCCGATAGGGGCTAAAAAAATTCCTTTCGGGGCAGTGTGGAAGGCTTTCTCTTTCTCCTCGCATCTTTCACCATATATCCATCCACCAATCCCTTATTTTTTTCATCTACCTCCCTCTCATACTCTGTCTGTGTCTCTCCCTCCGCCTCAGCACAGACCTGGCTGTCCATCTCCAGTATTTTAAGCCAATCAGCCAGGCGTTCCACACATCCTTAATGAGCTCACGGGGGATGTGACTTGAATATGGCGACAAGCGCCCACCGCTTCCCAAAAAATCAACATCCAGCTGCTAGCGTCTAATTGTCAAGTAAGTGGCAAATCATAGTAATATGGCAGACAGTGGGGAATCCAGATTTTTACAGGCACTTACACACAGAGACACAGAGACACAGAAGCCCTTGTGTTCTTGATTGTAAATTCATTCTCACATGTTCTCCTCAGATAAAACAATAAGGGTATTTTCTCCACAAAGTGATTGAAAAAACCAACAAAAAAATTCTTTAGTGCCAGTTAACCACAGCGCATTTGGATACAGAGCATCTTTTTATGCTTTCGAACACTGTCTCCATGGCTTCTGGGTAATGGGTCTTGTGTGAGTTTCTGCAATAAAAATCATTATTAAAAATTGTTTATTCATTTTTAACCTAATTCAAGAACAGAACTGACATTAGACTACTGCATTAGTCTCTGTGCCCTGCTTCATTAAGGCTCTGTTTTTTTTCTGCTGGATGCAGGCTATGAGTGTACTGGTCGCCATAGCAACACAGTCATAATTTATCATAACCAAGTGGCTAATATGCCTATAAGCGCTCTGTGATCTTTGACCCCACACTCACTGGCTGAAACACTTAATATTCCCATTCCATTGTCTGCTAATTCTTCTCCCCCCTCGCTCGCGCTCTCCCTCACTCACCAGCTCTCGTTAAACGCATGTAATTGCCTAATTCAACATGCATTAGAAATGTAGTGTTTAAGTAATCATCTCAGATAAGATTGGGATAACATTTCAATTACCTTGTCGTTGCTTTATCTTTGCCGCAGTGTACATAACAATTAAATAATCAGCACAGCTTGACAGCAACAGCTGTTATGTATACGCAGCGTGTATTCTCATATTCATAAATCTCATTTTATAGAATGTGCTTTAGCAGGTTTTTTTCTTTTCAATTGGGGAAAAAAGTAACAGAAGGGCAGTTTGAATTGTGGAAACTGTCAATCAACTTGTCAGAGCAAAGTGCACACGAATCATAGCCTGCAGAAAGAAACTGTGCCATTTATTCACACGCAAAAAAAGTATAGTGTTACTTCATTTCTGCGTGCATAAGACTGATGTGACACTGTCATAACATGAAGGAGTCTTTATGAATATTTATAACTGTTGTTATTTGGTCAGTTAGGTCATATTAATGCAAACATTTTTTGGGATGTCGTTATGACAACTTGACATTATCAAACTTGTAACTTGTGTAAGACTGATCTGACACTGTAATAACATGAAGGAGTCTCTGTGAACTTTTGTGACTGTTGTCAAGTGTCATTGGGTCAATTATGTCATGTTTAATGCAGAGTTGACCTTGTTTGAGATGCCTTTATTATGACAACTTGACATTATCAAACGTAAAGAAACTATTTAGCTTAGTTTTTTAACAAATAAACTAGCTGTCTGTCTCTCAGGTAACTCTGTAAATCACCTTGATACTGTACTCTGTCATCAGCTTGGCCTTATAACATTTAATGACATCTTTATGAAATGTCCAAATGGTACCATTTTACTTCAGGTTGTGGGAATTATTCATGACACCATTATAAAAAAACATTTGACAGTGTAATAATACTTAATGACTACTTTGTGACAAGTCCAAAAGTCACTTTATTTGAGATCAAGGAATATATTCACAACACAATTATAATGGTCTCATGACAGGAAATGTCAAAACCAACCACATATGACGGTGTAATGTGATGTTAAGATGTTTTTTTAAAAAACATTTTCATTTTTGTTCATGTCAACTTGTCAGGACATTGCTGGCTTGTTTAATGTCAAGCTGTCATAACAAAGACATCTCAAATAATGTTAGCTTTGTGTTAAAAATTACATAATTGACTGAATTATGGTTGATGACAACAGGTATAAACATTCATAAAGACTCCTTCATGTTATATATAACGTCATGTAAGTCTTATGCACACCCCTTCAGAAAAGTGTTACAAGATTGATAATGTCAAGTTGTAACAAACAATGTCAACATAACATTAAAATCACATTGCAGTCTGAATGCCACATTCATTCATAAACATTCATAAAGACATAAAGATGTATTTTAAATGGTGAGAATCTATGACAACAAAAAAGAGTGACATAAACATGATATAATGGACATACAATACATACAGAGAATAATACATTGTCATAAACATTCATCAAGAATCCTTTGTGCTCATGACAGCTGGCATGACATGGTTGTGACGGTGTGATGTCAGTCTTATGCACATCCCTTCAAATAACGTCTTGATGAATAATTTCCTGCAGTTTGAGATGATTCTCTTTTAGTTCTGCTGAAGTTGATGACTAAAAGCTGCACAGATGACTTGCAGAAACAGTGGCAGATGTTTTCTGTTAAGCAGCGTTGCCCTTAAACAAGCTTGGGTTGCCACTTCCACTCCTTCCCTTCCTCAGATACACATTTTATTAAAAAAACACATGAGGAATGTCAGCTAATAACTTCCGTACAGAGTCTTGTGGCTTTCTAGGTGAATGGCATTGTGTACATGTGTGTTGTTGCTGTTATGACCTAACAGAAATGCTGCCTACCAGTTCTTTCCTCTACATCCAGAGAGGAGCCATCTGGAAATGTTGTTATCAGCAGTTGCACTGAAACTGCATTTTGATAAGGAAACAATTAACCCCTTAACCACAACACTCACACAAACACATTCAGCTTTTCCCCCTATGTGACTCAGAGATAGAAAGGTTGGAAGTAACAGAAGAAGAGAGATACAGGTAGGTAGATACAGATGATAAACTTCATGTTTTTGCCAGTGCACATATTCTAAAATGCTTTCTTTTTTGTCTGGCATGTGGGTTGGGACAGTTACAGCCGGATATCCACTTCTACTTCAAAAAACTTGTTTTTCACGACCTGCAGAGACAGATAGCAATCAGAAACTATGACAACTAGACTTCAAAGTATCCGAGTAAGTATGAGATTTGTGATATTTACAAGGGGAAACACTGGCTGCACACAGTGCTGGCTGGGTTGATGAGGCCTTACTACAAACTGGTAAAAAGCCTGCAAAGAAGTTGTGTTTCTCCCTCATTCTATTTATGGGTTTGGGGAAAAACACACAAGACTTTTTAATCCACTGTCAGAGCGTACGCTGTACAAAAAATGTGGCTTATTGTTATGTTTATGAGAAAATAATGAGATTTCGCAAAAAGTATTGCAAATGACATCAAGGACATTTAGAGCTCTCACAGAGCATCAGCCAAAAATAAATAATACATCATTATCTTTATTACTGTGTTGTTTACAGAGAACAATGAAGAATTTATGAGGAGGATCATTTAATCAACAAAACACACAAATGACGATTAATAAGGAAGCAGAGCAGGATATCCCGGAGATGAGAATATGTAAATGTTTGTATTTGCCCTCACTAGAAATCCTTTGAGTTTTTTCTTTTTATATAATGAATTCAAATTTGCTGCACGGTTATATTTAGACTATAATTGTTTGCTCTTTGATAACAAGTCTTTGTTTAATCTTTGCCTATGCCAAGCTTACTGAACAAAGAATTTAAGGCAAACATCTGAGCTAGTTCATAGATTTTAGACTGCTATGTGATTTTATATTGGACAAAATTTAAAGGGACACCCCAAAGTCAAAAATACATATATTTATATCTTACCTGTAGGGCTGTTTATTTATCTAGATTGTTTTGGTGTGAGTTGCAAAGTTTTGGAGATATCGGCCATAGAGATGTCTGCTTTTTCTCAAACATAATGGAACTAGACACAGCTTGTGGTGCTCAAAGCACCAAAAAAATACATTTGAAATACTCAACAGCAGTGTCTATTTCCAGAAATCATGATCTTGTTGTGAGCAGTTTCATGTAGGAACAAGAGATACCTTTTTTTAAAATTGTTTCTTTTGTTGTTGTTGCTTTCCATCCAGTTCAGTTTCGGGTAGTTTCCAGAGTGGTTTTGCTAGTTTTTATTGTTTGAAAATGTTTAGTTTTAGTTCAATTTTATTAGTTTCAGAATTAGTTGTAGTATTTTTTTTTTTACATAGGGGAGGTTTTTGTCAGGGCCAAGATTTCAGACATTCAGTTTAGGTATTACTATACAGACACAACACTTTATGAAGGTAGTTGACCTGCTGTCATTTGGAAATCCCAATTTCAATAAACATATGCACCAATGCCTTCTCATGCTTGTTGCGTTTACAACATTGACAAAACTGACAAAGACTATAATTAAAGACATTTCTTGGTGAAGCGACTTTTATGCTCAGTACTGGAACCAACTGTTTTCATATTCCTTTTGTTAACTCATCGAATAACTCTATGCATTCTTTTTCTTTTTGATCTTATTAATTTCTTATTCTCACTCTTTTCTTTTGTTTCTATTTACTAATTTGTAAAGCATTTTGACTTGTCCATGTGTATGAATTGTGTTATATAAATAAAATCGTCTCGCCTCGCCTTTATATTTTTCATTTTTATTATAGTTATATTTTTTTTAAGCTCATAGTATTGTTTATTGCTTTTTTCTAGTTTTTTCCTTTGTATTTCAGTTAACTAAAATGTTTTTTGACACCGAGTTTTAGTTTTTAGTTTAGTTTTAGTTAGCTATATAACATTGGTAGGAACAATTTTTTGCTATCAAACGACATCCACCAAGCCATAATTAGATGCTTCCTTCAGTGCGCTGATACGGTTTGCAGGCATTGTTCGGTAGAAAGAAAATAGTCCCTTTGTGAAACCGCTCACATCAAGGTCTGTGGATTATCTTGAGTAACTGGGTAATGATTTCTGGAAACAGTCATTGCTGTTGATATGTATTTTTTGGCACTTGGAGCACCTCAAATTGAGGGCCATCTCGTTTCATTATATTAGTGAGAAGGCAGAAATCTCTAAAAATATCTCCAAAGATATCTTTAAAACCCAACAATACAACTAGATGGATAAATAGCACTATAGATAAGTGGAAAATTTTTTTATTTTTTATTCAAAGGTGAACTGTCCCTTTAGGACTAGATATTGGCAGGTATAAAAAGGGTTTTGCAAAATTTGGATGCTTTGTAAGTAAACGCGGCATTTTGGCTACTTATGAGACACAGCAGAAAAAAAGCACACTTGATAGAGACACACACAGCAGTTAGTGGGTCCGACCACAGACTTATATTTAGATCAGGGAAACCACAATGTCTTGTTTCTCAACCGTCTCTTCTTCTCTCACATGCAACATGGAAACAAGTGTGCAGTTCGATCCATCACAGCGCTTTTTTATCACTGTCTGCTTCGGTCCCTCCCTCTCTGTTTATCTTTTTCCTTCTCACACATTCCACCTCTTTTGTTCTCTCACCTTTAAACACTCCCTCACTTGACTCTATATGTTCTCTATCTCACATCTTTGTTATTTCTGTCTCTTGCCAGCTTGGTTTTCATTGTTCCTCTCATCTGCTTTTTCTTATTTCCTTCACAAGCTGTCTTTCCTCCCCTTAGGTCCTCATTCTTCCTCCATCTCACTGGGCTTTGCCCCCCGATATTCTTCCTCTTCATCTGCAGCTGCGTCTGAATTGAGCCGAGCACATCTGCCTCAGGAGCAGCCTTAAAAAAGAGAAGGAAAAAAAAAGGACAAAGTACAATTCTCATGAGTGGTGGCCCCTCAGGGTTCATCACAAACTAGACAGCAAGCACGAAGAGGCCCTCGCCTTGAAACCTATTGTTCTCGGCCCTGTTTGGGAGGAAAGGTGTGTGTGTGTTTGTGTGTGTGTGTGTGTGTGTGTGTGGGGAGAAGAGGGCAGCTTTAAGATGTACCTGAGCCAGAGGCTGAAAGACGGAAGGCTTTATGGGAGGCACATTACCTTAAAGGTATTTTTCAGATTATTTGAAGTGGGGTTGTATGAGGCGTTTATTGATAGCCAGTGTATTAGTTACAGAGGATGGTGGTCACACAATAACACAAACAAACTAAACAATCGAGACAGCAGCAGACATTAACTCCCATGTTCTGTGAGGAAAAATTACTGATTTCACCCATGGAGTTTGGCCGGTTTGTAGAGAGTGATATCTGGCTTATAAAACAATAATTTCCTATCAGAAAAGACTGTCTAATGGCAAGGTGAAGCAGTGAAAATATTCTAAATATAGTGTACACTTTTTAGATGGACGTGGCTAAAACAGTTTTTGCTGCTGACAATGTGTACAGCAGTTCATGCTAAGCTTCTGTACTGCTGAGTGTCTCTGCTTCTCCAAACTGGGGGTGTGCTGACCACCATCTACTGTACATTGACAATTGATGAGTACCTCATACAACCCCACATCAAATAATCCAAACTATCCTTTTCAAAAGAGGCAACTCAGACTTGTTTGACCTGTGTAAAGGTGTACAAACTGTGTTAGTCTCAAAAGAATGCACACAATCAGTGGATAACCCTTTGGGAACACCTTTTCATTCTTTCAACTTGTCTGTTTTTAGCCATGTTTGTTCTCACTCTGTTCCCCATAACGTGCTTCTGAAAGCAGATTAGTGATAAATGTGCAACTTCTCGACATGATGATTTTCAAAGGGGATGAGAGATGGAGAGAAAGAGAGAGAGGCAGAGATGGGGGAGGGAAGGAGGAATGCACATCCAGTGATCCCATGATTTGCTCGCAGACAAGCCCTCTATAGCTCTTCAGCGCAGGCACAATGAGCACTCTATCGAGGAGCTAACCAGCCATGTCAAGCCATTGCCTGTTTGATTAAAGGGCAAGAAAGAGGGGCTTTATCTGCTAATGATTGGGGGGAGAACAAAACTTATTTTGTTTTTCGACTGGTACGGCTGGGAGGAGGACTCTTCTGTGCAGATTTTTTTTCCAGTCATGCATAAGAAGAAAATGTCAATGTTTGACCCGATGTTTGGGTGGAAGGATACCGTGGCTTATCCAGGCAGAGGTCAGTGAGCCCAAGAAAAGTCAATATCAGATACGGAGATGTATTCAGGCATTCAGGCTTAAGGAAACATGTCAGTGCAGACACAACACACACAAACACATACTGTAACTGTTCACGCACACACAAGCCCCTCCGAGCACACAGTCGCATTGTGTTTCACTTCCTCCCCCTACTTTTACTATCTCAAATATTTAAACCACGACATAATGTTTGCACCCAAGTTATCACATGATATCACTACTCCAGACAGAACAGCAGGGTGACATGAGGCTTTGTACTCAAATCACTCCATCAAATTCCTCTTTATCCCTCATGTATTTCTTTGACTTGATCTTCATCCTCGTTTCAACATATGAGCAATTCAAAAGAATGTAATACAATTTACACTGTTTACACTGCAGCATTTAGCAGCTCAAAAGCCAGATATTTCCCACAGGAGCTGGTAAACCATTACAATGTAAATATTTATGTGCATCACCTGTGCACCCCGTTCATATCATAACTGGTTTAACGACAATTTGCAGTAGTTGGGTAGTAGTTTAACTACATTCAAAACTTAGTAGCTTTTTCGGTAGTTAACTTGGGTTGGGTCATGTAGTTTTAGTTACAAACTTATATGACATAGTGCCGCAGCTCACTGGCCACAGTAACTTGCTAAAAGAGAGTGAATACTAAACATCCAGTGGTCAGAAACATGCAAGTGATTCATTATCCTGCTTTGTAACAGACATTTGTGTAAATAAGCTACCATGCCCCCCCGCCCCTCCAGTGGCTACAAAATCAGTTTCAGCATGAGACAATCTGTCCTCGACCTAAATTTTACTGGAAATAGTTTGGATTTTGAACAGAAGCCCATGTAGATTGAAGCAGATGAAATTATATATTGATCCACAGTGTACATCAGGCATATTCAACTAGCAGTCTGCAGGTCAGATACAGCTGTTGAATTTTTCTGTGGTGCGCAAGAGACTGCTTGCAAATCAGGCTGGCATTTATGGAACATGAAAAATAAAACTAAGGTAAGCGTATTTCTGAGCTACTTTGAAACATCTGAACCTTATACTGAATCTCTTTAAAGCACCAATGTGGTGCTGTGATCGGCTGCAATAGGCTCTCATTCACTCAGTCAAGCCTCGAGCTGCACTCTTGGCTGCTGCCACAGAGAAACTTGTGTTAGCTAAGCAACAGCAAGCTTCAAAATGTCTCTGTCAAAGCTAGAGAGATGTAAAGTTGATTGTGAAAATCTCCATTCAAGAGCGAATAGACTGACAAGTATTTATTTACTATGCAATCTGCAACAAGTAATAAATGACAGCAATGAAAGAATGCAACATGCAGAGGCACTACAAGTCAGATCATAGTTTTCTGCTAGTTTTCCTGAGGACTCAGAAAAATATATCTATTAACATGATTTGTAGCCATTAATTGACTGTGTAATCTTTGTGGCCCATGAACCCCGTGTGATGTTCCTGTTTGGCCCACTTACTATTAGATAGCCCTGGTCTATATGTTTTAAATTTATGGGTGCCACTCAGTTTTTTAAATAAGCCTTTTCACAGAGGACATTTTGACTAGTCACAGTAGAGAAAGCACAGATGTAAATGAGAAAATCAGTGAGGACTAAATTCCATTTAGCTGTTTCGAGTTCAGGGTCCTGGTATTGTTCATGCTGGCTCAGTGTCTCACTGTCATGGCTTAGCAGACACTCATAAAACAGAGACATTGTTAACATTATTAGTAAAACCTGTGCTTTTCCTATTATGACAGGTCTGCTGGGGAAAATTTGCTCAAAGATACTGACACAGTTTTCATTCTTGTTTCTCAGTTAGGCAGCAGAGCCTTTTCTCAGTTATTATGAGCTGACATTTTGCCTTCCATGATGACTGCTGAGTGTCTGAGCACTACACCAGAGACCTAAATCTTAGTATTTAAGGACCTATTAATTGCGAGCTCTCTGATCCTAATAGGACTCTTAATTAGTGCCTCATTAAAGACAGGTGTACTGGAAAGGTCAAACATGAAGACAGTTGACACCAGTTGTAAGACAAATATGCAGTATGTTGTCTGCTGCAGGTGTCTAATTGGAGTGATCAAGATCGAGGCCACTGCTAATAGAATCCAGTAATTTTAATTATACTATTCTTCGCTTAATTTATTTAGAATAAGCATAATCTCTTATACACAGTATTGGAGCTTCAAGTGAACAAATACATAGAGCAGAAAATAAACATAAGAGTGGCTATCACACTACATGCAGATGAGATACGGAGGCAAAGCTTTTCAAGAACGAATTTGAAGAGCACTGAGCTTGAAACGTGTTGCCGACCTATCTGCATGCTACATTAAAGCCACTCTTAATATAATGAGGCCCCTTGCTCTTCAGTGAGACTGCAGCGTCACTCCTCTTCATTTGTCATACACTAAAATGCCATCTCTTCAGTCTATAACTCACCGTCACCGACCTCCAGCCCTCCTACTCCTCCTACATATAATTTGCCGTGCTCTTAAGTTTCCCCCACTCATGCAACAGCAGCAGCACTCTTTTATCCCTTTCTTTTTGCTTATCTGTATGCTATACACATATTCATCATTAAAACAACCTGACTGCTGACTAGTGTACAGTTTGTGCCTTGATAAATGTCTCTCATATGAAGCATAAAGCTCTGTCATGTTTATTTTTTCATTTCCATCAGTCGACCGGTGGTTCTCAACCTTGGGATCGAGACACCCATGGGGGTTAAAACTATAAACCAGCACAAAAATTACTGTTTCAAACAGCGCCGAGCTGCAACCAAGCCTTTGGAAATATCTGAAAATCTGACTTTCTGCAGTATGGATATGCAATATGGGGTCATGAACACCAACCTGATAATTCATTGGGGGAGTTAACTTTGTTAAACTTGCCTTCTCTTTTCACTTTAGGTCCATTAGGGCTGTCTTATCATTTCAGAGCCCAACTCTTCATTTAGGATGTTTGTTACTGATTGTCACAAAATGTAAAAGTGTTTCATGTCTGCTGTCTTTTAACTGTTTTAAATGTGAGAACTGAGCTGGATCATCAGAATGTCATACGACTTCACCTGTTTGACCTGAGCAATAACTTGACGTGTCTCGCTTGACTTATGGCAGAAACTCAACTTGAGTTGCTTGATTATCACCACAGTAACTTGTGACTTGCTTCAGACTTGAGGATTAAAACTTGCTTGTAAATTGCACACGTGTGACTTACTCCCACCTCTGATTATCATGATGGTCATCACTCCAGTAAGGGACAAATAAAATGGATATGTCAGATTAGCCACAGATAAATGCCTTTGAAGCATCTGTTTGTTCCATCAGAGTCTTGTCTTCCTCTCCACTCAGTGCATGCTGGGAAAATCAACCAACTCTCAGGCCTCTCTGTCTCATGGCAGTCATAACGTTGCTGTCAAAGGCTCCAGAGTGAATGTGTGTGTATGTGTGCGTGCAAATTTGTATGTGGCATGTGTGTATTTGTGTGTGGGTTAGCGTATCGTTTATAGTTCAGTAGTGCAGTGCGCTGTGTAGGCCATATTTCAGTGTACACACACACATGCACACACACGCACACACATATTTATGTATCAGTCAGTCTTAGAAATTCAGCCTCGTCAAAATTTGCCTATTTCCTTCGAACAATAATATTTTATGATATGATATCATGTGATGAAACTCACAGGGTGCATCAAAATCTGTGTTTGCATATGTGTGTGTGTGTGTGCATGCTAGGGCATGTTTGTGTATGTGACTGCCATTGAGTGTATCTCAGTCATGCCTAGCATAACATTTTCCTTTAGTTGATGTATCAGTGAGTGGCATGTCGAGGGAGTCCTAAAAACAAAGACGGTTTTCAAAAAGCCTGTTGGCCATCAGGCTGCTATGATAGCCATAGCAGATGTATAAACACTCCTCAGACTTCCCACTGAGTGCTAAATGTTGAGAAGTCACACTAGTGCGTGAGTAATGTTACGACATCTGTACCTACAAAGTTTGCAAGCAAAGTTTGATTTGGCAAGTTTGGAAAGTGGGGAATAGATTAGAGGATTGTTAAGAAAAAGGCGATTTTTCTCTCAAGAGTGCAATTAAAATATGGTCATGATTTCAATGCAAGCACGACTTATTAACAAATCTGTATGGAAATGTTTTAAGCTACAATGAAAAATGAGCTGTCAGCCAAAGGAGAGGTTATTGCAACAAAGTTTGCGTATCCTGCAGAATTAGAAATAATTTTGTGAGATCTCGTGGTCATGATTTTGATAACTGTTTTTCTTTTTGCTGCTTTAAACAGTTCCACCTATAACTCAAAGACGTGTAAGCGCTTTGTCAAACACAGACAAGATCTTTTTATATTGCCTCTTAATAATCAGGAGCTGTTTTAAGTAGGTAGAACAATGATCTTGCCAGCACTTGCTCCTTGGCACAGCAAGCAGATGATATATTATGGCCATTTGCTTCGGACTCTAGGTCCCATCAGGGTACTTTAAACTTTCTGCAAACAAACTTATTTTGTTTCTGGCGTGCCTGCCCATGATGCTGCAATTTACTTGATAATTTCTGCCTTGTTGTTTAATACGCTGTAGAAATGAAGTACTATAAAAACAAAAAAGAGAGAAAACTCAAAATTTTAAGGTAACTTGCTGCAATAGATTTGTCAGTTTTGAGCCCAGTGCAAAAGTCTTGAAAAAGTTTTACCAACTACTAATTGTTTGTTGAGAATTTACTTTTCTTTTTTAGATAAACTTGAATCTTTGAGTTTTACAAATTAGAAAATTGTATTTCAAAATTTATTGAAATTATTGAAATTATTTAGTGAACTCATTGAAGTGAAAGTGAATAATAATATTTTCAATTAAAACCATTTAATGTTCAGGTCCCAAAGTAATGGCCAAGGTTCACAATTTTTGAATTTCTAAAACTCAAAGATTCTAATTTATCAAAGGAAAACAAATAAATGATCTCAACTAAGATTAAAGATCGGCAAAACTTTTCTTTTCAGCTTATTTCAAACTATAAGAGTTTGAGTTACAGTTTGAGTACTGTACAGTACAAGTCAAAAGACTTATTTACAAGTTTTGATGTGTTCTGAAAATAAATACTAGATTTTTAAGGTTTGGTTAACTTGAATAAATAAAACTAGAATTTATGTTAAGTTAATGAAAAAGATTAATTTATTGGTTTTACTAAATTCCTGTGTTATTTTTTACTGTGTGCTGTATTAATCTCACACCTTGAAGCTGTTTTTATATCTTTTAATTTTTGATGAATTGTCAATTTATCAACAGAATAAACATAATAATATCAATTCATAAGAGGGAAGACAATTCATTGAATAGTGAATCATTACAACGTACAGCCCAAAGGGTAAAACATTAAATAAACCTTAACTGCTCGGCTAATATGCCTCAGTATATTCATTGACTAGTGCGGTTGAAAAAGAGCTCACTTTTCTTCATGATATGGTTGAGTGGTTTCAGGGGGCCATGTGGTTCTACAGTCCCTGGTTAGTGGGTGTATCTTTTGAATGAAGCCATAGGGTGCTATATTTTACAAGCTGTGCCACTGGAGAAAGTTTTTGTGAGGAACAGGGCAGGCCATTTGCATTTGAAACAGCCGTGCCCTGCCCCTTTTTCTGCCTCTCTCCCTGCCTCCATGGCCCCAGGCTAATGCTCTCTTTTCCGTCCGGAGCAGGCCTGTGCACCTGTGGATTATACAGACAAACACACGCACCCACACACACACTCCAGGGTCCAGCTGTGGGCTGGAGTGGACTTTGCAGTTTAGCTAAGCTTGCAGTCCAGGCTTCATAGACTTAATGATGTGCAACTTGCCATCTGTGAGCCGCTGCCGCTGTATGGCAGGAAAGGAACCTCTCCTCCACTTCATTTAAGGTAGTCCTGCTAATGAGGGCTGCAACATGCCTGCCAAACATACGTCTCTTTGATAAATTCAGTTTCAGATGAACAAAAAGATATGATATATTCACTGCTACTTTATGTCACATAATGGTTACAATTCAATAAATCGTGTGTATCCTCTGTTTGCGTGGTTGATTACAGTCAGTGCAACTTACAGCCTTCCCCTTTTTGTTTTAAGTTATCCAGGCACTGCAGTTCCTGGAGGGTGTTGACAGCCATGTGTCACATAGAGACGCCAGTTGCTTCCTTACACCTGTCCGTGAGGAGCTTCACCTGAAGGATAAAAGACACGGGGAGGTTTTAGATTCCAATCCACTCTGCCTCTGTCACGTACAGGGAAAAGGACATGATCCCTCCCTGGCATCCCACCCTGTGCCCCTTGCAACACTGCCAGGTATGCATGATAAAGGTCTTCCTGAACCTAAAAGAACAAAATAAACCTGGGCTGGTTGCAGGAGTGATGCTACTGCAGCCCCTTTTCCAGACACATGTGCTGGCTTGACTTGACTCAGTTTGACTGGGCAGGTCAGCACAACACAGCAGGGATTTCCATCTCTATTACAGGGCTACCTGCTTTAGGGGTGTTTCTTTAATTGATACACACTTATCTTGAGTCTAGTGGCTGTAAAACGGTGGATAAACACATTTAATTTCCTACAAACTGATCAAAATAAAATTCCCCTATTGTTTTCTTATTTAGAAGGTTTTATTATGAAGCAGCAAAATCAGGAAATGTTGGATTTTCATCATCAGTAACTTCACCTGACGATAACCACAGAGATTCAGTTAGAAGCTACAAAATTAGTGAGAGCTGAACAGACAGGAGTTGAGTCTCACAACGTCCCCTCCAACGTGCTTATTGGAGGGGAGAAAGGGGGGTCATCACATGTCAAACTCAGCTTGGAGGAAGGTTACTTGTACTTTGGCCCCACTCCAGAGATGGTCCATCTTGGTAATGACTCAGCGCAGCTCAGCACATCATAATTGGTAATGGAAATGCAAATCAGTGTGGCATGTTTTGTGAAATTTCTTTGGCTTTCTGTCTTTGACAAATTATTTCCAGTCCAAGTAAATTATATCATTTTCAAATTTTGTAAAAAGAAATACGTCACTCTTAAAAATTACATTCATGCTTAAAAATAACAAGTTTGCATTGTATTGTTTCTTATCTATATTTAGTTCACTGATCACAATAAATTAAATCTCTTTATGTCTTAAGATATAAAGGTTCATACAAAATTTTTGCTTTCCTTTTGCATTATTTCCCACAGAGTTGAAAGCCTTTTGTGTGTTCACAAAGGAGATGTGCACATAATTTTATCCCTATGACAATATGCTTTTTTGTCATTAAGATAAGAGGACTTGTTATATTTTGCTGTTGAGCAATGCGAGGGATTGTAATTTGCTGCACAAGTGGACTAGCTCCTTTGTAAAGGCTTGTTCACCTTGGCCATTCCGAAAGTAATGTTGCTTCACATGAAATTTCATAACTTCCTTTGTAATCTGATTTGAAAGACAAGACTAGATAAATTGGACATATTGGTAAATTGAACCAGATGAATTGGATCTTTTTAAAGTTTCTGCAAGCGTGGTGTGCAGAGAGTGATGAGGTGGTCCCTGAATTACATTACTGTACATTACTGCAGAGCAGGGACTGTAAAAGCTGAAGGAAAGGCTGAATTATACTCCCTACCTTACTGTATGTCATTCTGTTCCTTGAGCAAAAACTGTTTTATTTCTTTATGTTTAAGAATTAAATTAAATTTTTAAATGATGGTATTTTATTAAATGTTGTAAATGACAGCTGCGTGATACCAGACTGAAGCTTGATGGATCTGTCAACACAATGATCCTGGACACAACAATAGAGTCGTCACAGCTAATTTTGCTAAAATGTTCAAGGGTAATAAAACAGTTTGTACACATTTTTGTATTTTCTCCCTTTTGTTTGCATTTTGACAGGCCTAAGTTTGGCACAATGGGACCCAGCCAGATTTATCAAGGCCATTAAAACACAAGCTCTCCTGTCCGCACTGTCAAAATGAAAGCATTCATTTGAATGGAAATGGTCTCTGTGTCAGGCGTTTGTACTTTTCCTCGCTGACAGTAATGTAATTCAGGGGACCACCACACTGTGCCAGTTGTCTGGGTGCCAGGCAAACTGGCACTTGGGGCACTTAACCATTTAGGGCATTGGCATGGCACCTGTACAAGGCCTCTCATCCATACATCTTGGCGTTTGCTGCCACTTGATGAAGCCAAAACACAGAATCCGGCTTCTCAAGATGGTGTTTCTGCTCCAATCCATTTAAGGAGAGATTTTTCAAAGCTTTCATCCACAAAGAAAACAGGGACAAAAAAGTCTGTCCTTGCACTTTCCCCACTGAATCCCTGAAGCTTTTGTATAACTATCATGTCTCTATAAATCAGGCTTAAAATGTAGTTGGGAAATGAAATATTTTTGAATGTTTTTCTAAAGACACTCTTTCATGTCTTATTCTTAAAAATCAGCACCTTTATTTTGGGCTTTTAAGCTCCATACATAGTGGAAGAGTTCATGTGGTCATTTTTTAAAGAAATCACCATCTTTCTTTATTCACAGCTGACTGTTGAAAATCTGTCTTTTCCAGATGTGGAATAATTTACAAGAGTCAATGCAGCGTTTTGATGTCGAGTCAAGGGAGCTCAATTGGTTTCCATGTATGGCACGATCATTGACTTGGGGTTAACATGCCTGTATGAAACATGCAGCATTCGCAGCCTGATAAAAATACAGTCCACACTATGCTAGGATAATGACTATGGGCTGGGGAATATCCATCCAGCTCAGACATGCACATACACACACACGTGAACGCTGACACACACATGCACACATTTACACACACAACATCTACTTCATCTTTCCTCTGTCACTCCACTGGCAGAACACAGTGTTTCTACATCTCAGACGGTCGATATCCGAGTGCTTACACATTCTATAGCAACAGAGGAGGCCTGGATTGATGAATGCTGCTTATGTGAGAAAGAGAGAGGCCCGACCATATAGGGATCTGAGCCCTGAGGGAAGTTAGGCCACTGTAGGGGGTACGACAGGAATCTGCTGCCACTTCACTAGAAGGCATTTCTGCACTTTTTTGAGTCTGTGAAACATCCATATATCCAAAGTAAATGACCAGGACATGAATTCCCACGTGCATCTGCAAACCGACGCGAATTACCCTAAAATATCCCTAAAGATTTCACTTGATTTATCGTCCTAAATATGTCTAAATATGAATAAAAAATTATGTCTGCTTTTGATAATGGGATCTGGGAATATGGGATTGGTCTACGGAACATGGAAATAAATATTTAAACATTTTTCATGGAGGTTTCAATGACACTACTGTTGTGCGCTACTAACCCTCATCCTACCAACATATTTAACACACAAGGACTACTGACTGGGGTCCCTGGAGACCCCAAGAGTAAAGTGTAAGAACAGCAAAATGTTAACCTTTTTCTTCTCTAAACATTAAAGGCATGTAATTAATGTCATCTGAATATACACACAGTATTATTTTAGGAAATATATAGTTAATTATAAACATAGTTAAAGCTGCACCTGTCTCTTTCAGAAGGACTGACAAAAATGAACTCAATAAAAAGTTCCATCTAGTAAAACTGCATAGGCACGAATATGATATGATGATATGAAGTCATTAGGAACAATTCAACTGACAAAATCATGAACATCTGAATGATATAATAAAGCACCTTTGATATATAACAAAAAGTATCTGAGGTCTGTGAGTACCCTATTCAGCAGGCTTGAGAATATACATGAAAAGCCAGAACTGCATATCAGAAGGCTCCTCTTTGAACTTTAAAACACGTACTGGATTTTACTGCTTTACCCATAAGATGTAGATCAGTTTTCCAGTAATTGGAATTGACTCATGGAAAGTATTCTAATGACATAAGAAATATATTAAGTTAAGAGGTTAAGACACAATCTATAAAGCTCACTTTACTGTAGAGTAATTATGCACTAGATTTAATTAAAGCAACATTTACAGCACATTTAAAGTGAATCTATTACAATTTTTAAAATTGTTATAATTATATAAATAGCTCTCCTGTAAGATATTGGTCGAAATTTTGATGTATTTTTTTTTTATAAATGTTCCTGGATAGTCATTCATTCATACATGCAGGCCTGAAAAACATTTTATAAATTTTATATCTTTTGAGTATAAAATGGAATAAATATGACTACAAGCATGTTGATGTCTAGCAGGAACGAATGTCATTAGTTTTGCAGATATTTGAACCAAATTGTTTGTATTGGACAAATTATCCTGAGTGGGATGTGAATGTGTTCCAAGGCATGACAATCCATGCAACAGTTCTCACGGCACTTTGCTCAAAGCCAGAAATGTCAACCTTATGGTGGCACCAGAGGAAATGTTAGATCACCAAAGTCATTAGGATTCATCCTCTAGGGATTATGAATGTCTGAATTAAATTTCGGGTCAATCACTGTTATAGAAAATGTTTTAGAAAATTTTGACTTGCTGGTGACACTAGAATTAAAATCAGTCTCCAGAGTCGATAAGATTTATTCACCAGAAATAACAGATATTTGTACTAACATCCATGGCAATCAGTCCTGTAGCTGTCAAGACATTTAACTAAAAGACAAAAATGTCAGTTTCACGTTTCATGATGGTGCAAGAGATGAAGTGAAAGATGAAGGCACTATCAAGTATAGACACAATTTTATTTTCTATTCAATGGATATTTCAGTCTTGACCAAAGTAGGGGATGAACCGACAGATGAAAAGACAGACTGAAATAGAGCCATGCTGCATGTCTGGCTAAAAAGTGAAAGTGAAATATGAAGAGACAAAAGCCAGGAAGAAACAAGAAAAATGTTAGTGATTCAAGCTGCATCTTCTAGCCAGAGAAGTCCGATATTTAAAGACACGTAAGATAATTCAAGTGGACAAGCCAACTACTTCTGTCGTCTTTATCTTCCACCTTTTCTCTGGTGTCATTTTGGAACACTTACCCAGAGAAGCTGGGAGTGTAATGGCACTGTAGTTTAAGCTGCCATCAGTCAACAGGTCTTAATCTGTTGAGTCCTGCTCAATACTCCTGTGGGAGAGAAAGCCTATTAGATTTCACTTATTTGAGCTCTCATAGTAACAGAAATACCAACTGGCCACCTGGGATTTCCCAAAACTCACTCTCTCCTGCTAACACATTAGAGCTGAGAAGTCTTTTACATTCCCAGACACATGTACATGCACAAACACACCTGTGCTTGTTCACGGATACACCCATGCACGCAAACTTGCTGTGAAGACACACACACAAATGCAAGCTTGAACAGCTGTGCAGAAGTGATGAATTTTTCCTTGTGTTTTACAGGCTCAAACGTCACACTGCTGGATTATTCGTGCTTTAATGATCTATGCACCGTGGCCTTACCAAGTGCATATGAAGTGTAGAGCTCTTATTGTGGTCATGCATGAAAAGCCGTCGCTTCAGATCTAAATGAGGTCTGATGTGTATCGGCTTACACTTCCTGCCTTCGGCCCAGTGGCCATCAAACCCCCCAACCTAATCCCAAACCTGAAAAGCTTCACCCACTCCCTTTAGGGAAGGTCACAGGTCAGGAATCATTCATGCAACACACAAACAAGAACAGTTTGTGTCTGCTTAAGAACCAGCTATTGGACTAAGAAAAATCTTTCCTTGATGCCAAATGTTAAGATAAAAACTGGGTAGAATAAAATAACCTTCACAGATCATGGTTGATGAATGAAAAAAATGAAAATACTTGGGGGTTGCCCTCCGCTGCATGGTCTGTCTCATTTGCATCTTCCCCCTTTGGCCTGTCACAAAGACCAATGAAACTGAATGTAGGCGTGTCAGCAGGACAATGCAGGCCAGAGTCCATTTATCTCCATACGTCAACAGGGCTGGTAGAGGAGAGGCTTTGAGCCAGCCACATTCTGGTCAGTTTAAAGAGTCTGCTGCACCAGACATGAGTTAATGGGCTACTGATGGACATGCAAAGGCAGGTGCTGTTTTTGTTGGCTGTAGCTTTGGACAAAAAGCCAAAGTGCTACTGCCTGACTTAAAGCTGTAGTACTTAGAGAGCACTGCAGAGTCTGGGGGAGCATCAAGTGACAAAATTCAATTAAATTTTCTTCTTGATTTATTTGTTTTGGTCTTGAAGTTTAGCTGTGATCCAGTTTGAGATTTTTATTTAGTTGGAAGATGGATCACACAGAAACTGTCAGTGTAGATAGCAATAATTTCACCATTTATCAACACGGTAACAGTTTCTTTCTTAAGTCTATAATGCTTTATGATGCATTAAAATGTATTGCACTGAGCATAATATAGTATTATAGTTTAAAAAAATATGCATAATGAGTCATAACAATATGCAATAAAGAGCATTTTATAATGATTTAAAAGGTCAAGTATCGTAATACTTAATAATTGCTTGTCCCACACTGACTTTTTACAAGGATCATAGGGTATTATAATTCTTATGGATGTAATACATTATAATCATCCTAGAATGTATCATGAATTGTTATAATGCATTACAACTTTGTTTGGGGGAGGAAACGTTACACTGGTGAAATTTAAATGCCCATCATTCAGTTTTTCATCATCACCAAATTGGACTCATGGACAATGTTTTGTGTGAAGTTCTTGCAAAGACATTTTCTTGTATTTACTATATCTGTCCATACCTCCTGCATTATAATTGTCATAGTTTAAAAATGATTATAATGTATTACAACTATGTTTTGGGGGTAAACATTACATTCGTACAATTTAAATATCCATCATGACATGACAATGACATGACAATGACACACTTATAGTGACTTATAACCAGCTCGTAATGCATTATATCTGCCTATACCTCAGGAATTTCATTACTTTACTCAAACCAGCCAACAGTCACCTAGAGGAACTTATACTAACATTATAATGCACAATAACAGTGATCATGATGCATTTTGGTGATATGGTATTACAAATATGAGAATTATACTACACTATGATCCTTGCCAAAAATGCAATTATTAAGTACTATGACATTTGACCTTATAAATCATTATAAAATGCTTTCTGATTATTGTTATAAAGCAGTATAAATATGTATGAGTGCTTTTAACTGTAAGTATAAATTGCTATGAGTCCATTACAACATATTACAAGAATATACATAATGGATGACATGGGCATCATTGTAAGTGTTGCCACCAGCCCATGTCTCTAAAATGCCATAATTTCTCTTTAAACAACTGCTAATATGACTGACAGGTAGCAGGATTAAATCCTCAAATTCTCTGATTGCACATCACAATCATCACAGTCAATCGCACAGTTATGCAATGCAATAAAACTCAATCCAAGATGAAACAAGGAAACTGCCAAGACAATTTGCTAACAAAGACCTGGGGAGACTAACAGACACTGATTTACAACAGAGAGAACAATTAGCGTTGAAAAGGCTCCAATTAAAATGACTCCCTTTGATCAGCAGAGGGAACGGGGCTTCTGCGAGCACACCATCTGCGATGGCGTAGTCAGATCAATCTGAAATGAAATAATTATGGCAAATTAATGGGTGTAAAAGTCACCAATTGATACGGCGAGGATGATTTCATATGTCTAATTGGGAGAGGGAGGAGGACACGCCCGAACAGTGAGAGACATTTTACAGGAGTACAATGATGGAGGGGGAGAGACTTTAAGAGACAGACAGACAGACAGACAGACAGACAGACAGACAGACAGATAGATAGATAGATAGATAGATAGAAGGTTCCACTTGGAACCTTTTTTTATAGAGGAACCTAAAGAGTTATACCTGAACCATCTGTGAGAGGTTTCACCCACCCTGCTGTAAGAAGTTCTACAGAGAACCCTTCTACAGTGTGATGGTTCCACCCAGAACCCTCTCAAGAACCCACCCAAGGGGTTCTACCAAAAACTTTTTCTTATATTCCAAGAGTTTTATCTAGAACCCACCAAGAGGGGTTTTACCGAGAACCTTTTTTTATTTCAAGGGTTTTATCTCGAATCCACCGAGTGGGTTCTACCCAGAATCTTTTTATATTCCAAGGGTTTTATCTAGAACCTATCCACATGGATCTACTGAGAACCCTTATATATTGTGAGTTCATACATCAAGAACCCCTGACGAGGAAGGAAAGGAAGAAAAGAAAAGAAAAAAGAAAGAAAGATAACACTTTGACATCTGCATCAGTCTCCTCCGCAGCATATGCCTGTAGACAGAATATTAAAGCACACAAATCCTGTCACTGCAATATTCCATAAAGGTGCAATAAATTCATTATGGATTCAAGAGAGGCCGTAATGCTTTCAAATCATTCCCAATACGGCCGCGATCAAAACCAACAGCCGCAAATCAAATTTGGACCAAATAACTGTCAAGAGGGGTAGATTAATGAACGCAATACAAGTCCTTTGACGTGAAATGATACCGTGTGAGAGTTAACACTGGAAAATATGTGTTCATATCTACTTTGGAAAACAAAAGAAAAATACAGCAGCTGCCAGGGACTGTTATTGGGTTGTATATTTCTGCTTCTGCGCTCACCTGAAAGCTGTGTGACAGTCCTGGTCGATATTCAAATGCAGACACTCAAGCATTCTGCGAGGGAGAAAAAAGAGAATAACTGAATAGCTAATGTACCTGACAATGGTGTTGACTTGTTTTGTTGCCTGCTATAGACAGAGAGAAAAAAAAACTCACAAATATGGGTAAAAACAGCCTGGAAAAGAATCAATTTAGGGCAAAATCAAACCGTTCAGATGGTGGAAAAATTGGCAAATTAAACCAGATTTGTACAGTGTATTTACATTTAATGTATTCCTATCGCTTCTGATCAAATCACTTCAGTCTCAGATTCCTATGCTTCCTATTTCTGGAATTTTTCCGTCTTTTTTTCTCCTCAGCAGAGATGACTGGAACACCTGCCGCCTGAACAGGTGTGACGATCTTCCAGGAGAGAAAACAGGCTCCCTCACGCTCCCTCTGAGGAAACCCAAACACCCCGAGTAACTGAGGTGTTAATTAAAACGAAAAGGGAGAATGTTAAAACAGTGAGAAAAACGCCTGCTCCCCCTCAAGTTCAGCTTGGCTTGGCAGACGGCTGAGCCGGGACGGGAGGTTCATGCTAATTGTCATGGCCTTTCATTTTGGGAAGGCACGTCAGAATCCTCAGCGGAGGCTAATTTGTAAGTTTCCCTCTGAGTACGTTCAGTCTGTCCCGTTTTTTGTCATGTCAAATATGCCTATTCCCCCTCAGCTTCCCCCTCGATTTCCACAAATAGCCAAAAGAGGGCCTTGATCTATCATGAAAAAAGGGGAAATTCTAATAAGATGCAACATTTTTTAACCTTTTAAAGTCTCGAAACATGCCAGGATTCTCATAAACACAACAGCTGTTTTCCTCCAGCTTCATCATTTTGATAAATCACCTCAGTGCATTATTTTCAAGCCAAAACTGCAGCGTATGCATATGCAACTGTGGCGAAAAATGAATTGTTTTGATCAAGAAAGTGCTTCATATGGTCAAGCCTCGTCCAGGTGTCAGATCGTTTATCATGCGATTTGGGGTGTTGAAGTTTGGGGGAGGAAAAAAAAACACAAACTGTGGCAGGAGGTTTTTTTTTTTGTGATGAAATGAGGCCTGTGAGCAAATGAGGCATCAGAGCATGAGGGGGTGTGCTGGACCAGTCTGCCCACAGTCACGTTTTCCTGCTGACATCACCAGCACCAGCTGAATCACAAAGCATGATGAGGACGGAGAGACAGAGGCGACTGCGTCCCTCAGCAGCCTCTCTGTCTCTCCTCCTGTCTCATTTTCTGTGCACTCTAAGAAATAAGGGTTCCAGAACTAATCTTACTAAAGAGGTTCTACCCTGAAGTATTTGCTTCCGAAGAACCCCTAATTCGAAGACAGGGGTTATCAAAGGATGTTTGTAAGAATAAGTGTTCCATTAAGCACCCCTTTCATCCATTTTTGGAAGAATTCTTTCTTCAAGGGTTCTTCGTACCATGATATAAAAGGGTTCTGGGTAGATGCCCTGGATGGTTTCAAGATGAAACACCTGGAATATAAAGTGTGTTCTGGATAAAACCCTTGGAATATAAAAGGGGTCTCAGTGGAAACCCCTTGGTGAGTTCCACATGCAACCCTTGGAATATAAAATAGCGTTCTTAGATGGTGGAAAGGTTTCTTGGATAGAACCCCTAGAGAGGGTTCTGGGTGGAACCTTACAGCATAGAATGGTCCTCTGTTGAAACCTTCATGAACGGTATTCTGGATGAAAACTTTCACGGTTGTTTTGAGGTATAACCCTTTATGTTGTCTTCTAGGGAGAACTCTCTGAAAGGCTTCCAGTTGGAAGGGTTCTTTTCTGGGGACAAGCTGAAGAACCCTTTATGGTTCTAGTTAGTACCCGTATTTCATTCATATGAATACTCTGATGAACACAAAGACAGTCACACACACAAGTCTATTAAAGGCTCTCTATCATCAGCAATGTGGGTGGGAGGGTGGTGTGTATGAGTGTGTGTGTGCGTGTGTGGGGTTGTGGTGAGCTGACTCACTCACTCACATATGGAGCCAGGCTCACATGCACACCCACAAGCACCTTTAGATACACGCACACACATGTAAAACATGCAGGTATAGTAAGTGGGAACACACAAAAGAAAGATAAGAATGGACAGATATTCACACACACACACACACACACACACACACACATACAGAAACACACACAGTGCGTCACAGTGTAGTTAGATTGTGGTTGTCTTGTACCCCCCTTCCTTCTCTGTCTGCCTCCTGTTTACTTTAAGCTCATGTTTTCCTTTGTGGCTTGTTTGAAGGGGATGAGGTCTGCCTGCAGAGCTTCACTATTCTCCCAGGAGCACGTCTGTGTTGTGGCCTGCCATCCATGTACGTGTGTTTATGTGTGTGTGCATGTGCATGTGTGTGTGAATATAGTGGCTTTTAACAGGATATAAACATTACCTCAAATGATTTTTCAGTGCTTTGATGTGTGTTAATTCTCTGTTTCAGTCAACTTTTCAGGAGAAATCAGCAGACAAGATGTGCCATTAAACCCTCACACGTATGTTTGTATATTAATATACAATGGAGGAGGAATTCAAACATAGCAGCTCAGTCATTCCAGTGAAAGTTGCTCTCTATTCACACACGCTATAAAAAGTTCCTCCTGCTTCCTACTTGGGTGTCCAAAACACATGCAGATTTGTGTTTTTCCCAAGCACCACCTGGCCAACTGCCCATGAATGATACAGCACTTGGTGGTTTTTAAGAATGTGTTGGATCGTAATGGTCCAAACTATGAGTAGTCAGAGTTGTTTTTGAATGTGTGCTGTTAACATTTCCATAGTCATGCATGAGCACCAAAAAAGTCATCACTGAATCCCAGATGTGTCACCTGACCCTGCTTTCAGGATTCTGGCCACTACACACTTTTGCAAGAATTTTGCTTTTCAGACCTGCAGACTACATCTACTTCTTTTATAGTCTATGACTTTAGTGCATAAACAGGTCATGGTGCTGACTTGAGTTGCTGCACCATCATTTGTCACGTTGACTTGCTGACTAAAAAAACTGCACACAGTGCACTATCATCAAAGACGTGAAAAAGAGACCTACCAAAAATACACAACACAGTTTTAAGGTAATTATTCTCCTTTTTCCACATTAATCAAACTGAGTTTAGCTCAGGTTTTCAATGTCAGAGCTCGCCAAATGTGTCAAAATAAGATTAATGACAAATGTTGCTGCTTCAAACCCTTTAAAATCTCTGGGTTGCCGAACAACTCCTATTACTACACATACACATACTACACTACTATTACAACTACATAGATCATTATACAGACATGCTGTACATAGATTTCTATTCGTTGCATGTATGTCCTGGTCTTTTACAGCCTTTCAGAATAAACAGCATGTCTCATTTGGGTTTTCTGAGTGCTCTACCCATGCGGAATAGAAACAGGTGTTATGTGTTGTCAATAATTACTGTGTATAGCTCTTCCTCTCACGACTCTGTATGTGTGTGTGTAAGTGTGTGTGGTCCCATATGGTTTTGATGTGTATTTGGACAGGTGACAACATGTCAAGAAAAAGAAAAACAACAGGCCCGTCGTATTCCCTCATGGGCTGTTTTATACTACATTATATCTTTCATCCAAACTAGTTTGTTCTCTTAAACATTTTGGGTTTTCTGTTTGATTTTTCAGTGGTGAGGCTTCACCACAGAGAAACATCACACTGTATTGTTTTCCTCTCTGTTGCTGTTTCACTTTGTTGTGCATCAGAATATGTAAAGAAGTCAACGTCTCTTTTATTCAGTGGATCAAAAAACACAATCCTGTTTTTCAAGCACTGAATGCAACATTACATTAAGGCTGCTAAAATGAAGCCAGTCTGAACCTCTAAAACTTCTTTCTGCCCTCTTTTCAACTGAATAAAATGTAGATGCAACAGCAACGTAACACAAAACACAAATTTTTAAAATCACTTTAATAATTTGTTCGGTTATATATCGAAATTTTTTAAAGTCTCTGTGTGTTCAGCTCTCAGTACTTTTGTAACTTCTAACTACATTTCTGTGGTTTGAAGATTAGTTCTTCTCCTGTGTTGCTGTGTGTACTTTCAGGTATCTGCTTTATTTTACTGTTTCATTTTTGCTTTCAGCTGGATAGGAATTATTTTAAGTTATGATGAAAATACAACAAATCCTGATTTTGCTGCTCCACAATAAAAGCGTTTAGATCTTTTTTTTAAATAATAGGGGACTTCTATTATGACGAATTTATGGAAAATAAGATTTTTATCCGCTGTTCAGACACTTGACTAGTGAATACACACGTTAAATGGGTGCAAACTCCACTGTGCTGGGCTGACAGACTGAGTCAAGTCAAGCAACATATGTATAAAAAGGAGCAAAAGAGTCAGAATTACCAATTGACATAGAAATAATTTTCCTCTGCCGAAAAAGGCTGAAAATTGGCGCGTCCAACCGAGTGTCATGTTTACATTACTGCCGTGTGGAGCAGGGGCCAATAAATACCCATGACTACTGCAGAGTCATTTGACCAGGGAATGACTTGATTGTATCCTTTCCCATTAAAGCGAAAAAGCCACATTTAGTGGGTGTTGGGGACTTTTTTTGTCCACTGTAAAGAGGGTTTAAGCGAGGGTCAAAAGCAAAAACAGGATGTTATTTGCACATTATAGAGGATGAAAACTGTCACTGTTGCAAATCCTGGTGAAATATAGTCTAAATGTGAAGGTTCAATCAACCCTTTGAAATAAAAGTATGCACTTTTGGACGTGTTCTGAACGTCTTTTCACTGGTAAAATGCTCACTGCGTACTATCACTTAGGGGAAAAAATCTCAGTTCAGATGTCCTTTTCTGACTTCATATCTAAATAAAACTCAATATTCCAGCTTTTTGTACAATGACAATAAACTGAAAAGCCGTTTGCTCTTCAAGTCAGTGGGACTCAACTGTACACTCACTCAACAAGTGTACCACAAGCATCCCAAAATGACACTAAGCTCTGAATGCAGCGCTTGAGAGCAACTTTTATTGTGGTTTTGCATTGTGCCTCGATGTTCAGACTTCCTGTAGTAGTAGTCTCTCCAAAACAAAGACAGCAATTCTTCACTGGTACAGCCCCACCTCCGCCTTCCACGTGTAACAAATACTTCCCCAGCGGACTCTCCCCGGTGAACACAATCAAATAAACAATACGGCTTCTTTTACTGAAAACCAGAGTGCCTATTAGAGAGAGCAAACGACCTGATTGTTGATTGTGTTAGCATGTCTGAGTGCCTCACTAAATTGCCCACAAGGGTTGAACACAGGAGTGAGGAGGGAGGGGAGGGGAGCGGAGAAGTAGTGAGAAAAAAAAAAAGAAATAACAAAACTCTTGACTTCTAGATGAGAGGGAATAAAATGAGTGCTCGTTTCGAGACACGGGAATAGATTAGCCGGGGTTCTGGGGTTGAAGCGTGATTACAGAGCTATTGTTGCTGTTGGAATATATCATATCGCAGCGTCTCCTGCAGCCTTGGCTAAATAAATCTGTCGTAATCCCCCTGGTGAGCCCCGGCGGCTTCGCGAGCGCCTACTTAACCAGGCTAATTAAAACTCTTCCTTGTCTTGCTTTCCCCCAAATTTACATGCCAGCTTCTGTCTGTGAGGTTGCAGAGGCTCCATTGGCGGGATGCATCTTATAAAATAACGCCCCCCCCCCACCCCCCCTTCTCCCGCCTCTTCCCTCGCTCTCCCTCCGCGCATGAAGAGAGGAAAAAAAAAAGAAAGAGCGGGGGAGCAAAGAAACAATGTGAAAACTTGCCAGGAAATGTGCGTAGGAATTGTCCTTGTGTGATCTAAATATGGGGCAATTTATTGATGACCCACTTTATCAAAAGGCACATGAGGAAGAATGAGGAGAGCTGGGGAGTGTGACTTCACACACACACACGCACACAGCACTCCGCTTTATCAGTTCAACAATTATTGTCACCGGGCTAATTATGAAAGGCAATTAGTACTGCTTACATGGCAGGGGAAAGAAGGATGGAGGGAGAAAGAGAGGGATGTTTTTTTTTTTCCTCAGCACAACATTTCAAGATTTGCATCTTGAAAATTGGATCGGAGAGGAAGCGTTGGGGTTTCCTGGGAAATAAAGCGTCCTCACATGGGAGTGCTTGTCACTTAATCATCTGGATTTGTTCAAGGTGACATGGTGATGCACATGGGAGCCGGCGGTCCAATTCCTCCTCTGGGGTGGAGGGGCTTAATGAATGGATGTGTCCTCGGGCGACCCGCGAGTTCCACTCCTCATGGCACCAAAGATGGATGAGGAATTTTATGGCATTTTTACTTATTACATTGTGTACAGTGGAGAGAAAGACGAGGATGATAGGAGATAAAGAGGATCATGTGTGGTCAAGGTTGTGAGTCAGGTTTAAATCCATGGCGCTGAAAGCTAACGTTTGTCCTCCCTCATCACGCTGCAACAACAGGGAGAGGGAGATGTCATTAATTCTGTGACAAAAGAAACAGGAATACAAAGTGACAAATGTTTTATTGATTGTTTCTGAAGTGCGCTGGTAGGGATTTAGTTCAAGGACCCGACAGCAGGCTGGATTTTTGGAATTCCTTTTCAGTTATTGTTGGTGCCGAGCTGCAAAAAGGAGGAAGAAATTGCTGTTTTACACATTTTGTTACTGTTTTGGAACATGAATGTGGACATCCAGGATGGTCTTATTCTCAACTTATCAAATACCAACACACTGTCACCACCCATTGGCAACTCATGCAGACATACACAGCGCCTGTTAACTGCTGAAAGTGATGCACCAGGCCTTTGACTGACTTCAGTGTAAACCCATCCAAAGCTGTATGAGATGCGCTGGGCTTTTGACATAGTACAATGCTCACCATGTTGAACTTCTGATGGTTGCCGCCTGGCTTTGGGCAATCAAATAGAAATGCTGCTGAGTACCCAGAGCAATGCAACACAGACAGACACAGACAAACAACCAGACGAAAATGGGACATTTCCACCAAATTAGTATCGCCTACATGATATGGACTTTTGGGTGGGTTGTACCAATGTTATGAGATTCACAGAAGCACCTGCCTGTCATTGCAGCCTTGGACCTCAGTGACAGCTGCTGCTTTTAAAAATGCTTTGCTTTTTGGGGGAATGCTGTTGCAGGTAGGTAATTGTCAGGGTGGTTATCGAGTGGCCTTGTGCAAAGGCCTTCAGAGATAAGTTGAGGAGCTCAGACATCTGGAGGGAGCTCGGAGTAGAACAGTATTACATATCCCATCTGACCTGGGAATGCCTTGGGATCCCCCAAAGGAGCTGGAAAGAGAGAGGGATGTCTGGAAGGGACGTCTTAAGGCTTATGCACCCTGCTGTCACTACTCACATACTTCCATCCTTTATGTTAGCATGGATGTTGAGGGCACCATTCAGAGTCTAAATTTGCTCCAAAGAAGAAGAAGAGGAGTCAAAAGTTCCTGACAACAACAAACATGGTGACACAAAAGGCAAAAGCAGAGGCTCTTTTGTAGATAGCGGTGGTCTGCGCCGCCATTAAGAACAATTCCAATACTTTTGGCTATTAAAACGTAGTTGCTGTATTGCTAGAACTATTGGCTACACTTCTGCGCTGTTCTTCAGATTAGTGGAGATACTGCTCATTTTGTCTATATTTGTAAGCTTTCAGAAAACATGCAGAAATACAGACAAAGTGATGGCAAAGTATGGACAGAAGGCACCGTCATTATCCATATGATTATTTAACGTTTAGTAGGCTACCTGCTGCCACCTGACCCCAGATAAGTGGTAGAAAATGGATGAATGGATGGATAAAATAAAGTACATACACTTCAGTATAAAATGTATTAGTATTCATGCTAATGGTCAGTTAGCAACCTTTTTACTGCATAGCAACAAATAAAAAGTGCAACAACTTCACACACACATCCCACTCGATGCTCCATCATTTTTGGTATAGTTTGTTTTGTGGATGCTTTACTATAATTGTGCTTGCTTGTTATCATAAAAGAGTCACATGAAACCAAAGTACCCTTGGCTATGATGAGCTGATCCATCAGGATGTGGTATCTTATCCTTTCTTCTTTTCTTCTTTTAATCATCCATAGTCTTTATTTGAAGACCACACACTCTGTATTGCAATTGATTTGTGTTTGTGGATATACTGATGAAACAAAACCTAAAAGCCCCCATAGATTCACAGTTATTTACAGCCACAGTCATGCTGCACATATGTAAGTGATCGTTCTATGCTTGGGGGTATTAAATCTGAACACGCAGATGGCTTTTTTTTCTGTCACTATCTGAGTTGAGGCAATCTCCATCGTTAATCTTAGAATAACTTCTCCACAACTCTCCACAGACTCCAAAAAAGCTGGTATACGCGCTGCTCTCCAAAACAGTAGCAGACAGCCCTCCTGTAGTGAGAGACAAGCACAGACTAAACATGACAATGTTGATTGATTGGACCGTAGATCCTTAGCTCCCTGCCAGCACTGCATGTGCCCACCCCCATTGTGTTAAGGAGTTATAATGTACCATAATTCTGCAGACAAAACACAGAAAGTTTGCTAAACTGACACCATTCACCACCTGGTCTGAGAAGACAAAAAAAAGAAAGAAAAGAAAAGCTGGACAGGACTAATGGAGGGTTTTTGTGCCTCACTGGAGCGACTGACCTAATTGGAGCAATTGGAGATGGACACTCGCTGCCATCAATCACAACACCTCCGATGGATTTTGGAAGGATTTCAACAAGGGAAGAGGGACAGAGGAAGGCAAAGCACGGGCAATCAGGTGTACACTTGAACGTGTGTGCAGACTTTGACGGGTGGGGGTCGAATTTGATGTCTTGCCAAAGTTGGATTTTCCCCGGGTGAAACCTGAGGCATTTGAAACAGCAGGCTGCAGAGTCGGCAGGCCTGGGTTTAGGGTCGTGGTGGTGGTGGTGGGCGAGGAGGGGGGAGGTGGGGGCAGCTTGTCATCTGTAATGGAGGAATGTGGGGCCGTCTCGCTGGGGCAGGGTATTCCCTTTCACACTGTGGTAAAAAGAAAAAGAAGGGCAGGAGGAGAGGGACAGGCTGGGTGGAGTTGGGCCTCTTTCTCAGACGTTTGAGGGCTGGACGCCGTGTTCCAGTGGCCTATTTTCAATTCCTAGAAACTCCAGACAAGCTGAACCTTCTCAAGGTAACAACTGCTGAACACACTCCTGTCTGACTAACGCAATCAGAGCCCAAACCGCATGCTCACTTAAATCTATTATGGCAGATTTAGTAAATGAAAACCAGCGCAGGTCATTCAACTCTAATCAAGTTTAGTCAGAGCTGATTAATCATATGTTATCTAATCAGTCAAATTCAGTCCATACAGACAAATCCTGACAACTGTTCTAAATTGTGGTCAACTACAATAAAAGAGACATTCTTGCAATCAGTCCAAAACAAACTGATTACAGCCACCATTTGACCACATTAATCGAAGAATTTTGCAGGCAAATTCCATTTATTCAACCTCATAAAACTCTGGAAATACATCAGAAATATTTCAACATCTTTGCAGAAACATCTACTCTGCAGTTAGCAAATTGATGAGACAATAAACAGGTCTTTTTGATTCTGAATTGCAGTTCCTGTAGATGAAAGAGAAAGAAATGTGTGTCTTACAAACAACTTAATTTGTTTATTTAACTTCAAGGCCTTCAGAGATAGTTTAAAGGGCAACTTAGATATTTTTTAACCTGGACACTATTTTCCCATGCTCTTGTGTTTACGTGACAAAAATTTTTTGAAATTGTTCCAGTATTGAGGGAGAGCGCTGCAGCCAGCAGAAGTAAAACTGAGCTTAGTCCTTATGCAACCACACACTGTCAAAGGAAGTTCACTAAAAGGGCTTTTTTTTTGCCACTGACTTGCTCAGATTGTTATTTTAAGTGTCTGACAACATTATGGAAAGGATCTTTACAGAGAGTATTTTGTTTCTGTCATGTTTGAATGAAGGTGACAATCATTTTAAAATGACATTTTTGCAAAGGGGGTCTGGTTAGTTTGGCGAAAGTAATACAGCTGTTTCATTCAAACGTGACAGAAACTAACTCAAACTAACCAAAAACATCTTGGTTTATCTTTCCACTGTTCCAACAACCACCAACTTTGGTTGTCTGGTCAAAATCAACCTTACGGTTTTGCAAAGGGAGTTCGGTTAGTCTGGCGATTACAATAATACAGCTGTTGCAGATGAAACAAAATGTATCTTGAACCTTAAAAAAGGTCAGTCTCTGTAGCGATCCTTTCCATAATGTTGCCAAACAGTTATAATAACAGTCTGAGCCTGTCAGTAGCACAAACAAGCACTTTTTGTGGGCTTACTTTGACAGGTCAAAGTTGCCCAGAGGGATCACGTTGCAGCTCAGTTCTACCTTTGCTGGTTGCTAAGCTGTCTCCAAATACTGGACCATTTTTAAAAATTGTTGTTCCCATTAATCACTTTGACACAAAAACAAGCAAAAATGGGCTCCAGGCTCAAAAATAAAGAAGTTACCCTTTAACTGTCTGTTTGTGCTTTTCTGGAAGACACAGCTTTTCACTGCTTTATCTCTAGAACACATATGCAGAGTTTTCACAGCCACAGCTGCTGTTACGGGACAGTGAAAGTGCAACTAAAGAGCTAAGAAAGATGCCCCACAGATGTGAGCCCACATGTGTTTTTTGAAGGATGTGTAAGTATTGACAGCAAAGAATGATCTCCAAATGTGGAATGCCATTAACAAGATCAATGCCTTCCTCTCTCAATATGGTATGTTTTCATGTTTTATGGTCACGGGTTTGAAGATGGAAGTGCTGATGTCAGATTGAGCCTGTTGGGTTCATCTGTGGTTCATTTAACTCGAGGCTTCCTCCTGTGCGAGCAGCTTGGCGTGACTCTCGTAGGTGTGTGCATGTGTGTGTGTTTGTAAGTCTGTATGTGTTTGGGTGTGGGTGTGTGAAGTATCAAAACCGTGATTCACTGGTATCTGTTGATCCTCTGTATCTTGATATGCCCACTCTTTTTGTATCCTACACAACACTCACACGCGGTCACACACCTTTCCTCTTTCACTCCGCTCTTTTATTCCTTCATGCTTGATTTTCCGTTCTAGTTTTAAGTTGAATACTGGAAAAATGAAAGAGCTGAGAAAACTCAAGGCAAGTCAATTTCAAGGCAACTTACTTCAATAGATTGTTGAGTTTTACTAACTAACTCAAACTCTAGAGCTTTGAAAAAGTTTTACCAACTAATAAAGTTTTGTTGAGATAATTTTCTTCTTTAGATAAAGATGAATCTTTGAGTTTCAGAATGCCCCCAAAAATTGTCCACCATAAAAAAGTAGACAGCTCAAAATTTCAAGGCAACTTACTGCAATAGATTCTTGAGTTACTTAACAAACTAAACTAAACTAAATAAACATAAACTTAATTTAATAAAAAATAAAATAAACTAGACCTTGACCTGATCTTAGAGTTTTAGAGACTAAAAAATGTATTTAGAAAATTGATTGCAGTGAGCTATGAATCTTAATTAGTATTACTTGGCTGCTTGAAAAATTAAATGGCTGTAATTCAAAATGTCAAATATGAACCTTTATTAACCATCACTTTCATTTCAGTGAGTTTACTTTCAAGTTTATCTGAAGAAGAGAAATAAATTATCTCAGCAAAATGTTTTCATTTGGGTTAAACCTTTCTCAACTTTTTCATTTTAACAGTGTTCAGTTTAAAGGTAGAAAGGAAAATGAAGCATGTTCTTACAGTGTAGTTCAAAAATTGTTGAGTAAACTCGTTAAATTGAAAATGAATAATGGTTAATGATTACAACTGCAACCATTTAACTTTCATGGATCCAAATAATGACAAATCCAGTTCACAGCTCACTGTGAACAATTTTTGCAGATTCAAAGATTTAAGTTTATCTAAAGAAGAAAAGTAAATCATCTCAACAAAAGATTATAGGTCAGCAAGGTCAGTTTAAGTTTATTTCAAAACACAAGAGTTTGACTCAAATATATATAGTGAATCTAGCCGCCTTGAAATGATGTGTTTTCACAACTTTTTTTTGACAGTGAGCAGGCAGGAGACAAACTGTATTTACACAATGAAATAATTACAAACACTTTTTGGCACGTGTTGGGGAACAAAAAACAGGGGTCCATTCAGATCGGAGACCTGCTCTTACCACCTTTGCCCTCTGGCATCTGTCACCAACATCAAATGGAAAACTAAGAAAAAAAATACAACCGAGTTGTATTTATTTTGGTGTAATCATTAGGATTAAGCGAGTGCAGAAACGCATTAATTCCTAATCCTTCCCGTGTCCCCTCTCCCTATCCCATCTCCTCCCTTGTTCCCCCCACCTCTCCTTTCTCCTCCTCTGTCTTCCCTCCCTCTCTCCCCCATGCTTTACAGCACCAAACGCTTTTAATTTGTCAGGGAGGGCTGGAGGAGTTCGGGGGGGTTAGTGAGAGGCACTCGTTCGGAGCAGCTTTGAGCCTCTGCCAAGCTCTCGTTCGCATTGTGCTGCTTACAGCTGGGCTTGCCCTCCTTCCCTGCTCTCTCCGCTCTGTTCTTCGTCTCCCTTTCTCTTTTTTCTTTTCTCTTCTTTTTTTGTGAGTGCGGCGCTGTCTGCTTTTCTTGATGGTTTCTGCTACGGGGAGTTGGGGAGAAGAAGGGGGTCACTTGTCATGGGGCCAGCTTTCGGGGTTTCCATCCCTTGTGCGTGGACACACACAAAAAGGCACTCACGCACACACAGAGGCACACAAACACGCACCAGTGGCAATAAACACCGGGGAGGCAAGACGGGGGAGGAGGGACAAGGGTTGAGGAGAGAGACGGAAGGGGGGAAGAGGGAGGTGAAGGGGGCAACATGGCACACTCTTTCGAGGCAATCTTGCAGCGCTACTTTCACTTTCTCTCCCCTTCTGTATTTCTTTACTTCTTCAGCTTTTTGAAGGTTTTTTTTTAAAAACCTCTGCAAAGGTAACAACCATGGCTGGAGGCATTACGTTTTTTGGGTTGTCTGTCCCTCTGGCTGTCCATTCCTCCAGCCGTGTGTCCCCTCCTCATCTGTCATTCATTCAATGCAACACCTTAAGAAGACTTTGACAGAATTTCTTCAAACCTGGTACAAATGTCCACTTGGACTCACCGATGAACTGATTAGATTCAGTTCAAAGTCACTGTGACCTAAAGTCCATCCATTCCACTCTTGTGAACATGACATCTCAGGAAAGCTTTGAAAAAAATTGTTCAAACGTGACACAAATGACCACTTGCACTCAAGGATGAACTGATTAGAGTTTGGTCGTCAAAGGTCTAAAGTCTAAAGTCACCATGACCTAAAGTCCATCTGTCCAAATGTCATGAACCTGATATCTGAAGAAATTTCTTCTGACTTGACACAAATGAGAAGTTGGACTCAAGCATGAACTGAATAGATTTTGATGGTCAAAAAATCTAAGTTTACGGTCACTGTGACCTCACGACCGTCCCGTTCTCATGAACATGGTTTCTCACAAACACCAAGAGGGAATTTCATTACATCTGCCCCAAACGTTCACTTTGACTGAAGAATGATCTCATTTAATTTTGCGCATCAAAAGTCAAAGTTCAAGATCACAGTTACCTGAAGTCCGTCCGTCCCCTTCTCCTGAAAGTGATGTCTCAAGAACACTTTGAAGGAATTTCTTCAAACTTGACCACTTGCACTCAAGGATGAACTGATTTGATTTTGGTGGTCAAAGGTCAAAGTTCAATGTAACTTTGACCTCCCATTCTTGAATGAATGTGATATCTCAGACATGACTGGTGGGAATTGTATTACATTTGTCACAAACTTGGAATTAACTGATGTGATTGTGGGGGTCAAAGGTCAAGGTCATGGCGACTTTAAAAAAAACATGTTTTGGCCCATAATTCAAGAATTCATGCAGTAATTATGACAAATTTCCACACAAATTTCTAATAGGATAAAATGAAGTGACAACATTTTATATCCAAAAGGTCAAAGGTCAACTTCACTGTGACATCATAGCTCTCTACCAGTCCTCTTTACTCCTCTGTAAAAAATACTCTTTAAGTAAAGACAGCATGTTTCTCAATGGACATTATTCACTGGGACCATACATACATCAATATAGTCATAAAAATATACTTAATGCATTTTATTAAATTCCTTCAAAGTCTTTACAGACGTGGATGCAAAGTGGAACTTGTCTGGTTGGTGGAGGCATACAACCACAATGTGGTAATTCTAGTTTTAAACAGAAGAAGGAAGAAGAGTTAAAGAGCAAAAAACTAATAGAAAAATCGAAGACCCTTATTATGTCAGAAATAGACTAAGACACTGTCCACAAAAGACATGATCAATGGATGAAATAGAGTGAGAGAAAGAATAAAAGAGGCAGGTTCAGAGATAGGAAGCAGAAGAAAAGACAGAGATAGAGAGGAAAGAGGGAGACAGATGAAATGAGAGAGATAAAGAGGGGCAAAACGAGACAGGGAGGCAGCAGAGAAACTCCAATAAAGGAGCAGATCAGATAACGGCGTCTCTGAGGACTTCCAAATGTCCTTTTATCTCAGCGAGAAATGCTGATATTAAAAACCAGACTGAGATAGCGTACGCCATCATTTACTGCCTTTACCGAGTAGTGAGTTATTACGGTAAATTGGATCAGAAAATACTCATCGAGGCTCATCTCCAGCACACTTAGTGACTAAAGTTTCCTCTTCCGACGGCTCATTGTGTCGCTCTGGCAGCGTATTGTAGCCGGTGAAAAGCCTCAAAGGAAAACAGGAGTGACACGCTCGTTGGGTAAAAACCACACACTTAGTCAGGACTTACTGACTCATCCTGTGGGCTGGTTTGCCAGTCAGGTTATCCCACAGTGTCAGGTGTACACTTTGTTGGATGCCAGATGTCGCCTACGAATATGAAAGACACATTTAGTTCTGTTTGAATGGAGAAGAATAGAGATTCTGTATGATTCAAAGGCCAGTTTACAGTAAAATGTTACTGCTTTATTGTTGGTTAACGGTCGACTAGGGGGATAACGACTGATTCAGTTCAAGTCCACTTATGCAGTAACCTTTTTAGGTTAGTCTTTTCTGTACAGTCAGTTTTAGAGATGGTCGATTTACAGGAAGTGTATGTAATTTCCTTTGGCTATATTTAAAAGTTGGGGCAGGAAGTTTATTTTTGGCATCACTGGGCAAAAGTTCTATAACAGCCTTTAAGCACAATGTAATTCAAGTGGTCTGAGAGAAAACTAGACTTCTGCTCCTCCTTAGCTCTGTTTTCAGACTAAAGAAAAATGGGGATGGGGAACTTTGGCCAATCACCGGGCTGTAAAATAGCTGATTGTTTATGTTATTAATTTGTGAATATGATAAAAATGAAAGAGAAGAAATATGCAGAAACATAAAATATGCATAGATTGAATGAAAGAATTGAAATTTGAAATTAAAGAGGCTACACTGCCACAAATTTACAAAGAAAACAAAAGTTTTTTTAATCACAGGGAGAATACAATTTCCACACAAAAATACTAGAAATAAAAAGAGCCTACTTAAAAATCATAAATGAGGAGTGACTGCAAAGTGAAGCAGAAAAGCTGTTCCCATTGTTGAGTCTAATTTCCAAAATGTTAATATTTCACAACCAGGGAATGAGACTCGACACTCATCTATCTTTCTCCAGAATCACTTCCTGCATCATTAGTTGTCTTGCATTGATTGCGAGAATACTTTACACTCCTCAGGAAAAGCTCACATGATACAAACAACTTTTACAGGAATTTGTCTAACATTGTCTAATAAACCACACATACATATTTAGACCTAGGCTGTGAACATGGTCATGTTGAAACTTCCCCTGTTTTGCAATCTTTATCACTTTTCACCAAAAACAGCAAAAACAGATGAGTCAGACATGGGAAACATGATGACTGGAGCTTTATCATCCAAGCTAATCAAATTTTAAATGTAACATCTTCACAACCATCAGCTGGTCCCATATGCAGCTGACAGTTGTCAAAGTCAAAAAAAGAAGAAAAAAATCATACATAATTTGAATAACAAATGAATCCTTTTAGTGGGAGTGCTGCAATTTTCCTCAACGTGTGCGGATAATGATCTGACTTCCAAAGGGATCAGACTGAGTTTGGTAAAGGTTACATCACCATGACAACTTGAAGAGAAGGCAGTTGATGGAGGAGGGGTGGTAGTGGATTTGTGGTTTTCACTAAACGTGGACTCATGAGAAGGACAGCATGGGTGTCTTATCCTTAAAGATTCCCTGGAGAGACCCAGTGGAGAATTTGTGCCAGAACCTGAAAATACCTGGAAATGTATTACCTTGAACCAGCATGTGCAAAACATAACCAGGATACTCACAGCAGCACAGCATCTTCCCATCTTCCACCTCACCATGAGGGACATTTTTCCTCCCAGGATGATGAAGGCATCTTATTGGCTTATCCTCATATTCTTCCCCCAACTTCCACTCCTCACGCCTAACCATACCCAACCTAAACCACCCAAACCAACAAAGTCAATGAGCGCGAGCCAGTCACAGTCAGAGTAGCTCAATGCTGGGACACAGATATTATTGTCAAACATGGCATGAAATATCCAGCCTTGCATTGATGGATGACCAACCTAACTTTTTTAGAATGAGACTTCAACTGCTTGGCCTTTCAACAATAATGATCGCTCATTCATTGGTTGTTCACATTAGTGTTGCTAATTTGCTGAATATTCTAAGATCAGTGGTGTCTGATCATAGCTGGATCTTCACAGATCCTCTCAGTAAAATGTTAGTCTGCAATATATGCCTTATTTTTTAGATGTACAGACAATATTGAGTTTCATATTTCCTTATATAAAGAAAACAAGAGAATCATCTGTTTGCCTGCAAGTTAGTTTTTTCCTGAAGAACACTTTTAACTTAGTTTGTACAGCCCTTATACACAAATGCTAGATATAGCACTTATTTGTTTTGAATAAGATTTAAAAAGCAAACATAATTTACTCCCATAATACGATGTAATGCTTGCATCGCTATAAATTGACTATATGTGTCCATTAGACACAGTGGAAATCCTTGTCTGACATTGTAGCAGCTTGCAAATGTAGCGGCACAGAGGCCTTTTCAGCTACACACACACACACACACACACACACACACACACACACACACACACACACCCACACCCACACACACACACACACACACACACACAGCAACACGTGGAGGGAGTTAAGTAAAACAATGTGCTCAGGATGTACTCAGCAGCAACACACATATGTAAATTTTGGCTCGGCTGAGCTCAGAGCAGTTCGGCCCTCCTCGTCTCTCCTCTTCCAGCCCCTTTAAAGCGCAGGAGGAAACATGACCGTGCCGTGACTCCTCCAGGCTTACATTTCACTCTAATCGCCTGGGAAAACAGGAAATTGCGGTCTTGGAAAATGCAATGTTTATACTTAGGTCACATTTACACGAGCACCCCTCCCCCACGTCAGCCCTCCTTTTGTTATTTGATTTTCCTATTTGTCTTCTTCTTTGATCTCTGTTGATTTTCTGATTTTCTTTTTTGACACCTCTGATGTGATTGTAACAGCAGCTTGTTTTTTACTACCACACATACATTGTTGTAAACCTGATTTAAAGGGCAATGTTAGGATTACTGCAGTTGTATCTAACAGCAACAGCAACTTTGCAGGGGAAATCAAATTACCCAAGCAAACTCTGTCTCTAAATAAGTTAAAAACACACAGTTCTACAACTTCCACAAACTGAAACCTAAGTACACAGACATGAGCAGAGTGATGCTGCACTGAACTTAAAGGTCCACAGTGTAAGATTTATGAGGATTTGTTGGCAGACTGTGGCAGAAACACAATACAATATTCATAAGTATGTTTTCATAAGTGTATAAACACCTGAATACAAGAATTGTTGTGTTTTTGTTACCTTAGAATCTTGGGCTCAGATGAATCAACTTTTAAAAAAACATGATGTTGTCTTCCCAAATAAATTATTTCAGAAAAAATCATGTAACTGAAAATTTTAAGGGTTTTGTTTATCCCATATCTATCCTGCTCAGTGAACCACATGCGTCACTTTCCTGTCGTGGGGTGAAAACAAGCGCTGTTGTGCCAGCCGGGCCAGTCAATGCATGTTGTGCATGTCTGTGGCAAACCCTTCATCACTTGTTTAATTAACGATGCTACTGAGTACATGTGAGCTGTTTGTGCCTGTAGATAAAAGAAAATCAGAGAAGAGTCTTAGTGATGGTGTAACTACAGTTTCTACTGTGAAAAAAATATGAGCCTACCATAAAACACTTGCTTTTAGAATAGAGTTTGGTTAAACCCAGGAGCAGTGGGTATTATTACAGTAACACTTATATACAGTAACATCAAAAAATCATTTACCCTCTAATAATGAACTTAACCTCACATGGCGACTGTGACTGTAACTATTGCTAATAAGCTAGCGTTAGCTGCCAGGTAAGCTCACCCTCATGCGTCGTCTTTGAGCAGTTGTCTGTGCTGTGCTGTAAGATTTCTCAAGATGTGTCCCCTTGCTGTGACAAACAGCCACATACTCAGAAACAAGCACACCATTCCTTTGATGTCCTCCAGTGTTGCTGTGTATGTGTTGCATTGAAGATGACTTCATGGCATTTCATGTACCGTTGTACACACATAGTCACTCACTTGTGTTCTCAACTGGCACAGCACCAGTGCTCCTGCAGCTGTCGTGTTTCCCCAATTACAATGTGCCTAGCTTGCGGCTATCAAAAGGCAATCATTTTTGGCACTTTTTGCAAGCAGTAAAGCCACTGACAACATTATTCTCACTGTCTGTGATGCCACCAATGGCTAGCATACATCGCTGCTGGATCAGTGATGTTTGGTTGTGGGGTCAAAGGATGTGTCACAGCCTTTCACAATAAAATAATATCTTGGCAGCCAAGTAGACACAATCATTTTAGTTTCTCCAGGGAAAAAAAAAAAAAAATCCAAAACAGATTATTGTATTGTTTGTCCTATAGTACTATTCTCACCTGCTGCCCACCCACAATTTTTCATTTTTATCATGCTCCTATCTGTGTATTTATATAAGTACAGTTTTTACACAACTATTTTGCCCAGCAAGTACTCGCAGGTACCCAACCCGTCGCAGGAATCTAGTTTGCAACCTCACTGCTAGATGCCACTAAATCCTATACACTGGTCCTTTAACATTAGTCAGCAGAACCTGATTCAAACCCAGTGCTCAGCTTTACCGTCATATTTGTCATCCTCTCAAGTTTGATGCTTCCATGAAAGGCGTCAGCCACTGTGGTCACATCTGGCACACATCCAGTCATGTGCTTGCTCAGTTTCTCTGTCTCTCCACCCTTCACTCTTCTGTAATCTCCTCAAACCGCTTGATATTTTACTCTCATTTCCTTTTTGTTCTCCGTGTGTGCTTCCCTTTTTGTCCGTGTGAATTTTTTTATTCACAAATGCATGTTTTAAATTTTTTTCACCCACATCTGCCCTGGTCTTACCTGTAACACTACCTGCAGAACTTCCTGATCCTCGCCATCAATCATGCCGCTCCCTTCCTCTCCACAGCTTCACACTGGCCTCAAGCCCTTACTCCCCATTTCATGGATCATGGACCTCCTGCATTCTTCTGTGCACTGCTGTGTATGTGTGTGTGTGTGTGTGTGTGTGTGTATATTTGTGTGAATGATGAGAAACAGAGAGAGAGAGACGTGTAACCTGATCTTTGGACATCTTGAGTGCCTCTGCTGCTTCGTTCTCCTTGAAGGGATGTGAATGGCAGACAGGTGAACACACCTGGAGCCCTGCGGTGCCACGTGCACACAGACGTATGCACACACAAACACACACATTCCCGAGCCTGCTCTAATGCCTCTCTCAAAGCCCCGGAGTTAAGGGGCAAACCTCTTTGGTGTCTCTTTTACAGGGTTGTGAAGTGTTGACAGTTGCACATTATGGAGACAAATTGAGGCCCTGAGTTTGGTGCATCTCCAGACGTGTTAGATGGATGTTTGAAAACACTCGGAGGATAATCGAGATGGAATCTCAGACTTTTTGGAGAAATCTCTGCAGTCTTGGCTCGCAGTGTACTCGAATGATAAATGAGGAAACTGATACCAAAGGCTCTGAATGATTTTCCCCAATGTTTTATATGTGAAACAGAAAATACTAAAAGTGACGTGGAGCAGAGAAATGACAGAGTGGGTAGAAAAAAAGAGAAGCTTGTCTCTGAGGAGTGAGAGAAGCAAACAGAAAGCTAAATTTACAAACCTTTTAGTCTGATATAATAATGTCAGTTATTATTGTAACATTGAGACTATTCTGGCACAGGAAATAGAAGTTATTTTTGGAGAAGACTCGCTGCGGCTGTCTACGGGGCTCAAGTGCCTGGCTACATAGCGGTCAGGTGGTCCCCTCAGATTTGCATATAAATACAGAGAAATTTTTAGCGTTGGCGGCAGGAGGGCAGACGGGGGTTAAGTGGTCGCACTGAGTTGGTTTACCCAGCAAGCCTTGATTTAGTCTGTGGCGAAGGGCAAAGCTATCATTAGGAACTCACCAGGCTCACCGCCACTACACACTGATAATATACCAGTCTGGTGCAGTCTGTCGGAGGAAAGTTTCTTCCAACTTCTCACAACAGTGATAATCCTCCATTAGCTTCTGTCTTTGTAAAGAGAAAAACTCACTTTAACTCCAGGAGCCTCTCTTTTGGGGTTGTTTTAAGGTTTGCTTTGCAATTTGTATGGTGTTTTTAAATGAAGTTTCTTTTTCATTTTAATTTAGTCTTCGCTGGTCATTAGACAGATTTTTGTTGCTGTCTTGTGAAAACTGTGTATTTCCAAAACATCAACTCTTCATAATATAAGAAAAAAAATATTGTTGTCAACTTTATGGCAATGCATTTTCAGCTTGCCAAGTTTTAATTAAATTATTTGTTTAGTTTGAGAAGTAGGGTGGTATTCTCCCAATTCGTTGGTTTGACTGACAATTTTGAAACTGGCAAATGTGGAGATAAATTTTGTTGGGTTTTTTGTTTTTTTCTTTTGCACATATGTTGTTAAAGTAATAGTTCCTTATATGTTTTATTTATAAACTGACATGCATTCATCAGGGGATGAACAATATTTTTTTAATTTTCACTTTACCGATAATTTGGTCTATTGCACAAATTACAACATACTTTATAATATAAAATGGATTTAATTAATTTATTATTTAGATCTTCAAATATGCAATACTAACTTACTTACTTACGACTAATTTAACAGTGCAATAGTTTTGTGCAACAAATCGACTGCAATAACACATGTGCAATAATTCAACTGTGCATTCTCAGGTATAGACACTATACTGCATTTATACTGTACATTTCAACTGACTCATTTTAACACACTTATTTATAGAAACATTTTTCAGCTCTGTTGTTTATGATCACTATTGTTATATGCTTTAATGTGTACATGCTTTTTCTTAATTTATATTTTTTAATTTTCTTTTTCTGAGTAACTAGACAACATATTCAAAACAAATTAACAAATAAAAAGCTAACTCCACAAATAAAAATCAACACAATTTTAAGAATCAGAAGAAAATTGATTGGGAGTTCTTTCCCCCCCAAACTTTCTCTAAGTATCTGGCCTACTTAAACATTTTAGAATTAAATAACCAACTCAAGCTTCCAAATCTTTGCTCACATATATATTTAAAAAGTCTACTTCTTTTACATTTCTTACAAAAAGCAGTTTAAAAATAATACGATGTTCAATTGAATTGTTCACATTTGTATTTGTTTTGACCCATCCGTGATCCTCACTCATTTTCAGTCAGTCAGTGTTCTGAAACTTCAAAGAAGTCTGGCGTGTTTGAGTGTTGAATATTGTAGTTTTTTCAGTTTCACCTTTACTGAAAACTGTCTCTGGCATGGAGTGTTGTGTTTTCATGCCTCTAATCCTGCTACATGATCATATGTGCCTCTGTGTGTGTTTCTTTAATGACTTAAGCTCCTTACAACTATCATACAATTCACAACATTAATCTTTAATGTTCTCTCTAATGCAGTGATCCCGGATTCAAAAATGATGCACTTGTCCATCATTCAAAAGGCCACAAAGGCATATTCAAGGCATATTCAAGGTATGAAAGTTGTTGTAACTAAAAACCTGAGTTTTGTTTCATCTTTGTTTAAAATGCAAATGCATTTAGTGTGCATGCTTTTGCTCAGCAACACCCTGCTCTACACTCTTGCATACTTTCACACTGCTGACCTTGTACTCACATTCCTTAAAAGAAAGATGTGCATTTTTAGACATGGCTCAAAAGTGTTTCACTTTCAAAAACAAGCAAAAATCAATATAGAAAGATAGCGTGTGAATAATTAGCTGGGGCTTAAACTTATAGCAGCCTTAGACTCTATAACTGATACTGAGATGTTCCTCTCATAATAAATCTATTTATAGCACAGCCACTTGTGGTTCTACAATTAGAGCACTGCATCTATAGTGGTAGAACATGTAATTAGCAGAGTGTGTGTGCTTGTGTGAGCAAGTGTTTGTGTGTGTATGTGTGTGTGTGTGTGTGTATGCTAAAGGAAATGGAAGAGAAGTGGTGAGCTGTTTCCTGCCCCTTAGCACCTCTCTGCCTTTGTCTTGCATTTTAAGAGGGGTTCAACCTCATTGTCGACAATAAACACTACAAAAGGGACTTACCACGGCCCTCCCCTGACACACACACACGGAACCTCAAATGGCGTAATTTGAATTTAAATAGAAGTGTACAGTATTGTGCACTGGTGAGTAAAGTGCATCACCCATTAGTGAGGACATCCTTAGGTCTCCTTTAAATAACCCTTTGCTCTGCCTCGCCCGCGCCGGCTTTGTAAGGAGATGACAGGACAACAATGAGAAAATTATCACAATCCTCATTCAGATTTTTTCCACCACTTTGCTGGTTTAATATTAGATGGAATAAAAATAATTAACCTGGCCAGGAAGAATTAAACGGGAGTCTCTTTGGAAATCAACTTGAGGCCCAAGCTTTGACAGTTATAGAGTTATACCAGTGATTTTACATGTTTTAGCCTGTAGCAAATCACATATAATTTACATTATTATGGATTTTACCTTTTAATCAAAGAAACGCTGTAAAACAATTCAGTTTAAGAGTGATAATGTTAGAGAATCAAACTCAGAATACAAACAAAGGAAAAAATAGAAGCCGAATCCCCGTGTATGAGAGCAAACTTCCATGCAGTCAGAGTTTTTAAAATGGCTGCTACATACACAACGCAACACTGATAAATAACTGATAACAATTTAGGTGAAAACCTGTTTACAGTCAAGCAAGTTTTATCTCTCAGCATTTTTTATTTTCACATGGTAGTAATGGAAAAAAATTAAGCAAATGGCAACAAAGAAGATAGAAAATAAATCCAAAAACTCACAACTGCCTTCATCAGTGGCTGAAATTTTAATAATTTGCTTTTGTGTAAAAACACATTGTGGTTTTACAGTGTGTTCATGTACAAGACAATTTGTCGGCCCGGGTCAATGACCTCCTGTCACTGTGAGGTTGCCAGGCAAACAGTAGTCACATTACCCCCATAAAATCACAAAGTCACATTTTCACATTTTGTTTTTTGCGTGGATGGAGCAAACAAAATGGTGATAAAGCACTGGATTACATGCATCGATTGTTACCTGTGAATACACATCTGAGGGTGTTTTGAATCCAGCGCAGGAACAGAAAGACTCCATCACTAACAACTTAAACTAACATAGAAAGTAATGTAAGTAGATTTGATGGCTACTACTGACAAAAATGCAGCAAAAAGTTTAATTTCATCGAAAGAGTTTGAGCTCACCAAATGGTAACACACCAATGTCTTGAGTCATTTAGCCTGTCATTATAATGCCTCTTTGGATTTCCGCTTGTCATATAGTCTATACTGAATTATGCAACAATGGAGTGTCATTTTACACACAAATGTGATAGAGAAAAAAAAAATTAAGGTGGTGTAAGTGAGACAAAGTCCACATATGGAGGAGGCTGGGGTGGATGAATGAATGGTGGTCCAACAAACATCCAGGAAACAGCAGGAACACTTCATGTCCAAAAGTCAGTTTTCACTTATTTTAATTTTAGTATGCAAGTTAACTAACATAGTGTACTAAAAGGTAGAATATGTGGCATTGTTTGTAAATACACCATTCAAAGTTGGCTCCTCCTCAATGAACGAGAAAGAGGGAGAGAGACATAGAGAGTGGATGAAGTGAGGGAGCGCCATGAGCAAGAAGAGAGCACTGAATCAGAGAAATAAAACATTTTTGACATCTTCTGAAACACTCCCAGACCTCTGCACAACATCAGACTTTGTGAAGCAATCCTCAGTCTGCTCTCTCACAGAGAGACAGAGAGGAGAGAGATGGGGAGTCCTGGTATTGGCAGGAGGCTGACACCACTGTCAAACAGGCTGAAGCCCAGAAACATCCTGAGCACAGCAAAACATCAGAAAGTAAGAAAATACATGCAGTGGGCAGGGCCTCTGCAGATAGAGATGCCACTGTACGCTTCAAGTGGGTCATAAGTGATGATTGAGAGTGGTTATGTTCATATGAGTCTATACATTGTTTGTTTGGAAAATGCTGCATAGCATGCATTAACTTACATCACATGTGTAACATAATTAATGTCTTGATCATGATCATGATCTTTTTCTAAACCTAAGCAAGTAGTTTTGCTGCCTAAACCAAACCAAACTGTGACCTCTGACTTTGTACGGTGCAGGTCCTTGCTTTTTCTTGAGATTTAAATCTTTGAGTGTTGAAGCCTTGCTCTGTGTTATATTCTCCATGGGCTATTTCTTTTCTTTTCACACATCCAGAATATTTTCAGTTCAAGGGCAAATGTTTTGCATTACCAGAGAGTACACAGCTGTCTCCAACTACAAAAGAAAAAGACCAGTTTCAGTTTTTACCCACTGGCCAAAAACCTAAAACAGATTTTCGGTATATGTCTCTTTGTTTGAAAGAACAATTGCACTGAATCACATCAACACTTGGACAATGGAGTCCAGATTCTAATCATTTGTCTAAGAGCCTACAACACGTGTAGAGACATCTAACTAATTCTCTGCTGCTCCAGTAACCTTCTTGACTGACGTTCTGTGGCTAAAATAATGTCAGGGACAGGAAAAAGCTGTTGTGTTATCTTGTCAAAGCATGGGGGCCACGCAACAATGGCGAAACACGTCCGCTGCCAAGGGAAGCGTTTTATACGTAAATTGGGGGTCGATGACATATATTTGATGACCGGCAACGGTTTGAACTACGAGCTTGACACTTCAAAGGGATCGGGTTTCCTCACAAGTTTATTTCCAGTTCCTCTCTGCAATGAGTTTTTAGTGGTGTGGGCTTGGCTGAGGGAGAAAGGGAAGGAGAGGAGGATTTCACACACAGGGACGGACAGATGTATGCAGACTTGCTCACGCACACACACTCTCTCTCACACACGTAACGAGAGCTTAGACAGAGTGCTTGCACTTCAAACAAATGGGACTTCATCAGTGTACATCAGTAATGGTTCCAGGCTGCCCCAACAGCCCTAATCATTTCCAGAGGGAGACACAGAGCGAGAGACAGAGAGGCAGAGAGTATTTTAAAGCTAAGGCCTCAGTCGCAAGCAAATTACCTTCAGCAAATCAAACATTAAAGCACATTCACTCCTAGAAATAAAGGTGCAAACTAGAAACATGCAGGGTTCTTTGGATTGTCCTCACAGGAGAACCCTTTTTGATTCCTGCTAGAACCTGTTATTAAGGTACCACACATGGAAGTTCTTTTCAGAGAGTTCTAACCAGAATGCAACATAAAGGGTTGTACCAAGAACCATCTGTGAAAGGTATCACCCAGAACCTCCCTGAAAAAGAAGGTTCTAAAGGAGAGCCCTTCTATGGTGTAATGGCTCCACACAGAACCCTCTCTGGAAGTTCTAGCCAGAATCATTCCACCTTCTAAGGGCCCGAACAAGAACCCACCAAGGGGTTTATACTGAGAGCCTTTCTTATAGGATTTCAGCACTCCTCTTTGAATCAAGGTTCTTAATGGAACTCCTAGTCTTACAAAGAACTCCTGATGAACCTTTCTTCAATCAGAGGCAAATGGTTCTGGGTAACCCTTCAGAAAGAACCTTTCTGTGATGTAATGGTACTACCCAGAACCCTCTTTGTGGGTCCTGTTCTATCCAGAATCTTTCCACCTTCTAAGGGTTCTAACAAGAACCCACCCAAGAACCGTTTTATATCCCAAGGGTTTTATCTAGAATCCACCCAGGGGGTTCTACCGAGAATCCTTTTACATTAAGGTACAAGGAACCCTTGACAAAAGAGTTCTTCAAAAAAGGGTCCTTCAGAAACAAATGGCTGTGGGTAGAACCTCAGACCTTCAGGAAGAACCCTTCTATGGTGTAATCGTGCCACCCAGAACCCTCTCTGGGGGTTCTATCCAGAATCTTTCCATCTTCTAAGGATGCAAGAACCCATCCAGGGGGCCCTTCAGGAAGAACCCTTTTGGAACACTGATATCTAAGAGCGATGAATTTCAGTCTGCTAGTAGAGACATGTGAAGGACACTATGAAGAGAATATAAAGAACTCTGTGCTTTTATTGAGCATTTGCACTTTAACATTCTGTACAACGCAGTCTTTTCAACATCATAAAACTACTCACTCAGCATGTTTCGCATACATTCAACTTGTGCAGGATGCAGGGCATAAACATAATCCTCTGTGACTACATTCTAACCCCATGGTAAGTCAGGTAAGTCATGCAAACAAAGATCAGGAGAGGTTATGTTCAGTAAACCGCAAAGGACCTTTTGTTGCAAACAGCTGGCTGTGTGATTTGGAACAAAGTGTTGCAGGTATGCCTTGAATAGTTATATTTTATCTAAAGTGATCCCACTGAAGCCAAGATGTCCTTTTCTTTATGTCCAAAACAAACACAGTGTTTGTTGTTCCTGGGAGAGTTAATGTAGTGTGGATATCCAGCGCCGAATCTCTGTATTTAGAATCAAATGAAGCTGAAAATGGCCAGGTGCTGTCGACACAAAAAACAAGTCATCAGTCGGGTCAATGTAGGCCGCTACAAAGAAAGTGATAATGTTTGTGCACCTGTGGAAAATCTTTTGTGAGGAACATGGTGTGTTTCCAATTTTGTGGAAAAAAAGAGAGTGAGAAGTCCTTTGACTTTTATCTTTTGTCTTTTTAAACAGACAAAGAGAACCAGAACCAGGAAAGCAGAGAGGAAGTCCCAGGAGAGTTCTGGCAAGATTCATTGCCATCAGGGGAGTTTGTGCAGCTCCAGAACCTGCAGACTGAACCACTTAAAGGGATAGTTTGGATTATTTGAAGTAGAGGTATTTATTGATGGTCACTGTATTAGCTACAGTAGATGATGGTCGGCAGGCCTCCAGTTTGAAGAAGCAGAGAGGGAGACCAGCATGGAAGCTAAGCTATGGACAGAGTCAGCTACAAAAGGTATTATAAGTACACCAGGGAAAAAAGAACAATACCAGTCTAAGTGTACGCTACATTTAGCACAGTTATACTGCTTTACTTTGCAATCAGACATCCATTCCTAACGGGAAACCATTATATAAGCCAAATCAAATAAAACCAACCAAACTTCTTCTGTAAAATCATTCATTTCACTTTACAGACACTGGAGTTGCTGGTCTGTTGCTGCCACGATCTGTTAGTTTGTTTGTGCTATTGTGTGTCTCACACAAGACCAGCAATTCCTGTGTTCCGCAACATAAAATTACTGATTTCACCCATGGAGTTTGGTTGGTTTGGACAACGCAGTATTTAGCTTGTATAACGGCAGTTTCCCATAAAAAAGGCTGTCTGACAGCAAAGTAAAGTGGTGAAAATATTCAGAATGTAGGGTACACTTAAACTGATGCTGATTTTTTTTAAGGCAGACTTTTTTAAGTGGCTAAAATACCTTTTGTTGCTGACCCCATCCACAGTAGTGCATTGCTTAGCTTTGGTGCTGGTACTCCTCTCTAATTCTCCATGAGTTCATGGACCATGGATAAGTACCTCATACAGCCCTACATCAAATAAACCAAACTATCTGAGCACAGTGTGTGTCCATAACAATGTAAACATACAGGATACAAAAGGAAGTCTACTTCCTAACTGGAGGAAACGGCAGGTTTGAATGAAATCCAAAGACAGAAAAAAGAAAAAAGGAGATTTTTTTTCTCCCCCCTGATAACAAGGATAAATGGATGGATTGTTTCTCAGACACAAATGGACAGATTTGAGAGAGAAAGAGACCATGTGTGGTGACAGTTGGTCCCATCATGTGACGCCCCCTTGGCAGACCAGTGGGATCTGGGCGTGCTGGTTGGCTGGTTGTCATTGCTAGGTCACGCCTGATTGGACAGTGGTCAACGACACAGCCACACCCCTCTGTGGGGAAGCTAATCTCTAGGTAGCAGGTCCATAAGATAGAAGAAAAAAGTCTCTCTCTCTCTCTCTCTCTCTCTCTCTCTGTGTATGTGTGTGTGTGTGTGTGTGTGTGTGTGTGTGTGTGTGTGTGTGGAGGGAGGGAGATGGAACCACAGTGCCAGTTCATGGCTGCAGTGGAAACTTCCCTATCTGCACACACAGAGACACATTAATAAAGTATCTTCTACACCACCCACCTTTCCTGTTGTTACACACAATCTCTTCCTCTTCTCTCACTACTGTATTTACACATGCACACATACGCCCACACAGTGGTGGTGAAACAACCCCGTGTGGGAAATAATCTGTAATATAGATTCCCTGTGATCATTTAAGTCATTTCCCAGTGACCTTACACCACAAACATCTGACAAACGATGTGCTTCCATGATATAAAACTAATGCAGTTTACGAGCCATTACCGGCCCTGACATCCGCGTGCTGTTCCAGCTGACACAATTTGTGGTCGCAGCTTCATCGCCTCAACAGTCAAAACACAGAACAGTTCTTGACAGTAAATTATTACTTACCTTGGAATGTGGAAACAGCTTTGCAGCCAGTGAGAAGTGAAAGATTCAGAACAGAGGGAGAATTCACAGCGCTCGGTGATGAGGAGAAAGTGTAAGAGTGTAATCGAACAATGGTCGCAGCCAGTGAGCTGTGTTTAAGATGATGTGCCATTCTGGTAAGAAATAAACACAGTGTCTCCAAAGCACGGTAGCTCAGCTGTCGTGTCTGATCTTGTTCTTGTTTTTTTTTTTTCCCAGTTTTGATTTCAGTCCGGCTTTCTCGTCCTCTTTTATTCTTTAAAGCCTTTCAGTAATTCCTTTAATTTGTCTTTTTCCCTCAAACAGCAGAAAACTCACCTCATACAATCCTGCATCATTTTCACTTATTCTAAACTTTCCAAATACATTATCTACAAATGTGTTACTGTTACTCTGTAACTGTTCGTTACTGTTTCCTCTCCTATTAGGAGCCATTCCCTTTAATTAAAGTTTGCTCTGTGCTCAAAAACAGATGAGCATACTTGGTACCTTGGTTCTCCTTTCCTGTTTCCCGTAGGCTTCTTAGATGTGCTGTGTGATAGGCATGTCTATGTTGTAAAGATTTGAATTGAAATTTGAATATGGTTGAGGGACATTGCTGGGAGACCTGTAAAACTAACATATATTCACAACTAGTGTGGCAACAAGTGTTAGGAAAACACTATCTAACTAGCTGAGTAATTACCATCAATTGTTACCTAGCTGGTTAGCCTGGGTTTTTACTAACAATAGCAAACTATTTTATTAGGGCTTTGCTAACTTTAGCTGACTTAAGTTGTAACAATGTTGCTTCACAGGAAAAGTAGAAACAACCTTAAGATTTTCCTGCAAAAACTACTGAATCCTTTACTTAGAAATCAGTCACAGGCAACTCAAAAAGTCAGGGAAGGTCTCTGCTTTAAGTTACGCTACAATCCCAGTTCCCTTTCTTCAATGTTTTTTTAAATTGTTTTTTTTCATTATTTGACTGTGGTTAAAACAAGCTAAAGTAATTTCCACATTTTGTTCTACGACATAAAATACATCTGTAAATACCTATACTGTACCTCATCTACAGCATAACATAGCGTTTTACTTCTGGAAATTGCATTTACACTTGAAAAATCATAGTGGTGTTCATTTATGAGTGTTATCTTCATAAACAAAATGTGTCATTGTCATCAGCTTTTATCAGAGCTTCTTTTCTGCACTAATTCAAAGCCATTTGAAAACTCCCATTGGCTTTTTCTTGAGGGATCAGAGTGATGCTAACTTTTGGGTTGGCCTACAAAAATATGTCATCACTGCAGAACTCCATACAAAGCAATTAATACATGCAAATTGCTTCACATAATACTTTTAAATAGAGAGCTGGATACAAAGTGAAAAACACATGCTGCTTAAACAGTTTGACTTTAGCCTATATGTTTTTCTTGTACGAGGTCTTTATGTTATTAAGTCAAAACTTAGCTGAAAACCTGGTGAAAACAATATTGCAAGGCATCTCTCCCACTGCATTTGGGTCAAATATGAGAGGAAACAGTTTTGTTGGGCAGCTATCACCATGTAACTTGTAATTTCAAAATGACTGAGTCATGACATTGAGAAACAGACGTCCACTCTCTTGCTCTTTCTCAACCACAACTCCTACTTTCTTTATCTCTATCACTGTCTCCCCCCTCCACCCATTATATGAGAACTGCATGTCGAGCTTGTCACACACTCCATGACATGTTGAGTATGGCTGCTTATCTCGCTTGCTTGTGAAATTGGCCACGATGCTCCAATGATGTGGTCAGACAAGCCGGCTATACAAAAGACAGGCAGCAGCAGGAGAGAGACAGAGAGAGGAAGCCTATTTCCTGAGAGGAATATTGATCTGATCATCTCTTCCTCCCTTCTTTTAGCTGGAGCTCCTTTCCTCAGAGAAAGAGGTTGAGTGACAAAGACAGGGGAGAGGACAGAGGCTGACAGAGAGTGAAGGAGACAGAAAGAAAGAGACAGATAAGGGGATGATGGCGCCACAGCAGTGTTCTCTCTGCCAGGCCCACAGTTCTATACAGCAATGGCACGGGGAACAGATTAATAATATATCCACACACAATCTCTCAAGTGGTGTGGCTCCCAAGCACTCCATTATAACCACAAGTGCACAAGCTGCAGTAAAGCACTTTAGTCAGCAAGCCCTCAAAATGCTCTATCTGTCCATCTGAAATGCACACCCCTCGTGCTCAAGTTCATTGCTATCAATCACAAGCTATTAGGCCCGAGGAAAAAAAGCCACAACTGATAAAACCCTCACCGAAGTACATCTTAATTGATGCTTCCATATCCATCCTTCATATCCCCGTGGTGCAACACTGACGTGATCTACAAGCTCATCAGGAGGAAATTAACCAACTCAACAGGCCATGTTTCGTCCAGTGAGACCCACCAAATAAATATCCCCAGCCATCTGACCGATCATATTACTGCAGCCATCCTACTATCTCTTACATTCTTCTTCATTTCTCTGGGACATTTATGAGGTGGACATTTTAGTGCTGCAGGAGCAGCAACCTCAAACTGAACTGAACAAAACGCATTTTTGTTATTGTTTTCAAGTTTGTAGAACCCCCTTCATTAATATTCTCCACCAGGTGGGAACCTTTGGTACCTTTAGTATCATATTTGGATCGCTGCAATATGTGTGAGAATTAGAGGAAGTATATGTGATGAGTTGAGTTTGAATGGTGAATGATGATTCCTCATTCAAGTTTACACTCCCAGGAATGATGACCATGGCTGCCAAAAAAATGATTGCTCTGTGTCGGCAAGCCCCCAGTTTTTTTTTTTTTTTTGCAGAGATGACCGTGTTTATTTACTTTTATGGATATTCTCCGCATGGAACAGTCTGTTGCAAGGTCACACAGTGCAAAACCAAATAATTTAAATGTTTTAGTACCTAAAATGTAATAAATGCTGCTGAAAGCATAAAGGCGCTACTGTAGTTAATAATTGTATGTTGTAGTCAGGGAATCGTCCTGTGGGGTGCAGGGAGGGCAATGTGTTGGCCTGTCATATAGCCTGTCTTTGTTTCAGTCTCTATGCTTGTTTTTTTAAAAATTTCATAACCAATAACAATGATCAAAAATGATTTTAATAACAGAATATCATACTGAATGCTGAGATTATAGGCCAACCATGAGTTTTGACTTGTTTGCCATCATGGCTATCATCACGACACAGAGACAGCTGACATTAGCTCAATTCCCCTCCTTTGAATAATGTAGGATGAACACAGCACTGAGTGTACATAGACATCCACTGACTTGACAGGTAATGAAATAACATGAATTAAAAGTGTCATCTAGTGGGATTCAATATGAATGTTGGCAAGTTTACCAAACAACCTAGTATGCTACCTTCCTCTTTCGTAGTGGGATACAAAAACTGTTGTAACATGACGGGTGCTCCCATATGCTGAATGTTATGAACGGAAAAACAATTTGCTAACAATAGATAACCAGCACATTAGGGAAAAGGGAAAAATTAGTTTAAGAGACCTTTTCCATTTTCTCATGCTTCTTAAATTCGGCTCCTGAGAAATGGACTTTTTCTTGTCTCAGCCTGAAAACAATATTGAGCATGAATGAAGAATTTATTTGTTCTTTTCTGTCTCTCTTAAATAATCAGCTCTTGAGATAACAGTGAGATCTAAAGGAAAAATTGGTTGTCTTGTCTTGTCTTGCTCCATACGAACGTCAAGGAGAAACCTTGAGACACCCATGAGCTCAGCAAAAGTTCTCCCACTTTTCTTTTGTTTTGCTCCTTTTTTCTCTTAAACAAAAGGATCCCTATAGTACCATTATAGTTTACATATCCTTTCAGAAAACGATTGGAGAATTAACATTAGCAGTGAGCTTGCTGTCTGCAACCAACTGCCGTCACCCTCCCCTTCCAAGCATGTAGGAGAATCTGTGGTGTCCGCAGAACTTGCAGAACAACATACCTAGAGTCAGTATTTTGTTTGTCCATGGTTTGCTGCTGTAGAAACACATCAGTGCAACATGGCATCCTTAACCTGTGCCCTCTTTGGACATAAATGGATCATTCTAAGGTAACTACACACTAATGAAAACACATTATGAATATTTTATTCAACATCTGCAATATTCTGCCTATAAATTCCTCTAAATCTTACACACTGGTACACTGTAAGTGTAGATTTGGTGAAAACAAATGTTGAGACTTAAGTACGCTGCTGCCCATCTTCCATTTAATGTATCCATTTTGGGTGCTGCTGAATTTTTCACATTTCCACTTCAGGGTCATGTAGAGTGCTCAGGCATGTAAAAAAAATGTGGCTTACGTGACAACAGTTTATCTTACTCAGGTGGAAGAATACATGTTGATCGAAGTAAAGCTTGCAGATGAAAGATGGCATAAAAAGGCATCATCTTATTGATTTTTGTGTGCATCATAATTTAACAAACCCGGCATTATGAATATTTAGATGTAAGAAACACCATGCATGCATACATGACGATTCATTTGTAACTATATTGAATTCTACAAATACTCCATCAGAATAGGCTGCAGGCCAGGCCAGGATAATCAGACCAGGTTTATGAGAGGGGCCGGTCCTCCTGCCACCATGGCTTCGCCCACTGCAACCTGCCAGAAAACCTGAGCCTGTCCCCCTGCTGCCATTGGCATGCATGCTGCTAACCTGTAAACAATTCATGAGGGCCCTCTCCATATTTCATGGGGCGGAAATGGATGTTTCATGTCAGGAGTGAGGGAGAGTGGAAAGAGGAGAGACAAAGCTACAAGACTGAGCGAGGGGTTGGTGACGAGAGTTAAAGAAGAGAAACGAGCCGGGAAAAAGAGAAGAGGAATAAAAACAGAAGGACGGGAGGGAGAGAAAGAAAAAGGAAATTGAGAAATCTGTACAATCTGTGCCATGGATTCCCTCACAGCTCATCTCAGATCTCTCCACAATTAACTTCCACCTCACCTCATTCATTCATTGGCCTACCCCCTGACAGTATGTGGAGCTTCTCGGACTCATTGACACTATACACTCTCAGAAAGAAGGGTTCCAAAAGGGTTCTTCCTGAAGGGTGGTCTTGATAAAAAAAACCCTGTAATATAAAAAGGTTCTTAGTAGAACCCCCTGGGTGGGTTCTTGTTGGCACCCTTAGAAAGCTGGAAAGGTTCTAGATACGATCGCCAGAGAGGGTTCTGGATGGAATCATTACACAATGGATGAGTTCTCCGTAGAGCCTCTCATAAGGGATTCTGGGTGGAATCTTTCACAGCTGGTTCTAGGTATAACCCTTCATGTTCGGTTCTAGGTAGAACTCTCTGAAAGGATTCCAAGTGGAAGCTTTACAAAGGGTTCTACCAGGAACCAATGAGGTTTCTCCTCAGGGGACAAGCCAAAGAAGCCTTTATGGTTCTAGTTAGCACCTTTATATTTAAGAGTGTAGAGGAACAGAGAACAGAGAAAAACTGAAAAGATGAAACAAAGGCCGTGAGAGGTGGAGGAAAGAGGAGAAGAAAGACGGAGACGGAGAAGGAGAGACACACAGAGTCACACAATCACTCGGCGGAGCTAATGAATGTACGGCGGCGGGTGGCGGCTCCTCCACAGGGAGCTGCCCTCATAACCGACAGGGCCTGGCTGGGTGTAGTAATTGAAAGTAATGATAATTAATATCATCGGCATAATCACCATTCGTTATTACAGGGAGGATGTTTATGGCTTCCTCTGAAAGGGAGAAATAAGACACAGTTTGTTCAAAAGAAGGAAATCTCATTAACCTTTTAGCTATTCTAATCTTGTTTAATATCGGGGAGAGAGAAAAGTGGAGAGTGTTTTGCAGGAGTGGCTGTGTTATTATTTAGAAAGATTAAAAAAAATAACATTAATTCATATTCCGGTGCTTTTCCCCTCCGTCGAACTGAAAATTGATGCTAAATCTGGATAAATTGGGTTTGATGTCATGGATAACAAGTTGGGATTAACACACACGAGGCTCCTCTGCATCAGTGGAATATGCATTTACAGATATAGGCAGCTGTAACATCATACAGCAGAGCATTTGAGAGGCAAATTATGGTAGTCAAATATGGGAGATAAGCAGCGGGCTATGACCAGGAACAAAGTAGGTCCTCAATTTATGGTGGCTCCTGGTTGGTCATGTATCAGCCTGGCTAATGTTGTCTGAGTCTCTGTGGATTCGAAAGGAGAATGTCAAACTTAGTGCGGAATAAGCGAATGCATATCATGAATATATTTCCATTTGTTTGAGTCAGATATATTATGTATTACCATGGGAAACATGGAGGCTGATTAGTAACATTATGTATCCAGTGGAATGTGATATGGGCTGGATTCATAGAGTCCGCACATGTAGTAGTGGTAGAACACTTTTAGAAATAAAGGTGCTGCTTGTCTCCATAAGAGAACCCTTTTTGGTTCCTAATTGAATCTTTTAAAAAGGTTCCACTTGGAATCCTCTCAGTGAGTTCTAGCTAGAACCCAACACAAAGGGTTATACCTAAAACCATATGTGGCAGGTTTCACCCAGAACCCCTTATGAGATGTTCTACAGAAAGGCTCTCTCTCTGGAGGCTCTATACAGAAACCTTTCCACTTTCTAATGATGTTTACAAGAACCCACCCATGGGGTTCTACTAAGAACCTGTTTATATTCCAAGAATTTTAGCTAGAACCCACCAAAGGGGTTCCACAGAAAACCCTTTTATATTCCAAGGTTTTTAATCTAGTACTGACTTAGAGGGTTCTACCAGGAACCCTTTCATATTCCATGGGTTTTATCTAGAACCCACTCAGGGGGTTCTGCCAAGAACACTTTTATATCATGGCACAAACAATCCTTGACAAACCCTTGATGAAAGAGTCCTTCAAGGATTTCAAAAATCCTCAAAGAACTCTTTCTTCCAAAAAAGATTCTTTTGGAAGAAAAGGATTCTGCGCAGAACCTCAGCCTTTCAGGAAGAACCATTTTGAAACCCTCATTTTTAAGAGTGTAGTAGTAATAGTAATTAATTTCAATCCAAATTAACAATTTCCCATATAGATAAATAGGTAACAATAAGTCAATAAAGTGACCCAAAGGTGAAGGTTGAAGCTTTAGCTCATTATACCCTTTAACATACATGTTCTAATAGTCAACCCAAAAGTTCATAGTTAACAAATATACATCTTTTTTAATGTTTGTTCTTACGCTTTGTTTTTATTTTACATATGTGCATTCCCCTAAGCTCATACTGGCTCTCTTTGACTCCTGAATACAGTTTGGAAGTAGATTCTTTGTGCTTTGTATATTTGTGCAATTTTAATATCAACTAGATCGCAAAATTTTAATGCATTTAATTAGTAAATAGGGCATTGTTTGGTTCATAGTAATCTTATTGATTTAAAATTCTAATAGCTCTCTTCTGTAATATTAAATTTGTAAAACTAAAATTTGTGTTGGTTCTCTATGTATTTCCTCATATCTTCACATGTGCTATGAGTGAACAAATTCTGATTCTGATATCTTTAGTTTTATATAATACTGCAATGTTTTTTTATGCATTTTTTACATTGTTTATGTGTAGTTTCCACTGTAATTTATGATCAGCTGTCATGCCCAGAAATTTATTTCCGTACACTCTGTCTGTTGTATTACATGTAAGCAATGGGGCTAACCTAATAGTCACGTTCACTGTATTTTTCACCATATTCAACAGCTACAAGCAGACGTACTGCTATGTGAATGATATCCCATGGAGAAGATTGCACTCAGGGATGACAAGCTTGAATCCAGCATACAAAAAACACCTTTCTCCCTCACGTACCCTCTTTAAAAAACCTATAGTTATTCAGTTAGTTCAAGTACAATTACGTGCCTTTCAATTGCAAATCAGAGCAGAGCTGCGAATCCGAATAGACAATCAAGCAAGGTCGCTTCCAAAAACACAAGCCTCGCGTTAAGCCAACTCCAGCCTATTAGGGAAGGGACATATGTAGCTAAATTACACCGTGCACCCAGGGGATATGCAAATGTGCAGGACCTCCCGCATGACTTACCTTCTCTTTTTTATCATGCAAACCATGTTGGTGTGATAAGCCTTGTATGGAAAAGCACAGGGATATTGGCTCACCGTCTGCAAGTGAATGCATCTCTTTTGTTAGAAGGGTTATCAAATGCTCTCCTAATAACCGACACTCTAACTTTGGTAATGCCAAAGGATTAATTAAATTGTTCTGATAACAGCAGCTGGATTAAAACACTTTTTAAAATGGTCACTGTGAAAGGTGGAGAGAGGTTGTGAAATTGTTTGATTATCAGACTTTCTGTTTAGTTTAGCACAGCATGTGGCATGTAGGAATACTAATTGCTCTGGTCTTATAAAGCAAAACGAAAAGAAGTCATACTTCATACTTCATTATCTTATTATCATCTCATCTTAAGCCGGTGTTTGAGACATTTGCAACTGATTTTGAAATATAAAGTAATTTAAGCATGAATTAAACTGAGAAAATAGAAGTTTGGTCACGTTAAAACAATTCTGGAGAAAGATAGTTGATTGTTGGGTCTCATTTCCAGGTTGTCAAATCACAATTTCCCTTTAGATTTGTAGCTTGAAGGTGGTTGACGGTTGACTCTCATGCCCAGGTAGTGAGATACTGATATTTTGGGAACAGACTGCTGCAGGTGCCCTGAAACACAGCAGTGAGTTAGCATAGAAGCACCTCTGGTTCCCTCATCTCAGAGTCAAAGGTTCGATTGTCAATTGCTCCCCAGACAACATATATTATTGGTGGAGAGTACCGGCAGACACAGGCTTAACAGACCTCAACTATGTTACATAGGTCATGTGATACAACTCATGTGACATCATAAATGTGGTTTTTATTGTTAAACAGTTGCAGTTTGGTTAGATTTCAGGCACAACTATTTAGTTCAATTTAGGAAAAGATCATGGTTTGTTTTAAACTAACTACATCATGAATGTCTTGGTGGGTATGGGCTATTTTTGTTGTTGTTGTTGTTGTTGTTAGATGCTGAAAATAAGGTCTGTTGATTAAAAGCTTGTCACATTTTGTTCTATGACATAAAATACGTCAGTAAATATTCAACTTGTAAATTTTGAAGCTTTAAATGAGACAGCTTAGTTTGTTGGGGTCATCTAACGTCATCATGCCATAGGAATACTAATTGCTCTGTTCTTACCAAACAAAATGGTAATTATCATCCCATCTTAAGCTGTTGTTCAAGACATTTGCAACAGATTTTAAAATATACAGTAATTTGTTTCTAGACAAAAGTGGCTTCTCCTGCACTTTCACTTGGTACTAATGGGGCTATTGGTGGAAGGGCTTCTTTGAATAATTAGATATTGATGTGTATTGATTTACCATAATTGCGGGGATAAAGGGGAAACCCACAAGTAGCTGATTTTCCTCAGCTGCTTTTACCTTTCTCATTTTCTTTCTCTTTGCTACCTCCCTTTAATAGCCTCTATTTTCAACATCTCTATCTTCACCCAAACCCTCTCTGTGTCTTTCATTCTTGCTCATTTCTCCTGCAGCCTCACACCCTCTCTTCTTTCTCCCTCACTCTCAGACCACCCAGACTGCCGTCCCTGTGTGCTCCAGCTGTTCCCCTGCTGTGGCTCGAGTTTGTGTTACTTTGTTTCCGCATGGCTACGGTTGAGGCAGCCCCCACCGCGATCCATCCAACCCCGTTCCTTTCTCCCTTGCTCCGTTCTTCTTCTCCACGTCCTTTTCCTCTCTCTCCTCATGCCCTCAAAGAATCGGAGAGGGATGGCTTTTGTGTCCAGTGCAGGTGTCCCGGGTGGGTGAAAAGGGGTGCAGAGGCTGTGGCTGCCTACCGTCAGGGGGGGGAGGTTATTCAGCCTGGGATCCCCCACCTGTGGCAGGTCTTGACCCACATGAGTCAGCCAGTCACTCCTGAGCTATAGAACCTTTGTGGCTGAATGCTATTACTCTCTGTGTGGCTAGATACACACAAGGGACCTGGCAACGCTACAACGCTGCTTGTTCCTCATGAGTGATTCATGCTTAGCTACTCATCCACACCGTACTCCAGTCCAGACTGGTTTGAGGTGAGAAAGGGGACCAGGAGTGTTGAATGGAGTTAAACTGAATGGGGAAACTGGACTCACCATGGAATGGATGAGTAAATACAGATGGCAGAAATATTGTTCATTAATGAGGGCCACATGGGGATGTTATTAAATTTCAAAACATCACATGTGAAACAAAGCAGAAGTATGAATTAATCTGAGGAAATAGGAGTTTGGTGACGTTAAAGGTGTAATAAGCAATTCTGGAGAAACAACGCTGACGCTTTGGATTGGTGGTTGATCATTGAGCAACATTTAGTCATTTTGGGGCCTGGGGCATACACAGGCATGGGGCCCTCCATCTCCCATGTTCTCTCTCTTTTTCAATCCTTGAATAAATAATAAAAATAAAATATAATAATAAAAATAAACTTTTATTTGGACAGTGGAGGGTGAATTGCCAAATGAAAAACGGTGCTCTGTAATCTGGTTTTAGGGCTTTGGATACTTCTGTAACTCTTGCCTGATGGCAGCAGGGTGAACAGGCTGTAGCTGGGGTGGGTATTAGTATCCAGCTTCCTCCTTTTCTCAGCACCACTGGGGTAGCTTTGCACCATGCCGAGTTTGTTTTCCGCAAGTTGGCAAATGTCTTCCTGAATAATTTCCACAGATGCGCAGTAAGATTGTGGAAGTTAGTGAACCAAGTTAGCGAAGACATTCCCCCGAGACATTTATGAAATAAGCATTCTGATACCAATTAGCATATGAATAATCATAATTAATTAGCCAAAAAAAAGATGAAAAGAAAAACTTTCTTAACCATAAGTTTATGGGGTATTTGAAGGGGCCCTTTGTAGCTTGTCTCTTGTAGGTAAGTCCTCCACTCTATGGAATAATCTGAAAAATGAGTTCCTGACTGCAAAAATTCACATCACGTTAAAAAAAAAATACTTGGAAAGTCAGGGAAAACTTGTGACACAAGTTGACAAGTTGTCTGTTGATATTATATATGCAGGAACATGGCGAAAGAAAGTAAATGTTTTGTTTTCTTGTTTTCATTAGATTGTAAAAGTTAGTTAGTCCATACAGAGTGACCTGGATTAGTCAAAAAAGTGATTTATTAGCATTAACCCTGATAACAAGTCAGGTGGCCTACAAATGGATTCAGCATATAACATTTTCTATTCTCTAAGTTGCATTCATGTTTTTTTCCACATATGACTAAGCTCATGGACACACCTAAGTCAGAATACCGACTTTCCAACCCAGGAAATGGGACCATCTGAGGAACATGTGAGTGTACTATCATTCCCACGCCATCAAATGCTGACGTTTTGGGAGTGAGAGTCAACAATCAACTATCTTACCGATCTGTGATTGACCACAGGCTAGATTTTCTAAAGCCTGAAAACAGAGCCAAGAAGAGGAAGAGAAGTCTAATTTTCTCTCAGACCACTTGAATTACATCATGTTTAAAGGTCATAATGGAACATTGCCCAAAGAAACCACAAATAAACTACCTATTTCACCTTTAAATGTTTTTAATAAGAAATCAGCTTGTTTTTCTAAAACTGTGTGTTACATCATGGGAAAAAAAAAAAACTTTCTTGCTCTTTGGCATCACTGTTGCAACATTAGCAGGAGATGTAATTGGTGCTTATAAAAACAAGGACAAATCCATGAAAACTTTGATGTGGTGAGTGACCTGACCACCACTGAGGCTGTTTAAGCATTTTAAAAATGTGCTACGACATCCAGAGCATTTGTTTTTGTTCTTAAAGTCTGCAGTTTACCAGGTTATGCTTGCAGTTGCCAGGTGAGCTTGGGGGAGATCTGCCTCATTAGTGAGACACAACAACAGCCTTGGGGGCAGAAATAAGGGCAAGTCATCCCTTGGCTCTGATCTTCAAGCAGTTTTGCATTTAGCTTCCAGATGGGTCAACTTAGGGCGCAGTGAAGACCGTGCTGATCCGCACTACATGCCCTGAGGACAACTTCACCCTGGAGCCTGGGGGTGTGGATATTCCTCCTGTTGATCCTGCCACACCACACCTCAGCCACCACAGCTCAGGAAGTGAGGTATTCAATGTGTGAATTGAATCAGAAAGAACCACTGCCGAAGGGGGTTTTCAAGCCTAGCTTGTAGTTAAGGTTCAACTGGAGCCTCTGTCTCTGTCTCATCCTCACTGTTGTGTTTATATTTGACAAACCTGATACGAGTCTCCACCACTGGTGCCTGTTTTGTTACTGCAGGGGATTTCTCATGCTGAAGGTGTCCAATTATCCACGGTGGTAGAGTGGGGACTCTCAAGTCCCCTCAGAACGGGAGGTGTGCGTCTGTGTGTGTGAGTGTGTCGCGGGGGTTGTCGAAAAATAAATTGTGTTTGTGATCTCAACGAGTCCCTGAACAGTGCAAAGGGAGAGGTGGGGGTGGCTGTGGAGAAGGTTAACCTCACTTTAATGAGAGTTCTTATAGGATTCAAATTTCAGTGGAGTAATTCAAGCCAGCATGACCTCCAGTCTGTCTACGTTCATCAGCACCAGGGCAAGCACCAAAAAACAAAAAACAAAAACCCTACTAAACGAAAATTGCTTCATAAGATTTCTGTAAAACCAGGATAAAAATCCAGCCTCCAGGTAAAACTGTGGTAAAATATGTTAATCTTAAGCCTCATACAAGAAATTAAACTTTAAAATCAAGTTAAATTTTATTAAAATTAGATTATTTGTCTTCTCTTTCGACTTGGTTTAGGCTTTAATATAGTAAAAAAAATTCTGAAGACCTTGAAACAAGACAAGAATTCCTCTCCCTCTGGTACCAAATAGTTTTACCAAAAGGGTGTGATGTGAGCAGTGATCCATGCACTTTCTTTTAATTTTTTTTTTTTTTACAGAATCGAGTCTTTTTTAATACTAATGTACCCTTATTTTCTAATGGAGAGCTGAGTAACTCAATGCCATTCTGAACCACAGTCTATCCACCATTATCAGTACCAGAGTAAGCATCACACTGCAAAAGAAAAAGAACAAAAACAAACAAACAAACAAAAAAAAAGTTTGGGCTTTAATGGGAATCAAGTGTCTTTTCGATATGAGTGCAGCCTTATGTTGTGCTCTTGATTCTTAAAAAAAATCTTGAAACAAGCCAAATGTTGTGATCAAAACAGTTTTTTAAACAAGTTCCACATTGGCAGATTATTTTCCAACTTGTTGACTGGTGTTATTGACTCTTAAGAGATTTAAGAGTCAAGCGCAGATAAAATTATTTATGAGGAGAATATTTTCTCTGGTGATAACCTTGTTTATTTTTAATAGACGTGCTCCCTCGCATTTATTCAAAATAACCCAAACAAAGAATTATAAAAAAAAATAAAATAAATAAAAAGATTATTAATTAAGATTCCTCAAGATAGTCCAGCATACTTATCAGCCAATATTCTGTTCATACTCAGAACAAGTTCATCTACATTATAATGCTCTTCCTGGCTTTCTTTTATAAGTAGTATTCAGTATCCCTGGTGTTCGTGTTACTTAGACTTTTAACAGCCTGTGTGAAAAGGAGAGAATTGTATGAGCCATGATTTTACTGCTTCCTCGTCCACCCAACCCCCTGCCAACACTGTGGCTCGCTTGTTGCTGTCCCCGAGTATCATGCTCAGTGAGTTAACTCCAACCCTCCCCGCACATACCTCCCTCCCTCCCTTCCTCCCTCCCTCCCTACCCCTCTTATTGAACAATAAACATCATTTTATGAGCCTGTAGACAATAAGCATGGAAGAATAAAAGACCAGGACTGGCATACACGATTCCTCCTGCAGATGCCATTCTTCTTCATTTGAGATCTTTTTCAATTCCACTGCAATGCTAACATTTATAGAAACATTTGAACTTCCTGGAACTTTTGATTGCAAGATTTAAAGGTTCTGTTTGAGCTGTTGCAGTAATTCTGCCAAAAGCACAATAATGTCTACTTAAACACAGAGATAGATTAGTAAGGATTTGAACTTGATGCAGCGCCAGAATGAAACAATTGTGTTTTTTAAAGACCGAGTAAGTTCAGGGGAGAGATGAAAACACCAGGTCGTTGTTGAACTAAACCCAAAGGAAACTTCCTCTTACTTGATGTAAAAAAAAAAAAAACCCAAACCCTTTTAATTACCGGGGGAACAAAACAAAAGGTGACATGGCTGAGTATTTTTCCTTTGCATCTTCTTTTCTTCTCAGCAGATGTGATTACAATCGCTTGTTTTTTCTTTTCTTTTGAAAGAAACTCCTTTGGGTTTATTTCCACAGTGTGCAATATTTAACCATTCAATCTTTCAACATTAATTTGGGATTTGTTGCCCCCCCTACCCCACCCCAACCATGCTGCCCAGTAAATCAAGCCCCCCACCCGCCCCCCCTCCAACACACGCACACACACAAACACACCCCAACTCCCCCTCTTCTTGGCTATCGGACATCAATCTAGCCGGCACCGTCTGCTAAGCCTCACTGGGCAATTAACCACATTGAGAGTGAAAGCTCTAATCAATCCCTGGCCTTCTCCATCACACACATATAGACACACACACAAACACACACTCACACACACTCCTAAATCCATTGGTGTAAATGTCTCTGCCATTTATACAAGAGCAGAGCTGTCCAAACACTTTTGAAACCTGCTGTCCCTTCAAGGACAAAACGCCGACGCAAACACGCTCTCAGTTTCTTGTGCTTTTACTTGCATAAATTATGAATAAAAACAGATCAGTTATCTAATCCTTTCCTGCATTTGAACAACGTCTAATAGGTGTAGAGCTTCAATCGGTCATTGTGTGCTTAGTGCACTTCACAACAGACTCAAGGCTCAGAATTTCTTCAAACTTGGCACAAATGTCCACTTGGACTCAAGGATGAACTTGTAATAATGTACCTCTTGAGAAAGAGGCTAAAGTTCAGGCAGCTTTGTAGACGGTGGTGGTTTGTGAGGCCATTAAAAAAATCTTTTCACTACCTTGGTGACAAAAAAATAATTTCCGATACTTTCAAATTTTTAAAACGGTTATAGAATAACAACCAAGATTACAGTTAATTGTTGTGTTTAGTTTCTGTTAATTGTTTGTGTCTGGGGCTGCAGCCTCTTTAAATGTAACAAAATAGTGAAAAATATCCATCCCAACTTCTCAAAATCCAAGGTGATGTTCTGTTTTGTCAGTCCCAAACCCAAATATATTTGGTTTGATATGATAATAAACAGTAGTAAAAAAGTAGAAAATCTCCATAGTTGAGAGACCAAAAAGAGCATTTTCTGCCCTTTTTGCATGAAACATCACTATAATCAATTATCAAAATAGTTAAATGGTTTAATTAACTGAGTTTCCTGACATGGCATTTTACTTGCCCAGGGCAAGTGGGCAGTCCTCACTATTGAGCCCTGAATGAGCCTTTATAATTTACTCCGTTAGCACCAGTCTTTAACACGCAAATATAGTGGAACTTTTAAAGTACTCTCAAAGCAACATGATTTTGATTTAGTCAAGACAGAAAAAAAAACAGATAGCCTTGTTTCACAAATCTGCACATGGGGAATTCAGGCTTAAAGTGTCTCAAAGACCCCTGTAACCATTCTGCCTGTACATGGCGTGGGCTAAATGTGAACTGTGAGGGGAACTGCTGTGAAATTCAGGCATCCCTCCACAGCTTGTCTCATTGATTCATGTGGGCCTAAATGTCAGCACCAGCAGGGCAGAGGACCCTGGTAAAGCCCCTGAGAGCGCAGGGTAACGGGGGGCTAAAGGCAGTGTACTCCACAGCCTCATCTCTGCCTGCTTGATTCTGATGCTGTCTAAGGACGAGACATCATTGATCAGGAGGCTAAATGAATATTATGTCTGCGGATGAAGTTGCTGTAAAGATTTGCAACATTTTCTGATATATACTTTGCATGGATTTACCTGAAAATAAAGGATTAGGGTGTTATTTAAATCATAGCTACCATTATCCCCTCTCTAAATCCTCACACTCGTGCATCTATCCATACTGTATCATTTCTAGATTCCTACTGATCCTTCAATATTTCTTTCGTATTCTGTTTATATATTACATACAGCGTGACTTAATGGGGGCTATATAAATATCATGTCATCCGCAAGCCCCGCTTAGAATTATTGACCCGTCAGCTATTGATTTGGTGTCTTTGTTCATGCATTCATGGGTAAGTTCAGTGCTTTGATCATTTGGTGCGTTATGCTAAATCTACATCAAACACAGAAGAGGAATCGATAGCTCTTCCTCGTTACATGAATGATAATGAAATCAGCATGATTGCACGGATGCTGGTTGTGATGGTGATTGATTGTAGTCCAGCTTTGAGGGGTTCAGGGAGATGCTCAATCTGCTTTTAGCCTTTCTTGATCATACCTGTCCACGGGTTTCCTCCCACAGTCCAAAGACATGCAGGTGAAATGACATGGAAATGCAACCTTGCTACTGTAGGGCAAGGGAACACTCGAGCTGAACTAGCTCTGACAATGTGCTGTCAAACCATGGCCACTTTTCTTACCTCGACACAACTGGTCAATCACAGTGTGAAGTGGTTGCGAATGTCAGACATAAACCCCCTAATTCAAACATCAGAAAACTTCAGACAATAAGACCATAGTGTTACAACACCCTCAACTTCAAGTGAGCATTGATATCCTTGATAATGTTGAATAATAATTCACCATAAATATTTGTTACTGAAATTTGCCCACAAAATCAAAACCCAACCAGTTCACTGCCTGAACCCGTTCTGGAAACCCAATAACAGCTAGTACCGCCAGATAACATAGAACCCGAGTAGGTATTCCTAAACTCAAAATACTAAATACTAATCCCAAATACTAGCATCTATGCCAGCTTAGTAAAAAAAATTATCTAATGAAAATCTAATCTATGTATGTAGGCCTAGTAACTCTAAACAAGACAAAAGGATTGGACATACCTTCTACGTTCTGCTGTGGACTTTGGTGGCAGTTATGCACCATAGCATTGTTTGCCAATTGCCATGAAAAAGAAGAAGCACGCGTAATGGGAAACAAAATGGCGACCTCACAACAGCAAGAAGAGTTCCTGTGTTTGTTTTTGGCTGAACAAGTAAATGGCAAAAAGAGACAATATAATATGCAACAGTTAAAGGAGAAATATTTAATAAATTTACTGTAATAAATCATAAAATGACCACAATATGTCATCAGAGATCAAGGACACATGTTACATTTAAATAAAGCTTAGCGCAAGTTCAATCAGGAAGACCTTCTTCGCTGCATTCATTCACAATTCTCCTTTACCCTCTCTCACTCCTCCTACTCCCTCTAATCAGCTGATGCGGGCGTTGACTTCCTCTTTACTATCCAATCATGTTTTGCCACGGTCTCGTAGCCAATCAATTTGCTGCCGCCAAACTTTAAATCGCCTCTGTTTCTGCTCCATCCGTTGCATACAGACAATTGCGCAACCCTCCTCCACCCCTCTCTCCTCCAGTCTTCAGTCCAGGCAAGCCAGTGACGATCACCTTGACCTTCCACCACGCCTCTCTCCTCCAGTCATCAGGTCCAGGCCACAGGAGTCGGAGCCACTCACCTCACCAGATCTCCACTGTCATCTCCTTACCACCACCAGTGTCTAGACCCCGGGGGGTTTCCTCTTCACTACAGTTTAATTGCCCCCGATTGATATGCGTGCATATTCTGTTCACCACAATGGGGTCTAACCGCCGAAGACTTTTATGCTCATTGTCTAACGCATGTTGCAATAAACTAATTTCATTTTACTATTGAGTCTCTCCTGATTGAAATACTCTGTACTGACATCAATGCTGCGGCTGCAGTGTTCTCCTTTGAAATTTCTATTCCATGAATCTTTTTTTTGTTTGTTTGTTTGTTTAGAGTTCAGATTAAAGCTGAATGTTTGCTGAATGAGTAAGTGTCTATTTACAAATTGTAAGAAATCGTTACTAATCTTGTAGAAAGCGTAGATGTTTATAACAGTTAAATTAAGCAATATGTTAATGGAGTCTGGCAGGCAGTAAAGCAGGCAGTCACTGAACTCCAACTGTTGAGTGTGCATTTCCAGAGCAGTGGGGTTTTGTTTTATGGATAACAGGCTTAACCGTAAATTGACAGACAACTGACAGTTATAAACAGCTGATCAACTTACAGTCTAGAGCTTATCATTGCTTGTTATTGTCAATTTATGACACGCACTGTGCTCCTGCAGCCTGCAGAGCTTTCCACAAGTCTAGGATGGGGCAAACAACTCACTTCAACCATGGACTATATATTAAATAGGATTGCAACCTATAGTCTATGGCTCCAACTCACTACTTGGACTGCAGTACTCATTTTTGTACATGCAATTACTACATTTTACTCAACAAGAATAGGACCAGAGACGGGGAGTACAGTACATTAATGCAAGGGATAAGACTTATCAACAAGGAGAAGCATCTCTTCCCCAATGGTGTGCTTGCTATCCCTACGGTCCATGAAGTGACAAATTTTGGGCTTCAGACGACCACATAGGGCATCTGTGCTTACCCTTGCAGACATGGGTGGAGAACAAACAGACACAGGGATGCAGAAAGTATAAATAAAACTGTGCTTTGAGCTAAATGCTAAAGTTAGAATGCCAATATCAATGCTAGCATGCTGATATTTGGCAAATATTATTGTTAATCATGTCCACCAATTTGGTCTAGCATGTTAGCACGTTTCTTAATTAGTACAAAGCATATTTCAACTGATGCTGATTGGAAAGTCATTAGTTTTGCAGGTATTTTGTCATAAACCAAAGTATTGGATAAAAAGTTAAGAGACTGTGAAAGATAATACAATTCACCCTGAAGGGAACATGAGTGTCTTAACCAAGTTTAAAGACAATCTGTCCCGTGGTTGTTGAGAGGTTTCACTGAAGATCACAAATTTTAACCTTGTGGTGGCGCTAGAGGAGAAGTGAGGTGATGACTAAAGTCAGCAGAATTCATTGTGATAAATGTAGAAAAAAAATCCTCCATGTTGAGATATTTCATGTCAGTGAAAACATTGACTTGCTGGTGGTACAAATGGTGGTAAAAAATCAAAGTCAATAGGGTCCTCTGGGTACCATGGATATCTGTACCAATTTTCATTGAAACCATCCAACAGAAATATGGACGCATTTTACAAAAGATTTTAAAAAATCCAACCTCTTGGTACCATTACAGAAAAAGTAAGGGGATCACTAAAATCAGTAGGGATCATTCTCTAGAGATCACAAATGTAACTGCAAAATTTCATGGCAGTCCATCCAATAATTGTTCAAGATATTTCAGTCTGAGTTAAAAGCTGAAATACAGCCTACAGCTTACAAAGGAACTTTATTCTACTATTAGAACTCTCTATAAAGCCATAGAAGACAAGGTTACAACTACATATATGTCTTTTTGAAACACACACACACACACACACACACACACACACACACACACACTACTCTTATCTACCTCCTGGGTTCATACAGAGCAACC
>JAJHUR010140478.1:81056-184739 GCA_027495735.1 Lutjanus campechanus | reverse complement strand
TATTTCAACTGATGCTGATTGGAAAGTCATTAGTTTTGCAGGTATTTTGTCATAAACCAAAGTATTGGATAAAAAGTTAAGAGACTGTGAAAGATAATACAATTCACCCTGAAGGGAACATGAGTGTCTTAACCAAGTTTAAAGACAATCTGTCCCGTGGTTGTTGAGAGGTTTCACTGAAGATCACAAATTTTAACCTTGTGGTGGCGCTAGAGGAGAAGTGAGGTGATGACTAAAGTCAGCAGAATTCATTGTGATAAATGTAGAAAAAAAATCCTCCATGTTGAGATATTTCATGTCAGTGAAAACATTGACTTGCTGGTGGTACAAATGGTGGTAAAAAATCAAAGTCAATAGGGTCCTCTGGGTACCATGGATATCTGTACCAATTTTCATTGAAACCATCCAACAGAAATATGGACGCATTTTACAAAAGATTTTAAAAAATCCAACCTCTTGGTACCATTACAGAAAAAGTAAGGGGATCACTAAAATCAGTAGGGATCATTCTCTAGAGATCACAAATGTAACTGCAAAATTTCATGGCAGTCCATCCAATAATTGTTCAAGATATTTCAGTCTGAGTTAAAAGCTGAAATACAGCCTACAGCTTACAAAGGAACTTTATTCTACTATTAGAACTCTCTATAAAGCCATAGAAGACAAGGTTACAACTACATATATGTCTTTTTGAAACACACACACACACACACACACACACACACACACACACACACACTACTCTTATCTACCTCCTGGGTTCATACAGAGCAACCGTCCCACTCAGTATATTAGAATAATGACACAGCGAGCCCACTTCTAGTGAGGGGGATGAGGACACCCAGTCAGTTAACAGTCATAGCAGAGTGGATAACACAAAAATATGAATATTACCTGAACAAATATGCATGAATCCAGATACACACACACACACACACACACACACACACACACACACACACACACACACACACATTTTCTCAAAGAGTTTGGTGTAAGATTTGAAAACTGGTCCTTGCTAATTGGAGGGATAATCTGAGAATGTGTAGCTACTCAGCTAAAAGTAAATAAGGCAGACAATGAGTTCCCATCATCATTTTTTGTTGTTGGATACTGTGTGAAAATGTGGCCAGACATTAGGTTGGTTCATTTTAGAGCAGTAATTTGTGCGTTTTCCTGTTGGGCTCCAGAGGGAAGAGATTAATCTGATTACTAATGTATTTTATTATGTGCCCAGAAAAGTTAAGTTTTCTCAGATGGGGGATTCCTGAAAGCACAGCATTTGAGATACGAGTCTATGTTTAGTTTATTAGGGTTAGTTTATACTTTAAAGGGATTATTTGATTTTTTTGTGGGGCTGTATGAGGAAGCTTAAGTGACGTACTCCTGTGAACAGGGTCAGCAACAAAATGTATTTTAGCCACTTAAAAAGGCTTACCTAAAAGAAACAATATGAGTTTAAGTTTATACCATATTTAGAATATTTTCACTGCTTTCCCTTGCCATCACAGAGCCTTTTTTCTGACAGGGAACTGCCGTTACATAAGCCAAATATCACATTACAGCACAAACAAACTAACCAATTATGGCAGCAGTAGGCCAACAACTCCTTTTTACTGCCAGTCTGGTGGCTTTGGAGATAGTGATATTTAGCTTATATAAAGACTGTTTCTCAGTGAAAAAGGCTGTCTGACAGCAAGGTAAAGTGGTGAAAATATTCTAAAAATAGAGTACACTTAAACTGACATTGATTTTTTTTTAAAGTGGGCCTTCTTTTAGGTGTCTAAAATAAGTCACAGCAATACATTGCTTAGCTTCTTACACCAGTACTCCTGCTGCTTCTCCAAACTGGAGCCATGCTGACCACCATCTACTGTAGTTAATACACTGACAATGGATGAGTACCTCATACAACCCCACTTCAAAAAATGCAAACTATCCCTTTAATGTTTAACTTTGTGGGGGTAGTGTGTAGAGTGGGGGTTGGGAGCTGTAATTTACATACACATTTGGGAACCACTGCTTTTTTGTGCTCGTAGTCTCTTCTGAGAATTCCTCTTTTAGCTTGAAACATGACTGTGTCTTTGTACCAAAAACGTAAAACGTTGTCGGAACGATTGTTCCTCATGAGTTCATGAAAAGAGGAACCTACAAAAAAACAACAGTCTCAGGTCAGTTCTCATTTAGTTTAGGCTATAGAAAGGAATATTATGATAACATGGGATCTAAAACACTACCAGCATAGGGGAAGTATAAACTTACTTGTGACCACCCATGTCTCCTTTAAATGCCACAGACAGACAAAGCCTCAAAACTAATATTATCGGGCCTTAAACGCACCATTTCGTGTCAAATCGCCTCGAACTGCCTATTCCAACTACCACAGTCACACTATACGTCATTGGAGGAATATGTTAAAGGGTAATTTGGCAGTGTTTTGTGTTTAGGGCTGTCTCATTGAGATTTTAAAGTTGCCGCTGAATGGTGGAGGATGTGATAGGCTGAAAGGCTGAGGCTGGGGAAGAAAGGAGCTGCTCTCAGTCAGTAGAGCAGTGCCGCTGGAGAGCTCTCTCGTCGATCGCAGGCTCCAGCTTAGAGAAAGACGTGACACCTATACGATTTATTTTTAATTTTATTTATTAATTCCTCGTCACCTCAGACCACAAGATGTAACTTGTTGACATCACCTCAAGTATATTCATGTATTTGAAAAGAGCCGGGAGCGAGTGCGCAGCAGAGACGAGAAGCCGAGCTGTTTTGGCGAATGGAACTTATTGTTGTGCATTTGTTTTGACTATGTTATCCCCGAGTGAGTTTGGCTTCAGTCCGTCTCTGTCCGTCGTCGACCCTTGAATTTTTGGGATTTATATCCGAATAGTTTCAGGGGGGAACACCGAAGGAGGATTCAGCAAAGCCAGCAAGCTTTTCCTACAGAGCCGGGGATTTAAATCGTCATTTGGTGGTGCTCCGGGAGAGGCGAGAGTCAAAGAAAGAAATTAATGTGGCCATTCTCTCTATAGCCAAACATTTTTTGGGGGATTGCATAATGAGCAAGGAAAGACCTAAGAGGAATATCATTCAAAAGAAATATGTAAGTAAAAACACATTTATTTTTTGCTGTATTTGCTCACTAATGCACCCGCTCTATTCAAGTTGCTCGTCTCGATGAAAATGCATAAACTTTCATCACGAACTGTGAAGGTTACCATCAGGCTTGCTTGTGTACTATTTGGGCCAAATATCCTCTAAAAGGTAACGGCTGCAAGTTACCTCAACGTGTTAACAATTACATGCTTTTGATTTAAAGAGACAGCAATGTTTATTCACTGTCTGTGTTGCAGCGTTTCTTCGACATCAGACATGTTTTAGGCTATTTGAGCATCGGGTGCTGTGGGGGGGATTGCTTCGCTCATTTTGACTCGTTTAAACGCGTGATGGAGGTGTGCACGGTGTGTCTTGGATACGTGATAAAGCTATAAAAGGGTTTAAATTAAAGGACTTGGCAAAGTGTTTCCAGAAAAGGCTTTTGTTCGCTCCCCATTTCTTCCTATTCAGAGCCGTGAAGACAAGCCTGTCGGCCATGGCTCAGCTATTTCGGCTTCCATTTCGTCCCATGCTGAGCATTTCATCTCCGCTTTAAACTGAGCTCAAACCCTGTGAATGTAAACCCATTCTCATGCTGAAGCTAATGTATAGAGTTTATGTTAAAGATGGCGTTGTGTCTGTTTGTGCTGTGTGCTTTTTTCGACATGTTTCGCGGACTGTTGTGGCTCTTTAATTTTCTCCATAAAGAGTGAGGGAGAGCAGGAGGAAAGGGGGTCATGCAATTCAGCATATTCGGTCAATTTCCAGCACTTGAGACGATGTGGAGACACTTTTGTGCTTGTTGTTAGGAGGTTGTCTTTGCTATTATACCCTCATATGAACGATAAGTCCGACAGGGTCTCAGTCTTTTCGTAGGTCTCCGTGTGACCTCTGTGAACGGGCAGATATTGCAGCAGCCCCGCTGAGGGATAACTCCATTTTTGCAATACTACCGGGGATTAGCTTACAAGCGTTTGGGTCTCGTCCTCCAGCTACCGAATTCACATTAAACTGCACATTACGTGGTCGGTGTGGTGGAGCACAATGTTTGTGAATGAGCCAATCTGTTTAAAGAGGCTGTGTTCAGTCGCATTGCAGAGGCTCATGTATGAAGCGATACCAAGAAGCAACCATTTTCTTTCTGCAAGTAACACTGGTTGGTGAATTTATGGGGAAGGGGCTGCGAAATAAAATAGTTGAGCCCACTCTAGGCTTAGGCTTCGGTCTGGTGAACGCCAATTTGTCCTCCCTCATGAATGAAACAAAGACTTTTAATCTTGTAAAGTGTGAATGGCTCCAGCATATCACTCTACTAAGTTACCGTGTATCGTTTTTCATGAAGACTGCACGCTGGTCGGGCCTCTTTCTGTGTCTGTCTGGGCTTTTTAAAGTTTGTTGCACTTCTTTTGATGTATTTTTAAATTGTTGCCGTGAATTATCGTCACATTGTTGCGTTTAATTGCACTAGGCATATCATGTCTGTTAATGCTCTGAAGCTGGAGTCAGCACAGCTAACCGCCCCCCCTCCTCTCTAACCTACTACCCAACCCCCGTCCAAACAACACGTGGAGTGTCTTTTAAAAGTGTGTTAACTGCTGCACACACTTTGGTGACTAAATGCTGTGAAAACGGAGCATTTTGACACACTTATTTTGAGCTGAAATCAAATATAGCAAAAGGGCCAAACTGAGCAACAGGTTTGTAGGAGCAAGTGAGCAATTAAACTAAATACAAAGAGGTTTGTTTGCATGCTTTCTTGCATGCAGCTTAATTACACTGGAGATTTTCTGTTTCTGATAAGTATAAAGAATAAAATGCATTCCGTGTGCAATTAATTAAAGCATAGTCTTAGTGTATTTAATATGTAAGAATAGTCTGAATGCAATGTTTTGTCAGTTTTTAAACTGACCTTGTGGAACTATACATGTGTCACAATATCAGAATTTAAAACTTAGATACAATACTTGCATTAAACTATTCTCAATACCTCTTTTGATGCTTGGCCAAAAAGGGAAAAAGTCCTTGGCACACAAAATAGGATAATCTTTTTTCTTTTTTCTTTTTTTTCTTCCTTTTTTTTAAATAACCTACACCCAGTGCTTGTACAGAAAAAGTCAGTGAACACTGTCTAGTTTTTCTGCAAACCAAATTTCTGGCAGGACAAAAAAGACTGAACTGAAGTCTTGAATGAGCACTTAGATTTTTTTTAAAAAATAGCCTTTGTACTTTCAATACTAAAAGTAAAGGACATTGTTTTGTTTTAAACACGTGGTACTGAAAAAGCATTGATACTTAGATACTTGTGACAAGCTAATAATAGTATAAATGAATTTCATTTTTCAGTTTTAGATTGTCCTTGTGGTTTCTGCCTCATAATAACTGTCCTGGTAAAAGTGCAAACAAATACATATGACATTAATAAAAATCAATTCAAAGAACACATTATCAAGCTTTCGATTTGTCACTTCTGGGGTGGATTCTGTGGTCCAGTCCGTTCCACACTATCGTCTCATCGAAGAGAAAAAAAAAATCCCTCTGTAAAGAATGATGTCATTCTTACACATCTGTATGTCTTCTTACGGCAACATACACTTCTCACACAACATCATCACCGGTAACACAATGTGCTGAAATGTGTGTGTATCATTTATTTGTTGGAAAGCAACACAGATATGACTCATCCCAGAGAAGACAGACAGATGTTGTGTAGTATAACTTTTGTGCTAAATGACTTCTGCCATTGTGATTAACATCCCACAGTGTCCTTTTATCATATTTAGTGACGACTTTTGAATGTTCAATCGTGACAGTGACTTTTTCCTTCCAATAGTTAGTACACTCAAAGTCAAATTAATTAATTTAGCCATAATCTAATTGGCATTGAAAACCTGGGTTGAGTATTACAAGAAAACAAAGTTTTGGACTTTGAAGTTCTTTGTAAGGCTCCTGCTGAATTGCGGAAACAGGATGTGCCATAGAATTGATGACTAACTGAAACAAAAACAAAAAAAATCCCCATTTAAAATTGTCACACTTACTAAAATTGGATGGGCTTTTTTGGTCTATTCACAACATACTATTATCAGAATATCAGGGCTGGGGAAATGGTTTGTCTGCGTGCCCGACTGCAGGATGCATGTTTCTGTCCTGTGTGTGTGCGCGCATGTGTGTCACATCTGTCATGTGTTTTCGGCAGCTGCAGTTAATGCATAAAGTCTGGCCTGGACCGAATAAGGCTCACAAACATGCATTTCTACAACAACCTGGAGGAGTCCAGATCCCTGAGTCCCCCCTCTCCCACCTCCAGGCTTTGAGACAGGACTCTTGGCCCCTACTGATCCACCCCTCCCCCCCTCCTCTCCTACCCCCCCCTTAATTAGCGTAAGACAATTATACATGCTTGGCTTAACCATTTCCCCTGAAACACGAGTGTGAGTTGTTACCCCTCTACCCCCACCCTCTGGACCCAACAAACACTCACTATCAGCCACTGATATTAAAATTCATCAGTCATAAAATGATTGAAAAAGGGGGATGAGTCCTTAATAAAAGCAAACAAGCCAATTAGCATTTTCTCCTAGAATTGATAGCCGCCAATGTGAATGGAACCAAAGAGAAAAGCCAAATTGCCCTGTCAGTTTTTCTCCAAAGATGCTTCGTCACTCAGGTTGAGTGACACTGCAGGAGCCTCTGTGTTCCCATTAAATTTATTTAAAAAATGCATTTTTGTAGGTTTATTCTCTTAATTTATTGGAGCCTTTCAAGCCAGCGGTTGAGGATAGATGCTGCGTAATGACTGATGTAGCAAGCGCTAATGTGCGGCAGTGTTGTTCTGTCTAACGAAACATGACACATACAGTGTGTGTGTGTGTGTGTGTGTGTGTGTGTGTGTGCGTGTGTGTGTGTTTGTGAATGCGTGTAAGCGAGAATAGCAGGAGAGCACGGCAGAGTGCAGCTCTGTGCAGCCAGGGCCATTTTGTGCAGAGTCGGCTCTTCCTGTAGGCCCCAGCTGGGGCTAGGCCTCTGATTCAAAGGTTGTGTGTGTGTGAGTGCGTGTTTGTGTGCACGCATGGTGTGTGTGTGGGACAAGCACAGCTGCTGCAGGGGCCTTTACAAATGTAAAGAGGCTGTCAGTGTTTGTTTCATCAGGCGCACAACTGATGAGGGCCAAGTTGAAAATCCATTGCACTGTGAGTGTGTGCGTTGAGCGTGCACAAAAAGAGGAAACAAAAATAGAGAGCGGGGGCAGAATGGGGAGTGCAATGGCACAGACTCTCCCCCTCCTCTCCTCCTTTTCCTCTCTTTATCTCCCTGTCTCTCTGTCTCTGTCTCGCTCTCTCGTTCCTGGGCTGTCCAAATGAAATGTGGGCCTCATGTAGGACCATGAAGAGAGGGTCACAGGGTTGTTTTTTCACCGTGCCTGAGCCTCAATGCGCTTCATTTAACCTTATGTTTCAATGCAAATTATTCTTTCATAAGCTCCCCTCTCCTCACGTGTGCAACATGGCAGGGTTCACTTTGCAACCTCCCCGTCACTATGGCTACCAGGGCAAACCAAAGTGTACTGTGGCAAAAGCAACATTTTACTGCCTGTTTATTTGACCATGTTCACTATGGTTACACTCCACGTGGCACCTGTGAAATGCACTACACTAAAAGATAAAAGTGCTTTCCATGTGTGCTTGTTGTTTCTGTCACTATCACTTCAGAGTAGGGTTGTCGCAATACCAGAATTTTAAACTTTGATACGATGCTATCATAAAACGATACTCAATACCTCTTTCGATACCATGGTAAAAAGTCCTAGGCACAAACAAAGATGATTTTTCTCTTTTCGTTAAATTAAAGGTCGAATCAGCAGGAATTCTCCAAGCAATTCATAAGTGCACCAGAAAGATAGTTGATTGTTGGGCAGGGTCTTTGCAGATACAGCCACCACCAAACACGTCTAGTGAGTCATAAATGATGATTTAGAGAGATTATTTTTAGATGCGTCTATACGTTGTCTTCTAGGAAAATGTGAGAGATTAGATCTTTAACAACCACAGTGCACACAGTGCTGCAGAAAAAGTCACTCAGCACTGTCTGATTTCAGGCAGGACAAAGACTGAACTGAGGTCTTGAACGTTCACTTTTATTATCTACATATATATTATGTTTTATTATAGTTTTTTTAAATAGCTTTGGTACTTTCATACTATCATATGTTAGTATTGTATTGTTTTAAATGTATTGAGGTATCAATACTATCAACAACCTTATTTCAGACCCAACAGTTTTTTGTGTATACCCATGCAGACTGTAAAAGGGCAAAGAGTTTGAAACCAGCAAGATGTGGCCCTGAGCAAAAGGCAACAGAGGATAACACTTTTTAATTTGAGTGTAACATCCTCCTGCTTTATTGTTTTTTATTCACAAGTGGGGGAGAATCAAAGCGGGGCTACTTTGACTACATTGCCAAACTGTATCAGCGTGGCATAAAAGTAACTGCCAAGAATATAAAAAGTCCTCTTGAAGATTGCCAGCAATTTGCACACAATGGCAAACAACTGAAACCAAACCAGGAGTTAGTGTCATTCACACTGTGTGGAGAAAATATAAAGTGTACTATATACTTCACACCATTTTTAAGAAACGGGAAAAAACACGACAGATAACCAGATGTGTTGTGCAGCCTTATTTCACTTTGTGTCTTAGTGACATTTCTACCGCAGTGAAATTTGTCAGGTATTTAAACATCGCCTCAGTTCACGTGTTTGTGTTAAAGCAGGGAGGAAGCAGTCCTTCCCACGCTGCAGGCACAGCCTTGCGTCCCTTTGGCCTCATCTTTCCTCTCGCGGGGCCTGCTGACTCGACTGCCAGAAGAATTTCAGGGAGTGAAGTTGGCGTGCCCGTCCTCTTTTAATTCAGCCTTATTTATCTATGTATTTATTAAGTTTGTGCTGAAACGAGGAGAAGGGAGCCCCTTTTTTTCCCTTTAAATAAAGTCAGCTTTGCCAACAGAGAGTTTACTGCATCATTACAGGCGCTCTGTGAGCTGCCGGCTTCAATTTGGACCGGCGATGGATGTTCAGCGGCCAAATGCATCACCACTCAGCTCTTTTCTCCGGCATAAATACACACTCCCTCCCTGTTTACCCCTTACTGCCTCCCTCTTCTTCTTCCTCTTCTTCTTCTTCTTCTTCTTCTTCTTCATCTGCATCTGTTTTCTACAGCATTATGTCACACACACACACGGCACAAACTCCTGTTATGCAATATGACCTTTTCTCTTATCAGCTGTTGACATTGAGCACAATCTGACTCTTTGCTGGCACCAACACACACACACACCCACTCACACACACAGAGGCAAAGGTCTTTAGGTGTGCACCTGCAGTCAGTAGGTGAGATAAACCGGTTTTAAGGCCAGCCTTGCGTGGTGTCTCGTGGATATCAGCAGCATAGGATTTTTAAGAGTAATGACATAAAACTGGGTGTGACCGTCTTTGTTACACGACGTGTGTGTGTTTCTGTCATGAGCTGTGTGTGCACAGGCCTGTGTAGGTGTGTTTTACAGCATATGCTCCAATAGTTGGACACAAGGCACGGTGTTGGACACATTGCAGTTGTGGACAGCCAATGCGAGCGGGGGCGTGTGTGTGTGTGTGTGTGTGTGTGTCACGTACACCACGTGCGTTCCCTTCGTGCGCGTCTTCATTCTGCCGAGTGATTTATATTCTCCTGCTCCTGTGGGTTTGGATGGAGTTGGGGGGGGGGGCAGACAGCTGGTCAGGCCCTGAGAGGCTCTGTGTGTGTATGTGAACACACATGCTCACTCATGCATGCGTGCGTGTGTGTGTGCGTGTGTGTGTGTGTGTGTGTGTGTGTGTGTGAATGAGTGAGTGGTTGCCACAGCTTATCCGTTCAGGATCCCTATGAAGCTGAATCAACACTTTAGCTTTGTCTTTGGTTTGGCCTTGCAGGCGTTATGGGGGCCCATGAAGGACATTCAGCAATAGTAGGATGAATAGAAGACAATTGACTGAGTTTTTAAAAGGAGAAATCTATAATATATTTACCGTAATAAATCCTAAAATGATCATGATATATCACGCTACGTTGAATTACTCTTTTTTTTTTTTTTTGACAACAGCCGCAGTGTCCTCCTGTGAAATTTCTATTCCAATCTGTAAATTGTGTTTTTGTTTGCCAGTGTCACATTGGAGTTCAAATTAAAGGAGAATGTTTGCTGACTGAGTAAGTGTCTGTTTTTGAGTTGTAAGAAATCATTAATAATCTTTTAGAAGAATTAGATATAAATATTAGATATAAATATCTAATTCTTATAAACACTAACACTTATAAATTTATAAGTGTTAAATTGGGCAATATGTTAATGGAGTCTGGCAGGTAGTAAGGCAGCACACTTTTGTTTTCAGGATAACAGGCTCAGCTTTACATTGACAGACAATTGACAGTTATAAATATTTGATCAACTTAAGAGTGTAGAACTCATCGTCGCTTGTTATTGTCAGTGACAATGTTGTGCTCGTCTTGCGCTCCTGCACTGTTTCTGCAGCCTGCCTGAGTTTCTCTGAGTCTGGGGAAGAGGGGATGCTGGGAACAACTTGGATAAACCTTGGACTATATATTAAATAGGATTTCAGCCTATTTAATATACCATCTTTGGCTCCAATTCACTATTTGGACTGCCGTACTCATTCTGGATACCCAGTTGTTACACATTGCTCCTTTTAGTTAGATCTTTTTGTAAGCATTGTGAATATGCATTTATAGAAAAACATTCTTAACAATCTCCAGGTGCCTTTATTTCTAGTTCAAATTTCAGCTTAGCCTTGGGCTTCCCTTTAAACTCTCTGAGCTGAAGTCATTTTGTTTTTCATTGGTTTTTGAATCACTGATCTATTTAGCCTTTAATGACCGTCATGTACATCTCTTAGACAACCTCTTGACCGTTCTCTTGCTCGCCCGCTCCCCCACTCTTCATCTCAGCTACATCAGTTTAATAAACACTCCTTACATTTTCATCCTGTGGTCAATCCCATCTGATCCCCTATTGTGACACCGTCGTCTTTACACATCCAGTGAATTAAGCCTCGGGGGATGAAGCAACAGAGCAGAGGCTCACTTGGTATCGATCCTCCATTACTCCCTCTATTTCTGCCCGGAATACCAGAGTTTCACTGTCAAACATATGCTAGTGAGACTTTGTAGGCAACATCATAAAATGCTAAGATTAGGAAATCCTGAAGCTGTCTGCTGTTCTTCTTCTTAAAGTGACATTTCAGATTATTTGAAGTGGGGTTATATGAGGTACTTGTAGATAGTCAGCATATTATCTACAGTAGATGCTGGTCAACATGCCTCCAGTTTGGAGAAGCAGAGAGGGGCACCAGCATGGAAGCTAAGCAATGTACTGCTGTGGACAAGGTCAGTAACGAAAGGTATTTCCGCAGTTTAAGTGTATGCTGTATTTAGAAAATTTTACTTTATTTTGCCCCGACAGCCTTTTCCAGTGAGAAACAGCTGTTATGTGAGCCATACTGCCTTTCAGAACACAGAAGCTGCTGACATACCGCTGACGTGATTGGTTAGTTTGTCTGTGTTATTGTGTGACTTTGGTGTGTTAAAAGGTTAGTTTGAATTCACTGAAGTTGCGCAATGACATAGACTCTCAGATCGCGGCAGCAGCAGATTGTTATGTGAGGTAAAATTGCTGCTTTCGTTTATAGAGTTTGGTTGGTTTGGAGACAACAATGTTTGGCTTATGTAATGGAGGTTTCCCATCTGAAAAATTCTGTATTGACAGTAACGTAGTGGAGAAAATATTTAAAATCTAGTGTACACTTGATCTGATATTGTTTTTGTTTTTTTTGTTTTTTGTTTTTGTTTGTTTTGTTTTGTGTTTTTAGGTGGAAATCTCTCGGGCAACCCTACATCAAATAATCCGAAACATCCCTTCGAGAAAACGTTACTGATCATATTTTCTGTGAAGATAGCCGCTTTTAGTGTCATCACATTTCAGTACGGGAATACTATTCAGCTTTACCACTCAGTGTACACTCATAAGAGTTCTTGTTATGCGTCTCAGTCTTACGAGCCTTCTACCAAGTGCAGCGATCTATGAATCATCTTTTTATGATGGAGCAGTTTGTTTCTTCCTGCCAACAAGCCACTGGCCACTCTATTCAGGTCCTCTTTGGCACGGCACTGCCTTGGCCCAATGAATCGCTCGCTCATTTAATCTCTCATGAGGGTATTTTCCTGTGATAACTTTTTTTTTATATTTGACTATCATTATCCCTCTTTTTCGCGACAGTCATTTGTGGCTCTCCAACATGCATGGCTAGTTGTGGAACGGTGACCTCCCTTCTGTTAAAGCGCTCTCGAATGCAACCCTTTTCACCGAGCATTTGGCCCCTTGCGAGGGAGGCCTTAATTCAGGATGGCAGTCCTCCCCCTCCCCTCATCCCCTCCTCATCCATCCCCCAACCAGGGGAGTAATGAGCCAGTGGAGCAAAGTGGCTTGGTGACCACTGTTGCTGCCTAATCTCTACTTTTCAGCCCTCGCTGAATGATGAAAAAATGTACATGTGGTGAAGGTGGCGCGCTGCAAAGAGGGTTTATACAAAGCTTATTGATTCAAGGCAGAATAGTCATATATTTTGTGGTTTTTGACTGATGTAGAGGAAAATGACTGGTTACAGAAAACGTGTTAACTGCATCTGGCCCTCACTCGTACCAATTCCGCCTGCCAAACTGTATTTGGAGGATGGACAAGGGCGCGTTTTAATGCTGAAGCATGGTTGGTGGAAGCGTATCGGTGTTGCTGCTGAGTTGTCGGATGTGCCGGTTCCTGTGTCAGCTCTCATGTGAGAAAACGGGAGGAATGAGGAGGCAGCGGTGGTGGTGGTGGGTGGTTGAGGGCTGTAAGCGGCAGAATAAACGGTTTATTTGATTCGCAGGTCAATATATACACATTCTGTTTGCGTCTATCCTACACCCCCATCCTCCAGCCGCCATGAGAAACGCATTACTTCCCCCCCATCTTGTCTTGTAATAGAATACTGAGTGGATTTTTTTTCCCTCTGTTCCACTCTATCTATCTCACCTCCTCCCTCTCAACTCATTCGCTCTATTACTCAGCGCAGCTACAAAGAGAGGAAAGAGGCGTCGGGAGCTTTCTGTGGGATAGTGCTGGAGAGACAGAGAGAGGACAGAAGAAGGAGCGGGGGTATTTTCTCCTTGCCTAGCTGCGAAATTGCCTCGCAGTTGCAGAGGAGGAGCCAATGCACGGCAGGATCGTCAGGATCCGTTCCTGTGTCTTTGCACTCCGTCTTAATTTTTACTGAGTATGTGTGTTTGCATGTGATAATCATTTGCTTGAAAGATCAGACTGCTTAGCGACATGATTAGGTTGTTGGCGGTTTTTCGCAGCTCTCTTTCTCTCCGTCTCCCACTCAGACGGCATCTCGCATTCTTCCACCCGTTTTGTTTTGATTTGGACTGCCAAAAGAAACTTTGGAATCCTCTCCAGTTTGATCTTACACAGCTGTGTGAATTAACCCCCTCCAACACCACCCTGCCAGACACACAAACACACATGCACCCTGACATAGTAAGGCACATGCACACACAAAATCTGGCCCTCTGGGGTTGTCATTTTGCACTTGGTAAATCTTGTCCTTGCTGTAATGCCATTGCAACAATTTGATTGAAAGAGCTGTTGGACATATTTGCTGCATTTAATGATACTAATCTTTATTTATACTTAATTGTTTATATTTGCTGTAATATTAATGGAGCAATATGTAACAATTTTGACCAAAAATGAGTACTGCAGTCCAAATAGTCAGTTGGAGCCATGGATGGTATATTAAATAGGTTCAAGTCCTATTTAATATATGATCTATGGTTGAAGTGAATATCAAAGGAGGACTCTGCAGCTGTAGTGTTGTTGTCAGAGAAGTGAGGATTTAAACTTTTATTACAGCAGATATATCACAGATTTCTTCTTTAAATGTTTATTTGCTGTAATCTTGTTATGTGAAGCACTTTAGGGCTGTCCTTGGGGCTGTTCTCATTCTTATTCCCATAAATGAAAAGCAGTATGAAAAACTGACAAGAGTCAGTACAGGAATATTGATTTTTCTTTTCTTTTTTTTGCCTATTGATTTTTTTTTTTTTGAGCAATAGGTGCTTTTTAAGTTTTTCCACAGAGAGAGGCAGAGTGTGAGTCAAAGGTATTGTTCCCCCTGTTTTTAACCTCTGCTCAATAGATGAGGGCTTTTATAATTCTCCTGGCTGCGTGATTTCCTCCAGGCCTCACAGCAGGGAGCTAGAGTGCATGGTACACTGAGGGAAGGGCGCCAGAGTCTGGGCTGAATGTCTGGCCGGCCTCCCCTGGCCCTGGATCAAACATCACAAGGCCCGGGGGGGTGGAGGGCCAGCCCTGGAAATCACAACCTGTGATCGTCAAGGAGAAGAAATCCAAGAGGATAGAAATAATCAAATTAGGCACCATCTCAAGTGGAATATCCACAGTGACGGCAGTGAAGGCAAGTCCTGTGTACTGATCTCTGTCAAAATAACTCTTTACAAAGCGGAGCTCCTGGAAAAGCACAAAGGCTGACGCAAGGCTTTGCTGTTTATAGACGTAATTGTTTGAGAATATGGATAGGAAATGAGATAACCACTGGTTGAATCCAAGCCTGACGCTCACTTTCACACATTTGAAATGAGTAATGCAGGTGTTGGTCGAAACAAACTCTGGGTAAACATAATTTGTAAGCCAACTAGCAGGAAGTTACCATGGTGACTAGACAGTAAACCCCCCACCACCACCGACCGCTTTACTGTCTCCTCTATGCCCCTGTTGTGTATGTGTGTGTGGGATGGGCATGTATGATTTGAGGGGGGGCTTATACCACCCACCCTCAGGTTTCTATAGAAACTGACATGCTGACAAGGTTTCTGAGCAAGTCAAACATCCCTTCCTCTTTGTCTCAGAGCTTTGCCTCTTGAGGGTGTGGAGCTAGATGAAGAGTAAAGTTAGATTGTTGTTAGAGCATCTGGTTCCTGGCTGTGTTCAGGGGAAGTCACTAGATCTGTCTTGCGATCATGTGAGTCAGAGAAATCAAGTGTGTAGTAGTGAAACTGAGAAAATGTAGTTGAGAAGGGAAATTTTAGGTACAAATTTTGATATGCGGTGCTTTTTAATCTGTGAAGAAAAAGGAAAAACTCAAGACTTTAAAGACCGAAGTTTTTCCTTTAAGGACATGATAAAGCTGATAACAAAAAGAGAAAGAAAATGGCCTTTTATTCTGGACATCATTTGTAGAACCTGTTAAGAGCACAGAAAATGTGCAAATTTGCTAAAACCATTCCTATTTAGTCATCTTGTTTTCTTGTATTATCCAGCTGTTGCAATGTCTATTCCGCAAATCTCACTAGTCGTAAGAAACTAGTAAGCTTTCACAATTTCCTGACAGTAGATCAGTTATGTTACCATTATCGACAGTCATTTTCAACGCCTCCGCCATTTGGCCTTTGAAATCAAGAGTGGAATTTCATATTACTCATACTGTTCAGTCATATAGGACAGTTGTTTGTAATTCTGTGTTTAATTCCTTTCGTGTTCCTGAGAGGTGATACATGAATTCATTATATTTTTATTTGTATCCGTGCATAGAACAAGAAACAAGCAACTAAATCAACAAAAACACAAGAAAATGTAACAAAGGGAGTGAGCAGTACTATCAGGTATAGACTTACTTAGGCCAATGTAGTTTGCTCCATCATAATTGTAGTAATGTAGTATCTGTATTTATAACAGCAGCTGTGACTTGTGTGTTTATGTGGCACAGACAACTTGAAACTAAATGTCAGTACAGGGTCACTTAGTATCTGGCTGTTCAGACAGTTTCACTTTTATCTGCTGAGGTTTCACTGGGAAATCGCCAAACAAACAAACAAACAACCAAAAAAAAAAACAAAAACAAAAACTGTCCACGGCAAGAGCAGCAGGGAAACTGTTTCTGTAAATAAACATTGCTGTTGAGGTTTTATGATTTAAACTTTGAGTTTTGCACAAAAAAGTTTTCATTCACCTCTTTTTATTGTAACTCTAACCACTAGAGGTGTACGATTGACTTTTTTTTGGGTGGAAAATATGTTTTTGGGTGATTTGTTGTCTTTTAAAAAGACAAGTTAAACTAGTAAACCCACAGTGTATTGAAGAGTGTTGTTAAGACAATAAATGATTATCTCTGGACTTCAGATCAGTTGATAATATTCATACAGGTTGGAAAATTTTGGTCATGAATGAAATGGCAAGTCTTTCCGGGAAAAGGTGCACACAGTAACGCTGAGCATAGACCTCAACCAGCAGGGTGGGCTGCATGTGTGATCACGAACTACAGCTTTGACTCAGGTTTGTTGTATCCCACGATAAATCACTGATAACAGATCACAGAAAAACCTTTAACAAAGTGTGTGAGTTTGAGAAACCAGATACCAGTCTATTTGATTTGTAATATGGGCAGCATTATTAATGGATTTATTTGAAAGGCTGAGTCACACAGAATATATCCGGTAATTTATAGATGACTACCAGCTCACCAAGTGACTCAGTAACAAAACCACAATCTAACAAAACAACTAACTATACCTGCTCAACCCCATGCAGCTTAAGGCTGACGTTTTTTCTAGCTTCGCCGCTTTAAATTAATTTATTTTACTTTCTACCCAGGCTCCCTTTGAGGTCAATTACCAGCGATAGAGTCTGCAGTACATGTGTGGGCGCCCTCTCGCTCCCTCTTTCTTTACTCTGGGTTGCTGGATACTCTGACGCCTTCTAATCGCCCCTCATGCATCAATTTCATTCCTCATCCCCACTGTACCAACGCCATTATTCACCTCTTTCTCACACTCTTCTGCTTTCCGCTCCACCTCCATCTACACTACATGTTCCGTTGCTTTTGCACACCATCTTTCTTTTACCTTGTCTCACTATTCTTATACTCTGTCTCTCACCTTCTCTTTCTGTGTCCCCAGTATTCTGTTAGTCTTGTCCCCCCCTTTCTCTGGGCCCCCTCAGGCTGCGGAGACTTTGCCTTTGTGTGCGATAGCGGAGTAGTGAGTCGAGCGAGGGGTGGGTGAGGTACGAGGGTTTTGTCCCAAGCTGTGAGGTGAAAATCATTTCTTAATTGCCTCTTGTCTTTTTTGTGCCAGCGGTTGTGCCAGGGAATGGACTCCTGGGCCTGCACTACAACTCCCTAAGCAGAGGAACTCCCTTGCCTAAGCCCTGGCTTTGTTTCATAACGTTCTCTGGCTACAGTGTAATCTGCAGTCATACAGCAGCAACGCACACACACACACACACAGACACACACACAAACAGAGGCTTTAAAAAGGCTTAAGATGTTGGACACAGCAGAATACAGAGAAAATAGGCTTTGGATGTAGCACTATGAGGTCTAGGTGAGTTGTAAATGAGCAGTTGTGCTGCATTGTAAATTGAGTGTACTTCAGTGTGAAGCACAGTATGAGTTAGATGCTGTTTGGCAATTGGAATATCTTTGCACAGCAATTTTCAATATTGTCTGGGATCCTGACCAGCATTTGTGAACAGTTTGAGCTGTTGCTGCTTTTGTTTTGTGCTTTTTAATCTCCTATATTTTGCTCTGTTTGAAAAAGTTTGGGTATATTTTGTATAACTAGTTTGGCTCTCACCAGAACTGCTTGCAGCTGTCGTAACTAAGAATATGCAGGCCTGTTTTGTGAGATAAAAATGGTCTAATCGTTGATGGTTTCCCTTTGTAATTTCTTTTCTTTTTTTTCTTTTTTTTCAGTGTGGACAATTGAAATCTGGTTTGAACTCTAGTTTTGGTCTGTTAAACATGGGATGTGGTAGTGTTAGGTTTGCACATTCCCTGGACAATATTTTGCAAATTTCTGCACAAACTGTACCGCTCTTTAAGTAATTTAAATAACCTAACTTCTGGAACATACTGGACACCGGAAATGCCTGCCTCCATATGAGAACTCCCCACTCAGGTTTACTCCAAAAATAAGAGGGGCAAAAAAAAGAAAAAAAACCCAATGAATGCCTGTTGGAAAAGCTGATATAGCTGATATAAACCTACTCAGCAATAAACCCCTATTAAAGTTCTGTAAAGCAATATTCAAATATAGATGTCTGTCTGGTTAAAGCACTTTTGGAAATTGAACCTGAAAAGCCAAATTTTTCTTAAGTTAATAGATCCTCCGTCTGTCTTATACCATTTTCATTCTGGAGCTAAAAATATGACATGTCTCCTGAATGTGTGCTCAGCATGTCTGACCCATTTCTATGGATCTTATGTCACAGGTTCATTTTTGGCCGTTGCGGTTCAGAGACAGATCTGCAACGGCCTGCACAAGTCAGGAGCTCACCTCAATGTTATTTAACCAGCTGTAACATTAAAGCGTCATCCCTTATCAATGCACAGTTAGATACTGACTCATGCTTGGTGTTGACCATGGAGGCAGGTTTAACCACGTCAATGTGACCATCTGAAAGGGGGCACTGGCGTGACCGTGTTCCTGCCTTTCCTGTCAACTGTCAGCGGAGGGCTGTGGTGGCTTCCATTAACCACCACCCTAACTGGTAATCTTATCTTCCTGACAATCTGCATTAGGCTCAACCCACTGTCGGTTAACCCTTCACAGGTCACAGCACAGGCGTAGTTTTTCTTAGGTCCCCAGTGGTGCAACACTGTATGCTGAGAGGAAGTGTTGTCGTTTGGGGTTTAAACTTTGGCTTGTTGAAAACAGAGTTTGATTGACGGGTCACATTCTGCACAGGATCAGTCTGTCATAGCTGCTTGGACATAGTGGGAGCTTATCTCTCTCCTGCCTACTCCCTCTGTCAACTCATAAAGAGGACGTATGAATTTCGGCACAAGCTAGTTGGCTTGTTGCTTGCTATGCAGCACAAAGACACACAGCCCCCGATGATCTCCATAAAATCTGTCTCCCACTCTCGCTCCCTCAGTCTGTCTTGCTCCCACTCCCCTTTAATTTTACTCGGCCGCAATATCCTACCTAGACCGTGATTGTTGTTTTCAGAGAGCTGGAGCGCTGTTGTTGTAACATAATCATTTAGTCTCCCTCCCGTGGTTCTGGCAAGCTGCACACTGAAATCTATCCACTGCTCATTTTTATGGGGAGCGAATTTGTTGTAGCTACTGCGACTGCTGCTTGCTCACCTTTTTTACGCCATGTTTACCAGTGTAGATGGATATCTCCCCCGCACAACATTTGAGAGATGACACATGTTATATACACATTTAATATACCCCAGAGGTCACACTTGTGAATTTGATTAGCACAGCTGAAATATGATTGTTGTGATATCGAGTGACTTGGCCTATATTGAATTTTTAATCTCTGTGTCGACTTCGGCTTACGTGACATTCCATTTCTCGTGATTGGGGTTGTTGGAACTGGTGCTGGAGAATTGTTTGGTACCTCAGTGTATTGAATTAGTATAGTTAAATGTGACAAGTCGAGGCCTTGTTTATAAGGTTAACACAGAGCCCTCCTTGTGGTATCATTACTGGAAAATACAAGAGGTTGTTGAGGTGATCATGGGAGCTTTTTTTTTTGTACTTGGGTCAGACTTGTTGACCCAGAATGAGTGTCTGCAGGATTCAACAGAGCAGTTTAGCCTTGTGCATATCATCTCGAGTGCAGCTAGTGGCCAAGGTGGTATCATGGGAAATGAAGCTACTCAGCATCTCCTCCGTTCCCTCTGCCGCCTTTTTCTTTGTCATGTTCCTGTGTATGCACACTCACCACATGTCATGATACTGACTTATCTGCTCATCATCCATCCACACAAACCATATAAATAAACACTTGCACAGCTCTAAATCTTTTATTCGCTTGTCTTGTTATTACATCTGCAGCACACGCTAAATCCCATTGATTATACTCCCTTCACTTGTGTCACGGGCAGGGGCACCGTATGGGGTGGGGGGAAAGCCCTGATCGATTTAGGGGGCCCTGAGTTGCAAAGGGGCCCTGTAACATGACAGGGATTAGATATTTATTGTTTCAGGCCCGGCCGGAGTGAGCTGTTGACATGAGGCCCAGAATTCCTAGCTGTGCCTGTGGTTGCAAGACCATAAGGATCTGTGTTTAAATCTGTCTTTCTCCAACCTCTGCTGCTGTAAAGAGATTTTAGTGGGTTTTCATGCACAAATTTTAATGTCGACTTCTCTACTAAGAACTGTCTGGATGTGTCTAAAATTGCAGATCTCCAAGCCAGTGCAGTTTATCACTCTCTCCCCTCGTTAGTGAAAAGCTTGCCATAAAAAATTATCTTTTTTCGGCCGTGCTGCAAGAACGCCAAATGATCTTGTGGGAGAATTGGATAAGTCCCTTGTAAATGCGTCTGGTGCTCGACAGCGGGTTTGCATATGATTTCCATAAACGAGGGTGTTGATGTATGAATAACTTGTCAAATGGATTGATTTATGAAGGCGGCTGTCACTCACTCACTGGTGGAGTTTATTCTGAGCGTGCCCAGCCTCACCCATCAGCGGCTGGCTGACTGACTGGCTGATTGAATGACTGGCTGACTGATAACCAATGCAAGGTTATGGAGTTATAGCTACTGCCGCTGCTTTTTTCAGTTGATCTCACCATAGCTCATCTTTTTTTCAGGAGTGTTTATCTTTTTAGCCTAATGAGAGGAGAAAAAGTTGTTCTCTCACAAGACTTCGCTTTCCTTTCGAGGAAAAATGTTCTGCATAGTGAGGAAGTGAATGGATATCCATTGACAGGCTGCGATGCCTTTTTCCTTCTATTCCTCTTTGTCCCTTTTCTGTGCCTTCTCCCTCTCCTTTTGTATCTCTCTAGCTGGTAGGTGTTATCAATGCAGCTATTGTCGGGGCTGAAAGAGCAGGGGGGCTCATGAGACCCCCTGACAATGGGCACATGCTTCCCCCTCTGTGGGCTTCCTGCGTTGTGTGCTGTGTGTGTGCAATGGTTGGAGGTCTGCGATAAGGCCTTTGTGTGTCTGGGAAGCACCTCTGTTCCCCTCACATATTCACCTGTTTCAGCTGCAGGTGCCAGGCACAAACAGTTATGATCAATCAGCTATGAATCCATGACCGTGGTAAACCGCAACGCCATGAAAAGCATTACACACCACAGCTGCATGGTGAAGTTACACTGCACTGATTTAGCCAGAAACCTTATATCAAGTTCTATGTGGAAACCACCTGAAGCTTTGGATTTTAATTAGCTTCTGGTGCAGATGGTCCACCCAGATATCTCCTAATTTTAGAGCGTGAAACGTTTCTGAAGTTGTAATTGGAGAAGTGCGGGACTTGAATCATATGACTTTACTTGAGGCTGGCTCAAGTCACAAATTGGAGGACTTTGGACTTGGTTGACTAACATTGATAAAAGACTCATGACTTTTATTTATTCATGACTTGAGACAGATCACTTGGAAGGACTTGAAAGACTGTTTTTAAATATTTGCATTTTTAAAAAAATATTTGCATTTTTCTAGATATTGAGAACTCACGTTGAAGTCACGTGGCAGACAAGGAGAGGCCAACACTTGATGTAACCATCATGGAGGGCGCTAGTCCAAAAGTAACATACTTTGAATTTTTGATAATTTTGTCAATGACAGTGGTAAGAACAGAACAGCAGTATGCAAGATAGATAGCTCAGAAATCAGTGACATAACCATTACAACATCCAAATTCATCTATCACTACAAAACAAGAAAGGAAGGAAAGGAAAGTACATGAATGTGTCTTTTTAGCTGACTTATTGGTCAGCCCTTAAGCTATAAAGGCAAGAAGTTTAAGCAACGTTAGAGAGTGGCTTCAACTTGATTATGCAATTTATTGAGAGGACATATTGTTAATGTATAAGACAATCAGGGAACTGGTTCTGTGCCATATAATCAGTTAAATTATGCACGTTACTTGCTAACAGCTGTATGTTCGTGACTACGTGTTAGTCTTGCACCCCTCACTCCATGATTTTAAGTGCCCCACCATCACGATTTTGTATGACTTGACTTGCTTGACCTATAGCAGGGACTCGACTTGACTTTTCTGATTTTGACCACAGTAACATTTGGTCAATATGTGCTTGAGACTTGAAGGTTAAAGGACTGTCGATACCAAGAACAATAAGTATAACAATAACTAGAAATATATAGTTTCAAAAGTCATTCAAACTCAAGTGGAGGTCCACATTACAACTAATGTGTTACAATTCGGACTCTGCCGTCCACTTAAGTTTGAATGATTTTTGACATGATATATTTACACTAATTGTTACAGTTATAATTCTTGGTGTGGACGGTCCTTAAGACTTGAAACTTGTTTGTAACTTCCACAAGGATGTCTTAATCCCACCTTTGATAATTTGAGACAACATTCAAACTTGTGTCCATGCAGGACGTCCTACTGTCCAGTGGGTTTCTTTGGGGATGAGAGATCCGAATAGCAGAACCTTTGTGCTGAAGTCTGTGAAATTACGCCTGCAACTCAAACCGTATTCACAGACTGTAATCCAAGAGTTGCTTATCTTCCCTGAACAGCAGTTGACTTGAGGCTGATCTATGTGCTGAAAGACCATTTACAACTCAAGAATTAGAGTTCAGTCTTGAGGTGTCAGTAATAACCTGCAAAGAAACAACATGTGATGCTGACAGAGGCCAGGATGAGGTTGTTAATGCCTGAAGCACTTTATGCATGATACTGTACCAGGGAAGAGGAAGAATCATTGTCAGTGTCACAGCCCTCTCTATCAGTTTTGAACAAATACTTTCTATTTCTGAAAGGAACTGCTTTAAGTAAGGCAGCAGAGAAAGCATGTCAAGGTCGCATTTGGTTGAAAGTAGTCTGAATGGAGATGTGGTGAGCTGTCCACAGCTGCGATGAAAAGGGATCTCTCACTGTCAAAAGAAGATCAGAGAACAGAATTAAAGATGTGATCTTACAAAGTGCCAAAAATTGTGACATTCACACTGAATATGAACAGAAAAGACACAACCTTCAGACATTTTTCTGCTTCTCATTTTTACTATCATTCTATTATTCTCACATACACAAACAAACAGACAAGATGGCTGCTTGAGGCTGTTAACACCTCCTGTCTACAGAAGGGGGCCTCTTTTTGTTGCTGTCTCCTCACCACATGAAAGATTGGAGGGGGACTGTGAGGTTCGAGCCCCCCCTTGATCCTAAACATCTACATCATGCGAGCAGCTTTATTGCAGAGTTTATGTTGAGTGCGGCGAGTGTGCCCAGTGTTTGCCTCTGAGTGACAGTAAAGAAGTAGGTCAGCAAAGAGACCCCGTTCAACCCGAGCTGAGCGGCTTGTGTGTGTGCGAGTGCATACATCTGTGCATGCACATATGCACTTGTGTGCGAGTGTGTGGGCATGTGTAGCACAGTGTGTAATTTGTTTCCTTCCGCCAGGAACCAGCCTGACCTCCCCCGGCTTCCACAGCATCAGGCAAGAGTGTGTATTTCTGTGGATGTGTGTGACGGCTGAAGCCCCGGCAGAGCTCTGTTCAGTGTCGCTGTGAGCAACAGAGTCAGCAGTCATATGCAGACTGACAGCCGAGGGAGCAAGGCAAGAGGAGGGGGGTAGCACTATTTTTGAGACAGCGCAAGTGTGCATGGGAGATTCAGAGAAAGACAGAAGGGCACCGGCACGAGAGGCGAGTGAAGAAGTAGAGAGGAAGAACTAAATACGAGAGACAGAGACATTGGATGAGTGAATTCTCTCTGCTCTCGTGCTCACTCACTCATTTCACAGCACGCTGCTGTTGTTAGGGGATGGCTGAGCTGCTCCACCCCTTCCCCCCCCTATGAGCCAATCCACTATCATATTCCTCCCCATCCTGCCGTCTGATTGGTGGGCTGCCTGAGCCAGTGAAATAAAATGGGATTGATGGGTAATCTGGGACCGGAGGTGGGGGGAAGCGGGGCAGGGGCTCGGGGCAGGGGTAAGGTAAGACTGACTTGGCCACTGGGACAGGGATACAGGACATGGATAAGATCATGGCAGTGCAATCACATTACGGTACAGTGTTCCAAATGTGCAGGGTTGAATTTCTGTCACAGTTAGTTACATGTTGTGAATGAATCTGCAAGTAATTCTCGGCAATTAAAGCAACATGCAACTCTATGATAGCTTCCATTTACAAACTTGACCTCTGTAGCCTTGTTGATGCCTCCCCAGGCTCACTAAGGTCGGAGGTTGACTGCTTCTTCTCACACTCTCTTCCTTTTTTAATACAGGAAGAGAGAGGAGGTAGGGAAATTAATTCAGAGAAAAATAACATCATCTTGCAAAACATGGGATTTCTAGAAGAGTTGGCGGAGTATATAAAGATAGAACACTGACTAATGCAAGGGCCTTGGCAGAGGGGAGAAGCCGGGGCTGCACTGTCTCCCCCCCTGGGTATTGTCATGGCTCTGAATGGGTAATGGGAAGTGAAACCAGAGCTGGAGATTGCTCCGTAATGGCTGCTGAGCTATGTCCTTGGGTATGTTGTACACCATACAAGAGGTGCATTTTGTTGAACTATGTTTGTGTATTTAGAGGAGTTTATAAAGTCAGGGCAAAACAAAATGTATATGCGAGCAAACACGCAAAGTTTTGTTATGTACAAATGCGCAACAAGCGTCTGTCTCAAGTCAGGCCATTTTCTTTAGATAATGATTGATGTTCTGTCTTAACAGAAGTGTTAGTTGATTGAACATACAGACAATAAAGCAACATGTTAAAGGGATAATTTGGATTGTTTGATAAGGAGTTTTATGAGGTACTTATCAATAGTCAGTGTATTGATGGTGGGTGACACGCTTCCAGTTTGGAGAAGTAGAGTGGAGTACCAGCACGGAAGCTAAGCAATGAACTGCTGTGAATGGGGTCAGCAACAAAATGTTTTTTAGCACCTTAAAAGAAGGCCCACCTTAAAAAAAAAACAATATTGGTTTAAGTGTACGCCATGTTAAGAATATTTTCACCACTTTATCTTGCCATCAGGGAGCCTTTTTTGATGGGAGACCTCTGTTATGTAAGCTAAATATCGCTCTCTCATTCAACCAGACTCTGGTCGGCAAAAGCAGTAATTTTACATTGCAGAACATGGGAGTTGCTGGACTACAGCGGCCTTCATTGGGTAGTACTATTGTTTGACTTAGGTGAATCCAAACTAACCTTTTCAAAACACCAGAGTCAGGCAATAACACAAACAAATGATCGAGGAAGCGGTACACCAGAAACTCTACTGTTCTACGAGGTAAAACTGCTGATTTTGCAGATGGAGTTTGGTTGGTTTAGAGAGAACAATATTTGGCTTGTATACAGCCGGTTTCCCATTGGAAAAGGCTGTCTGACAGCAAAGTAAAGCACTGAAAAACTCTTAATATAGTGCACAATTTAACATTTTTTAAAGTGGAGCTTGTTTTACGTGGCTAATATACGTTTTGCTGCTGACCCTGTCCACAGCAGTACAAAGCTTTGCTTCCTACAGTGACTATGAATATGTACCTCAGACGTCCCCACTTCAAAAAAACCTGGATTATCCCATAAACCTCATGCTGTTAAATGTGCATATGGAGTATTCCTGAGAGCAATTCTGAACATGCTAAGAAAGGTCCTCCATTGTCTTTCTTTAGTGTGTACCTCTGACCACCAGCACGGTTTTTCCCTCGGTCTCTTTAAGATGCCTTAAGCGTCCAAATGAATATAGATGAGCCGAGAGATCAGCACGTGTTCCAATCAATTGCCTGCCAAATACAATAAAAACTGCTGCTCGCTACCAGTCACATCAATAAAACATTGATTAGGAAACTCAGGCATTTTGTTGAGGCTCTTTACTCCCCCACTTCTTAATGACTTCAGCTCAGGAAAACTTTGAATATACGTTATCTGTATTTGTCTTTGCTAACTAGCATGGATTAAAGTTACATTGACAACTAGTTGTGTGTATAAGGCAGTGTCTTTCAGTTTCACGCTGATGTAGGTTGTATCTGTCAAGAATCTGTTCGACATTAGTAAGACTTTAACACATCTAAAGGGTAAACATGTAAAAAATGATGAAAAACACAATGTGTTCCTTTACGTTGTGACTGTTCTCATGAGGTTTTCCATTACTGTCACTCCTCATCATATCTGTATTATTCTCTGTGCCTACACCCATCACTCACACTCAAAAGCACATATGCAGAAAAGTAGCAGAAATCCCCGTGTTTTGGGTAACTGGGAACAGATCAGAGAAGCTGTGCATCATCTTGTCTTGCAAAGGAGTCTGTTCTCTTTTGTTTTCTTTCTGAAATGACTTGGCCGCCACAAACCACAAACTTTCACACCCTGAAGAGGAGAAAGTGTGTGTGTGGTGTGTTTAAGCGCGGTCCCGTAAGAGCCAGCACCGTCTCCCCGTTTTTAGCCAAAAACCTGAAGGAATTAAAAAGGGTTGAGTCAACGGTCCAGCAACTCTGAATAAGCCCAGAGGATAAACAGGCCCCAAGTTAATTATTCAAACCAGCGGGAGAGATGCCTGGCACGCAAACATGCACAGGGTTTCCCCAGGGATTGTGCAGGGGCCTCCTGCTCGGCCTCCTGTGGTTTGGCCATTCAAAATACTAGTAGTGTTGGGAACTGTGATAAAAAAAATAGTCATTTCAAACTTTAATGCACATGTTGTATGATGTCCTTGGACAAGAATTTGGATTTCTAAATGTGTTCGCTCCTGTGTTTTCCAAGCTAAAATGGAAAAGCTGACGTATGTTTAGCTCCAGTCAGATGTTCTTGCACAAAACATTATTTTCAGATAATTTTTTAATCTTAGTCATCTTAACACTTTCCCCTGCACCTCCTCCTCCTCCTCCTCTTCTGCTGTGCTGACAGGAAGGCTACCTGATTTCAGATTAGTTTCATTATGACACAACTTGCAAGAAAAGCCTCCATCACCAATAAGCATCAAGAGGTTAGAGAGGGGAAATCTCTGTTACATCACCGCTTGGTTTTCCAGAAAGTAGTTGCATCCATGACCTCTTAGTTTGGTGTGGCGCTACACGTGATTTCCAGGAAATAATAGATAGATTCCACATAATTTTTTGATTTGGTACAGTTCTCATCCGGTCAATTAGCCTCATGCAATGTGACTTTAACCATACAGCGCTGTAAATGGTCACACTGTTTTTACAGCTGCAGTTAGTAACAGAACCTGACATTTGCCCCAGTATGGTGCTACTGTCTTTGATCCCACTTATCCGTGGATAACAAAAGAGAAATGGCACCATGCTGTGTCTATATAGCAAGCCACATCATTATGACTTGTAGATGGTAATTTCAGAGAACTCGTGTTTGTGTATGCAAGACAAAGTGAGTGACAGCATGCGTAGGTGTGCGCGAGCAGGGGGAGCAGCGTTTGTTTGAAGCGGCAGGCCATATTTGCTCTTACTGTACAGGCTTTCCATCGACATAGGAGCTATTCACTTTACCGGGAAAGTAGCGGATGTGACCTAGGAGGCAAATGGAGGTGTGTGAACCAGAGGGAGTCAGTCGGCACACACGCAAATGCACTGACACATACTCCTCCATTGTAATGAGCAAAGCTGAGATGCTGCAAAGCCACACACTTGCTCACACATACTCCTCCATTATGATGAGCTGTACTGATATAATGAAAAGCTCAGAGTGGCACCAGAGAGAAGCTTGTCAGTGCGTGTAGGCGCTAAACACAGACAAAACACACCACCCAAGTGCTACAGCTAAGAGGGACATCTTGGTTTGACTACTTGATGTTTGATAATCGTTCAATTTGAGGATATTTAAGGATTTTCTCTTACATGAGTCCGTAGTTGTAACACAGTTCCATAAAATATACAAGCCCTAAGCAGGTGTTGAGTAAGTAGTGAATTCACAAGAAGAGTGGCAACATTAAGTTGACGAACACTATGCATGCTTCATCTGAGTGTGCTGTTGGTGAACATTGTTGTCTCAGAATACAGTTCACAAAGGAAATCAGTCACAGCTTTGGAAAGTCATGTTGCTTTAATTGGCAGCTATATTGATTGACATCCTGTTGATGGCAAGTTGCATTAAAGGGATAGTTCAGAATATTTGAAGTGGGGTTACTTATCTATAGTCAGTTTATTAACTATAGTAGATAGCGATGGGCACACTCTCAGTTTGAAGAAGCAGCAGGAGTACCGGCACAAAACCTAAGTAATGCACTGATGTCAAAGAGGTCAGCAACAAAAGATATTTTAGCTGCTTAAAAGGCCCACCTAAAAATATCAATATTAGTTTGAATGTATGCTATATGTAGAATATTTTTACTACTTGCCCTTGCAGTCAGACAGCCTTTTCCAATTGGAAACTGCTGTTTTAAAAAACAAATATGTCTCTCTCTCTGGTCTACCGTTGCCTCGATCAGTTGGTTTGTTTGTGCAACTTTGGTGTTTTAAGGAAATAGTTCAAATTCATCAAAGTCACAAACACAAACCAACTAACCAATTGAGGCAGTGGAAAATAAGCAACACTTGTGTGCTGCAACTTAAAATTGCAGTTTTTGCCGAAGGAGTCTCGTGGGTTTGGAGAGAGCAATATATGGCGGTTTCCTGGCGGAAAAGACTGTCTAATGGCAGGGTAAAGTGATGAATATATTTGAAATATAGTTTACTCACTTTTTTGTATAACTACAAATGGCCTTGTCTAAAAGGGAACCAAAATTTGAGAAACACTCTTTATTCTTTATCGTGCATTCTGTAGAAACTAATTATGTTACGTGGTAACACTGTGTTTAAGATCTGGGTAAGTTTATGGACAAACACTTGGTTGGGATTAAGGAAAGATCAGGGTTTGGGTTAAAATGATCTCTCTTGAGAGATCTTTTGTAGAACTGGGGTTCCCTTCTAGACACAACCGCCAACTACCATTTGCTGAAGGTAACTATGGATTATGGATAAGTACCTCAGACAACCCCACTTCAAATAATCCTAACTATCCCTTTAATGTCTTTTGGATACGAACAGCATGCTCATGGAGTGTAGATTGTAGTATTAGTATAGTGTGGATTAGGGACAGAGCTCTTGTCCCTCCAGTCATGAGAGTGTATCTGTATCTGCTAGCCTAGCACCACGTGTGGGTGGCTGGCTGGCTCACAATGGCTTCAGTGTGGTGGCCTCTCTCCTCACTGAGTCTCACTGTACTCAGTGCTCGCACAGAGAATTCCTGGATCTCTCTGACAGGATACCATCCCTCCCCCACACACTGAAGCTTCAGTGGGAAAGTGAACCCGAATAAGCGAACGATGATTGCAAACTGGGGGAAACCCTGACAATCGTCAAAATTCCTGAGTCTCCCACTTGGTGATTTTTATGGCGAAAAAACGCAGGTCTCCTGCGATTCACATCATTCTGCAGAAACGCATGGGGATTGATTGTGTGGGAAAACAATCTTGGGAAGTGAAAGAGAGGGAGGGGGAAAAAAGAGGGCTGTTTTCATGTTGTGCATGCGGTTTGCATGGCTATCAGGCCAGCCTGAGTCGAATCAGCTTCCTTGCCACAGAGACCCACCACTTGCAGGGGTACAGAGGAAGGCAAAGAAAAAACAGGACCTTTAATTCAGCGTAGAGTGGTTTGTGCCTGGTGGTCAAGTTGCTGGCTGACGTAGCTTGGCAAAGGAGAGAAGGGAGAGACAGAGGGGAGGAGGTGGGAGAGGGGGAGCAGGTGTGAGGGACAGGGAGAGAGGGAACAGATGTAGAGAGAAAAAGGGAACAGGAGAGGAGGGGAGGGAGTGTGAGAGTGAGATCAATGGCTGTTCCCTAAATAACGGATGTTTGGGGCGGCAGCTCTGTGGCCTGTCTTCCGCTGTGTGCAGACACTGGCAGTTAACCTGTCTCCAGCGCAGGGCTCACACACACTCATTTAAACACACACACAGTCGCTCCCCTATGGCCTCCCCTGTACTAATTCTGCCTCTTTTCCCAGTTGGTCTGGTTAGAGGCCGTGTTAGCTCCAGACTCCCAGACTGCCCCTGTGGTCAATAAATCCCCAGAGCCTCCTGGGAGTTGTGGTTTTAGAGGGCCAGAGTCACAGTGCCCCCCGACGTCCCCCCTTACCCCCAACTCAGAGGGCATGTGGAGTTCATACACAGCCTGGCAACATTACACCGAGCTCAGTGTTACAACGCAGATGCCAGTGTGTGAGAGAGAGCTTGTTAAAGGGATAGTTCAGATTTTTTTAAGTGGTTTTGTAAGTTGTATGAGGTACTTATCAATTTTTTGAGTGCACACTATATTTAGAATATTTTTTATTGTTTTTGCCTTGCTGTCAGATATCCTTTCCTAATGGGAAACCAAATATTGCTCTCTCCAAAGCCACCAGATTCCATACCTCAAAACACTACCTCTGCTTTGACTGGTTAGTTTGTGTTATTGTTTGACTTTGACTGTCTGAACTAACCAGCAATAAGTGTCTCAAATAGAATAACCTGAACTAACCCTTTAATTTCCCAATATTGTTTTTTTTATATATATATATTTCTTGCCAACACGTGAAATAAAATACTTTTTGAAAAATGTTCTTCCTCTTCACTGTCCGGTTTCTCAGGTCAAACCGAATGCTTAGCCTCAGGATTCCAAGGAATGTCAGTGCAGATCTCAGCGTCCCAGCATAAACACAGACACACACCTAATGCCACGTCATTGTTGCCACATTTCTCCCCTATTGATTTACTTTTCTGTCACTCCCTCTGACAATGTGAAACGAAAGGGACACGATAGATTAAGATTGATTATTTTCTGCAGAGACGAATGTGAACATTTTTCTTCAGTGCAATGCTATGATTGATTGCTTTCAGTGACCCTTTGTCTAGGGCAGAAAAACAGAAGCGAGTGTGTACATGCCGGGCATATGGGTGTTAAAGCTTTGAGGGCAGGATAAATGCATCGCAAATCATTTTGAACTCGTTCCTCCTGCTCAGCCGAGATAAGGATACGCATGCCGAAACTCACACAAGCACATGTTTCATTGTCTTTACATGCTCTTGGCGCCTTTTGCGGCTGAAATCTATGAACAACAATCTGAAGTCGAGGCCAATGCGAAGTGACATTTGAGTGGAAGATCCATTTAAGTCATCGTATGAAGCCCTCAATGTGCTCTATACCCTGCTGGAATGTGCTCCTCGGTTCTCTGGCTCTTGTCCAATTTCTGTGGGTGGGTGTGTGTGAGAAAGACACAGAAAGAGAGAGAAAAGGAGTCTTGATAATGACGAGGAAGAAGATATAAGGGAGGAGTGAGAGGCAAGAGTTTCCTCCTCTGATAAGGAAGATCGTGAGGAAGAGGGGTCATAGCTGGGTTAGATCAAGAATTTAACTCTTTTTTTTTTATGTTGGAGATAGATTTGGGATGGAAATATTCGTCTCTAGATGCTTTCATACAGTGCAGCAAACACAGACAGAATTTCTTTTTAGCATATTTTGACTGCAGCGGTTTTTGCCCATTCTTGAAGGGAGAGTTCGGATTATTTGAATTGGGGCCGCATCAATCAGTGTATTTCCAATGGTAGATGCTGGCCGGCATGCCCCCAGTTTGGCTGGGCTCCAGCACGAAAGCAAAGAAATGAACGGCTGTGGACAGGACAACAGCAACAAAGGGTATTTTAACCACTAAAAAAAGTCTATCTTTGTATGTGAATACTTTTTCTAGAATATTTTCACTGCTGTTTTCACCATCAGACAGTATTTTCTGATGGGAAATGTCCGCTACATAAGCCAAATATCGCTCTCTCCAAACCAACCAAACTCCATAGGAAAAATCAATCACTTTACCTCACAGAACACAAGAGTTGCTGGTCTACCGCTGCCTCAATCTGTTAATTTTTTTTGTATTATTTTGTGGCATTGATGTTTCAAAAGGTTTGTTCTGATTCACTGAAGTCACACAATAACTGAAGGAAGCTAACAGATTGAGGCAGCGGTAGACCAGCAACTCATGGGTTCTTTGAGGCAAGTTTTTTGCCCCTGGAGTTTGATTGGTTTGGAGAGAGCGACCTTTGGCTTGATAACGTCAGTTTTGTGTCAGAAAAGGCCATCTGACAGCAAGGTGAAGCAGTGAAAATATTCAAAATATAGCATAAAAATCAGAAAAAAAAATTGTTGCTGAACCTGTTTCCAGCAGTACATTGCTTAGCATCCATGCTGGTGCCCCTAGCAACCCCACTGCAAATAATCCGAACTGTCCCTTTAATATTGAAGTAACCAGAGCAGCTTTGAAAAGCTGGCAGCAGTGTGCATGACCAATGGAACATCTTTTTTGCCTGCATAAAAAACCTGTCAACTCTATTTCTCAAAGCTTGATGACAACTTGCCCACACAGCCACCATTAGCACAACTTTTCCCCAGCACAGTTGAAGCTGTTCTTTTCTCGTCTCTTTTTGCTGATTCCACCATACCTCAACTTCCTGCTGCACACACAAATGTTTCCTCATGAGAAACCTCCTCTGGGTTTCATTAAATAATGACGCTGACATGAAAGAGTGATTCAGGGGATTCTGACTCAGACCTGGATTCACCTTCGCCAACTCTCGCTCCCTCTCTCTTTCTCCCTTCCCCCGGCCTTGCATCATTTTCTGTGTGATTTTTTTCCCCCCTTTTTTATAACTGGAGCGGGTCACTGCGCCATGTCACTGACACACATTTGAGTCAGCTAAATGATTTCCTGCATGTGAGCGGCAGCTCCTGTGCCGCTTATTCGAGCCGAAGACCTCAGGCTTTGTTGTGGTTGCCGTAGTGGCGTCATTTTCCTGAGACAAACACGAGGAAACCCCTGGAGGTATTTCCCAGACACGGGGTATGGGCTGATGATGTAATGGTAACTGCATGTGACGTGGCCACACAGAAAGATCTTTGGAGATTGAACACGAAACTCTGGTTGGTTAAAATGTGTTTTCTGTTTTCATTATTATTAGATCTGTGTTTTCTCGTTGTGGTTTGACCCTTCCTCTTAACTACACAGTTTCCCCAGTTTCAGCTTATGACAGACAGTAATTATGGCCAGAAAAGGCCTATGACTGCCTGGGTGCACCACAGCGGACAAAACAGGAAAGAATTGCAGTAAAAAAAGATGATACACAGCCAAGGATTTTTGGTGATATTAAACAGATTGTAATAGCTTGGTCTGTGGTGAATATCAAAATCTCATTTGTGGTTCAGAGGGCTTCTGTGTCTTGTAGCCTGTCGGAGTCACAGCAACACTGTGTAAGAGTTGAAGACAGAGATGCCACCAACTATTTATCCCTTTTGGAAAGATTTTAGATGGATTTGTTGGCAAAGCTCCCCACCTCTCCTCTCTCTGGCTGGTACTTCTCAAACATGGGAGAAGTTGGTTCTAAGGGCTTTTTGACAGAAAGCCCTTTTTGTTGAACTGAAAATAATAAAAACAAAAAACTGAAGATAATAAATGTTAATTTAAAAATAAGTCAACAATAAACTTCAGATGGAGGTCAAACCCCAGTCCCCTGGGTGGAAGTCCTATGCAAACCAATTTGTCCACCACAAGTGGCTCATGATGTCGTGTCATGTCACCTGCATCATGTCTGCCTTTCTGGCAGAAATATTCCTGACACAGTTACTGGTGTATTTTATTCCAAACCATGATTTTTTCATAAACCTAATCAAGTAGTCTTGCTGGCTAAACCTAACCAAGTACTTTTGTTGCAGAAACCAACCAAACTGCGACAGGAAACTGAAAATATTTTTTTTAAATTCAGATAAGTCAATTAAAACTAAAAATAAATCACTATTAAGCTAGAATCCGTGTTTCCTTGGTGGTTGCTTTTTATACTGTATCACCTGACTTCCAGGAGTCTTTCTGCCAGAAAACTGAATACTCACACTGTCCATATTTTCCGTCCACATGACGCGTCCTAGTGCCATGGCACTTTCAAATGCTCTGCTTGCAATTGTGCGGGCACAGTTAGGGAACAGGCACTTTGGGGGAATTAACTTATGGGTCTGCTTCAGCTGTGCGAGAGCCTGACAATGGCTGACCAAAATTAATCCCAGTGTCCCATGAAGCAATTGATCAGCCCTCGCTCCCTCCTGCACGGCAAACAATACCCAGTGAAGCTGAGATTCTTTCAGACTCAAAAATGAGTCATGTAGCTCAGAAATCGTGTCAGAAAAGAGTTCCATTCCTCCAGTGTGTGGCCAGCATAACTTCTCCCATGTACGTGTTTCTCTCAGCCATATCAAAGCACAACCTTGTTTTAGTCACCAGTGACGCTGCAGACATGGCATAGGTCTCTCTCACTGGGCTTCCATGGCTTCCATGTTTCATTAAGAGCCCATTTGGCTGGAGTCATTTTGGAGCCCCAATAAAGTGACCGGCCCATAAATCGAGGGGGTTTAATGTGGTCGGGACGCCATATGAAGTGTTTTTATGACAATACGCAGACAGCCTTGAGTTTAAACTGGAGAGCTGGCCTCTCTGTCGCTAGCTTGCCTCACTCTCCCTGTCTTCTTTATGCACCCCCCCAGCACTTCTTACACATCGTTCACCCGACCATGCTCCTCCAGTTATTTAGGCCTGTCTTTGAGCCCACTTTGATCCTGTGTAGTAAACCCAGCCCCCAACCCCTGCTCATGGCCGATGATTAAACAAAGGGTCACAGAGTTTGGATGAGGAAGTTGTGTGTATGTGTAAGTTTGTGTGAGCCTTCATGTGTGTCTATGCAGTTTGAAGAGGATGATGTTTAGCCTTTGGATGATAGCCTTAGGATAAAATCTGTTTTATCAGGCCAGATGGGTAGTGAAGGGAGATTTGTAGCCATCCAGTGAATGCATATGCCCTATCCAATAGAAGAATAACAAAGTCTAATATCTTGACTCTGATTCTATACTGGGGAGGGGAGTAAATGTAAATGGAGGTTGATGGCCACAGCGGGAAACCAGAGTGCCTTGTCCGTCTTTTTAAAGTGGGGACACTGCAAGGGCAGCGCAGGAATGCAGTTTACACTCGGATGCGGAAGCACTGATGGTCTTATATGGATTTATAGCAGGCAGGGGAGCTTTGAGTGCAGCGAGGGAGGATTATTCCAAAGCATTTTTGTTGGCTTTGGAATGTAAAATGTTTGGATCACCCTCATTCTGAGATACAGGGGAGTTTGGGGTGTCCTGCAAAAAGAAAGGTCTCTAAAAGATGGCAAGTCGTTTAGTCAGAAAATAGTCTTGTGTGTGTGTAATGGTGTCTCATCTTTTATTGTTTTTGATGTAGTATTTGCAACCTTTTTACCGTTATTCCTTTTCATATTGTATTCAGGCTACTACGAGGAACTGCAAAATATGTCAAAAATAAAATGATCTGAATGAAAATCTCCTCCTGCTTGTTTATGACCGGCTAATATGCTAATTTCCATAACCTTCGCCTGAGAAAATGTAAACGCAGGCTTGTTTCATCTGATTTCACAGAGAATCCAACCCAGTGATTATTAATCAATTTATTAATGAAGAATAACTATACAGAAAAAGCTGATTTTCTTGTAGGTGGTCTTGTTTACTTACATAGGTCATATAGACACATCAATATTAAATTGAGACGTTTCATAACAGTTAAAAAACTACTTGTAGTAGCTTTAATTGATTAATGTGTTTATTAATGTTAATTGTGTTATTAATGTCATATTATCATTTTTTGTTTATTCCTTTCTTTTCTATTTACCTTAGTTAAATGTCACTAAGGTTCCTCATATCTTGAAAATTTAAGTCATAAAAAATAGTGTGAAATGACAAAAGTGTTGCTCAGTTTATTACAAGAAACTGATCGTGGAGCAGAGAATGCGACCACAACAAAGAAATGGAGATATCTGTGTATAGACTGGTAAACATGCAGCTGCTCCCTAAATTTACAGCTGTAACTCAGTCTGTACCACATGCCAAAAGATCTTGTGAAATAGACCAATAAAGTACAGAATTTCAGGGTATTTCTGCATGTATTTGTGCTTGGCTGTGTGATGGCAAGAGATGCTCCCAAGTGAGCAGCACTGAGGTGCACAAGCGCAAAAAGTAATACTTTATGAGACAGAAAGATTAATCTGCTTCTGCTTGAATTTTGACCTTCTGCTGTTACACTCTGTGTGTGTGTTTGTGTGTGTGTTTCAGTGAGTGTATCTGTCTGACGAGTTATGTACTTGCTCAGCTCTGTTGTGATGAAGCCACATTTACTGGCTGCACATCAAGATCACTTCTCTCTCTCTCTCTCTCTCTTGTGATCAGGGCCGATTCTCCTCCTCTTCGTCTTCTTCTCTGTCTGCCTGCTCGTCATCTCGTCAGCCTGACTCACACAGGTCTCCAGCACAGATGCCTTGGCCCACTCTGCATGTGTGCAAGCGTGTTTGCGTGAATAAGTGTGTGTGTGCGCACCTCCTGCTAGCCCTCAGCAGGACTGCCAGTCAGTTTGTGACTACACTCCCACACATCTCTGTCTCTTCTGCTTTCTCACCATCATCCCCCCCCCACCCCCCCACCCCTCGCTGCTATTTTTCGTCCTTTCGCCGTCTTTAAAGGGATAGTTCGGATTATTTGGTGTAGAGTTGTGTAAGGGTATTTATGGATTGTCAGTGTATTACCTACAGTAGATGGTAGCTAAAAAATATGTGTCAGTTTAACTGTATACTACATTTTGAATATTTTCATATTTTGCTGCCTTCAGACAGCATTTTCTGATGGGAAACCAACATTACAGACGCAAAATATCTCAGTGATACATTGCGCAGCCTCTATGGTGGCACTCATCTTTGCTTCTCCAGATGACTGCCATCTTCTGAAGGTTATACTCTGACAATCAGTAAGTATCTCATACAACTCCACCTCAAATAATCTGAATTGACTGATTATCCCCTTAATATTGTGATCAAATCAATGAAGTAAGCAAACATTCTCCATCACGCCTTCATCAGCGAGACTTCAGCTTAATCCTTGTGGTTTGTTGTTTATGCTGAACTAGAAGGATGGGAATTTGGGATTTGGATGAGGGCCGGACACGAATGTGAGAAGCGTTCCCAGATCATTCTCAGGCCACGCCTCATGATGTAATGTCTACCAGAGCCACGACCAGCCCACTAATGCTGTGAGACCGTGTGTCTGTATCTAAGAGGTTTCTTTTTTTGCTCTTTATTGCAACTAGAGGTGGTATTTTGGGGAAGTTGGTGTAGATATAAATATCTCTCTGGAGCCACTTTGTGAGTGCTATTCATTCAGCCGTTGCTGTCCAACCCATGCACACACAGATACTGTCTCTGCAACTGCTGCAGAGTACAAATGGACAGACAGGACCTTGTAGCAGCAGCAGCAGCAGCAGCAGTCTTTCTCTCTGTCTCTCTCTGTCTCAGTAATGCACTATCGACCTCTTTCCTACTTTGCAGACCTTGGGCTCTCCAGTGGCCTCAACCTGTTAAGTACACAGACACACACATGCATGCTGTGACCACGCTGACCTTTTAGCTCGCAGAACGAGACTTGATTTCCAATATGGGTTTGTCTTACAGCACTCTGCCCCCTCCCTCCCTCCGTCCTCCCTCCATCCTTCCTCCAGTCAGTGTTAATGTGATTAGGCTTGTGTGCCTGCTTCCCGCATGCTGCTTTCTTTGTCTTTCTGCCTCTCTTTCACTTTTTCCCCTTCTACTGCCCAACCTGTCTTCCCCTCTTTTTTGCTACTGTAGCTGAGGTAACGCCATGCTGGGGTTCTTTACTGTGCACCTCTGCTGTGTGCTAATTCACTAATTCACTTTACCAATCTCTCTCTTCATGGTAGACCATTCCCTACGTTCTTAATCTAATCTCGCTCACTTCTAGTCTGTTCTTCTCTCTCCCCCGTGGTCTCTCCCGTCAAAGCTCTTCCCTCCCTCCCTCCCTCCCTCCCTCTGCTCAGTAACGCTAACACAATGTCATTTCCTGTCTAAATTGGGTAAACGTAGCAGGGCCAAGGGAATCGCAGCCTGCTTAATGAAGCATAGCGGCCACTTTACCTGCTAGAGGCCCTGAGCTCTTTATCTCACCATTATGTGTATACTTGTGTTTGCATGGGTGCGTTGTCACTTCACAAGCTCCTGTTACCTTTTTGTTTACCTATCAATGTGATGAATACAAGTCTGAACTTAAAGGGATAGTGCGGATTATTTGAAGTGGGGTTGTTTGAGGTACTCATCGATAGTCAGTGTATTAGCTACAGTAGATGGTGGTCGGCACACCCCCAGTTTGGAGAAGCAGAGAGGGGCATGGAAGCTAAGCAGTGTACTGATGTCGATAGGTTCAGCAAGAAAAGGTATTTTGGCCATTTAAAAAAGGTCTACCTAAAAAACAGTCTATATCAGTTTAAGTGTATGCTATAGTTAGACTTATTGTATGAGTGTTATTGTATGACTTCAGTAAAGCTGAACTATTCTTTTAAAACACAGAAATCACACAATAACACGCAGCAGTACACTAGCAACATCTGTATTCTGCAAGGTAAAATTATTCATTTTGCTCACAGAGTTTGGTTGGTTTGGAGAGAGAGACATTTGGCTTATATAAGGCCGTTTCCCCATCAGAAAAGCCTGTCTCATAGCAAAGTAAAGCCATGAAAATATTCTAAATATAGCATACAAGTGGCTAAAATACATTTTGTTGAGGACTCCACCCCATCCACAGCAGAACATTGCTTAGTTTCGGTGGTGGCGCCCCTCTCTGCTTCACCAAACTGGGGGCGTGCCAACCGCCATCTAACGTAGGTAATACACTGACTATGGATAAGTACCTCATACAACCCCTCTTCAAAAAAATCCAAACTATCCTCTAAGTTTGTTGTCAAATCCATGTGATGAGAAGAGCGTTTGTCATGTCGGACAATTTGGCTCCAAAATTCGACAGCAAGCACTGTCTCGGCCATGTGGTTGACGTGACCTTTAAAAAATCACAAGCGAGAGCCGTGCTCTGAAGAAGGTTAATTTCTGAATTTGCTGAATATTTCTTTTTCCGCCACACAGGAAATACCACCAGCGGCTGCTCGACACTTCATTTATCAAGAACCCAAGGCTAAAATGTTCAAAAGCGAAAGAGGTTTATTGAAACCAAAATGGTTGGTCGCTTTGGCTTCACAGCTCATTCATTCCCTCCAGCATTCCCAAATCTCATTAAGCAGTCGAGGCCCCCCACGGGTGGTGGTAGTAGTAGTATATCCAGCTTTGAGAGTGAGGAGTAGGCTTCTTTTTAAGCAGTGGCTTATCAGGAAGTGTCTTAGCTTATATTTAGCTGCTATTATCTTGATGTGCTGAGTGGGTATAGACAGAGGGCATTAAAGGGAAGGTGGGGCCAGCTGAGATATGGTTAGAAATGACAACCAGGGGAAAAAGATGACCTCACTTAGGAGCCCTTTGCGGCGGCGCCTCCTGGATGTTCTGTTTGTCTATCTCCTCCTCTCCTCTCCCTTTTCCTCTGCTTCTTTGCTCCTACCTCTGGCAGCAGGCGCCAGGCTGGCAGACTTCAAGTGTGTGTGTCTGTGTATGTGTGAGACTGAACGTATACTTGGACCATTCGGAGAGGAAGTTGTGGGCAACTGGATTCCCCTGCGTCTCCTGAATCCAGGGGCCAAAGGCAGTGGTGAGGGGTTTGGCAAGAGATGGAAATTTCCTGCTGCATTCTGAATTGACTTGAACGTCTTGATCATTTCAATGCATTCTTACTGTAGGTAGTATGTGGATTGTGTGCTTTTGTTGTCTGCCAGAGGGCACATTGAGGAGAGGGGCAAAGCTGAGTGCAGTCAGGTGGGGAAGGCCGTGTTTTCAGGGTGAAGAGAAACAACCAGACTCTGTGAAGGCCAGCAGCCTGTTTGGCCCAAGTGCTCCAGGCTGTTCCCCAGCCAGACTTGCCTGCCTACAGCAATATTTATGACCATTTTTTGGCAGGTGAGAGTAATTGAACAAGCATTTGTTATTTGGCAAACAAGTCTCTGGCTGCCGTGTCTGGGCTCACAGAACGCCCCTCGTGTTGTAGTTTTTAACACTCTGCTAATTGGTCCACATTCAAACAGCGGCTGTAATACGTTCTGAATGAGCGGAGGTAATGTTTTACTGCTGATGAAAATGTGACACTTACAGCCCTTAAATATGCATTTTCTTTTTATATGAATTCATTAATATTTGATTGTAACTCACAGTTGATGTTGTTCTTCATGTGTAGAAATAATTTTCAAGAGTGAATTTAAAGTATCTGAGTAAATATGAGTGTAGTGTTTTCATATAGAAAGTTTTTGCTGCGCATTGATGCATTTGCAGAAACGGCAGAGTGGTGCAGAGAAATGGTAGCTTGGCATCCGCAGACTAATTCACAAATGCAAATTAGTTTGAAAACTCTCAGTCCGTTTTCAGTTTCCAAGGGGCATTATCAACAGGTGCAGACCAAAACCAGCTCAGGCCAGGTCTCTCTTGTAAAAGGGACTCTGAATCTCAATGGGACTTCCTGGTTAAATAAAGGTAAAATAAAAAAATAAATAAATAAAATGAACAATGATATAGACGTGCTAAATAAGACATACTATACATTCACCTGTTGCTCAACAGGATTTACAGTGCCAGTGTACAATAACAGCCATTAGCTCATTAACAAAAAAAAAAACCCCACTGCTATCAACCCAAATAACAATTGACAGCAAAGTATGCCTGGTCACAATCTTTCTAAACAGTACACTGAAATGTGTTTTTGAAAACATTCGATGCAAGAACTTTTTGACGCAATGAACTAACAGAATCTTGATGCATGCATTTGAGCATGTTATATGAATTTCATCAGCCTGTTTGCTCAAAACATGATTTTTAAAAAAAAATCTGGAATGGTGGCACTCCTATGTCAGTCATCATATCAAACCCACTCCATATGAAATAAACAGTTGTGATTGGTCTGAAGAGATCCAAGACAGGTGGAAATCTGTTTGAATTGGAGGGTGGCCATGCGTCTCTGCCAGAGCTTGAAGCTTTGTCTGGTTCTGAGGATAGAGAAATGGTGCTATGTCATTTTTCCCACTTCTAGCTTTATAGCGATCAGATCTATAAATACCCACTGTGGGCCAGAATAATTTTAGGAGAGGAGACAGGGGGTTGTACCTGAACAAGGCCTGCTGTTATTTTAATGTCCTAGATATTGATAATGTGTTGGAAGCCAGGTGCAGAATAAAGGTTTTATTTTACTCTCTAATAGCCCAAGCCACCACACTAAAATGTGGAACCCCCCCTCATCTTTTTCTTTAAGTAAAGAAATGTTCTTTTTGTTTTAACCACTCCAACCCCTTTTTGTTGTTAATCCTTCCTTTAATGTAAGTTAGCAATTACTCCAACATAAAAAAGAAAAGGGGTGTTAAAAAAAACTGATCGCAGAATGTTGATTTGATTCCATATTTCTGATGTCTTTAGCACGTTTTTTCTCTCTGTTTTTTAAGCAGCACAAAAGCAGAATTGAAGTTGATTGCAAGTGGCGTGCAATTATGCCCTTGTATTTCCTCTGCTTCTCTGCTGTGCTCCCCTCTTACTCACTCCCTCCTCTCTCTCTCTTTTTTTTTTACAATCCCAGTTCTTAACGACGGAGAAGAAATAAAACCGTCGATGGCTCCTCACTGAGCTAATACAGGAAAACGATTGTGAGCGTTTTCTAACTGAACATCGGCTTAAATTAAATGGCACATTTTATGAGAGCTCTGTAAATCACGCAACTCGGCTCAAGACATGTGAAAACACAAGCGTTGGTTTAAATGGTACGTTGGGCACAATTAAAGGTACTTACACTGATGGCACCTTATTTCTTGGAAAGGTGCTGGTGGTAGATGGAAAAGCGCTCTTAATGGGCTCGGCTAGTCAGCCAGAAGTGAAGTATTTTTGACTCAGCATGTTGTTAAAAGGAGCCTGTTCGCTCATAACGCGAGTGTGTTTCTGCTGTTGTCACGGTGAATAGCCCATTATATCATAATGTTTGTGAGAGAAAGAGAAACAGGGACATGAGGACAGGGTGTCAGTGTGCCGTGAAGCCACCAAGCTGTACGGGTAAATCGGGCCAAGAGCAACAGCTGACCCTGCTCACAAAGAACGACACACACTCTTTCTCTCAGCTTGAGAGAAGCGCTGTTTTTCTACTGACATACTTTTCACGTGCAGACCCACATCAGCCGCAACTGTCTGTCCTCCTACCCTCACACTCTGCATCTGTGGCACTGGGGCCTTTTTAAAGCCCCACGTGTTCCCACTTTTTGTCTTCTGATTTCATGTGACAGGTGCGTTCCTCCGGGCAGGGTAGAGTTTGAGCTTTTTATTAAAGCACATGAATCAGTTAAGAGCCACGGTGCTGTGGGGCACAAGTGCACGCATGCTCTTTTACCCCTACAGTATGTAGAATCTCGCCAGGAATGGAGCCAACGTCAATAATAAGCTGAGCAGGGCTGGCTAGTATCAAGACAGGGTGTGCCATGCATGGCTGGGTGTCAGTTACCAGCCTGTTCAGTGATAAGTGAGGCAGTTATGGTCGATACTGTGAGTCTGTGTCATAGACGAGGTCTGGCAAGATGAGCAGGTGATGCAGGAATGGTTCATTTCCACATAAGGCTGTTATCTTGTGAGAAGTCATGGTCAGTTGCTAACAGTCTGGAAGCATAAACCGCCTGAGAAACTTTACATGTATTGCCATTAAAGAGTTTCAAGAATGTTCAGCCTGACTGATCTTGGATTTTTGGGGCTGATAACAATATTAGGGAGTAAAAAAAAGGGGGATATTCAATTCAGCTGGACCATATAACATATTACATTATTTGATCACAAAGTAACATTTTGTCTTGTATTAGACTTACATTCTTTCTGAGTCACCAAGAGAAAATGGTGACTCAACTGCAAGGGGAAAACTCTGGAAGAGATGTGGACATCATGATGTCAGATGCCCGATACTAAGAAACATGTTGGCAAAATAAACCCCAGTTGTGCGCCATGTTCTGTTGGTTCCCATCCTTTTCACTGGTTTTATCATTTTGTTACACAACAGCAAAGTCAGGCCTCAGCTGTAACATGTTTGTATCTGGACACAATAGGTCACAGTCAGACACAAAGTAAAATGTCAGTCTGAAACACCTTCCCACTGGGGGAAAAAAACATGCTCTTGATGTAGCGCCGTAGGGTCTGAAGAGGGGAGAACCTTTTAAAAATCTGCTTACAAAATACAGATTTGCACACTACCTGAAACGTTTCAGATAAATGCAGTCATTTCAAGTTATACTGTATGTTTACAGGTCACAGTGTTCACGCAGAGATTTAGCTTTTTCTCCCTCTTTCCTCCCCCGTCCCGCCAAGTCTGTGGCAGGTTAATAAAATAAACATACATCCACCAGTGGCGATGGCAGGCATGTCAGACTCCCTTAGCTGTCACCAGCCATGTGTATATGTGTGTGTGTGTGTGTGTGTGTGTGTGTGTGTGTGTGTTCTTTGATGCATGTGTGCGAGTCTATTTCCAACACAGACTGTCACTTTTAGCTGGGGCTTGTCTGTCAAAGGCCTCTCTCTCTCTCTCTTAGTGCCCCTTCCGAGGCTCATCGGAGCCCATATGGGGCCGGGAATTAGCTTAGCACACTGTGTGCCAGTCCAGTTAATGGCTGTTCATCAGAGTTCATCGGGGCGGTGTGTTGTAATTCTACTCTTGGTTGGTTAAATAGTGCATCTTCCTGTGGGAAAATGTTGTGCCTGTGCTATTTGATAGCTCTGACTGGCAGTAATCCTCTGTAATATTATGTATTAGTGTTTATAAATGTTGTACATTATGATTCAATTAGAGTATCCTGAGACTCCTGGACAGGGCCAGCAACAAAAAGTATTTTAGCTTCATAAAAAAAGGTCCACCTCAAAAAATCAATATCAATGTAAGTGTTTTTCTATATTTAGTATATTTTCACTGCTTTACTTTGCTGTTAGACAGCCTTTTCTGACAGGAAACCACCATCAATGTAAGCTAAATATTGCTCTGCATAAGCAAAATCAGTGATTTTACCTGGCAGAACACAGGAGTTGCCGATCCACCGCTGCCTCAATCTGTTAATTTGTGTTATTGTGTGACTTTGGTGAATCAGAACTGTCATTTAAAACCTATAGAGCCTATGGGGTTTGGCTGGTTTGGAGAAAATTATATTTGGCTTATATAAAAGCTGGCTCCCATCAGAAAACGCTGATCTGATGACAAGTTTAAGTGGTGAGACTATTCTTAATATAGCATACACTTAAACTGATAGCGGCTAAAATACTTTTTACTGCTCATCCTTTCCACAGGACTTCATTGCTTTTAAGCTATAGCTTCCGTGCTGGTGCCCTTCACTGAATTATATGAACTATCCCTTTAAAACTAGTGCAGGACTGGCGCGAGGATGTTGGAGAGTAGCAGCGTGTGTGTGTGTGTGTATGTGTGTGTGGGCCCTTGTCCTCTAAAGGCTTTGTGGTGTAGGCCAAGCACAACACAGCTGCCCACCCACCCAATCTGTCTCTCTCTCTCTCGGTCACACACACACACACGCATACACAGAGAGAGAGACACACTCTATCTCTCTCTCTCTCTCTCTGTGTCTCTCTGTCTCTCTCTCTGTCTCTCTCTCTCTCTCTCTCTCTCTCTCTCTCTCTCTCTCTCTCTCTCTCTCTCTCTCTCTCTCTCTCTCTCTCTCTCTCTGCCTCTTTGAAGTTTGTCCCAGTCCAGTAGAGTGGTACAGGGTCAGGATGGAGAGGAGGATTAACGAGGCCCCTGGTATAGCCGGATGAAAGGATGGTGGGATGAATGGTCTTTATGAAGTGTTAGATGAGAGGAGGGAAGGCCAGGTGATGACGGGCAGTAGACTTTGGTTCTAAAGCAGACACGGCGATAGAGAGCCCAGATCTGAGGTTTAGATTAAAGACAGGATCAGTCCTGGCAGCACTGATATCAGCACAGGACCTGATGGATGCACTTCTCTGCAGCCATATTTACAGCTGTGTTTAATGTTTCGCCTCTACCCGCCAATGGATGTCAAAGATTTCTTTGGAAGGCAGACTTTAGGTTTGTAACTTTTGTTTGCTGCCTGCAGAGGTGGTGGATTGAAGCTTAAAGCCCAAAAACCCAACCCAAAAACAAAAATACATATTTTTTCCTCTGGACATTTGTGCTGTTTATCCATTGAGATAGTTTTGGTGTCAGTTGCAGACTTTTGGAAATGTCTGCATTCTGTTAATGTAGTGGGACTAAATGACACTTTGCTTGTGGTGCTCAAAGCCCCAAAAAATACACTGGAAAAACTCAACAGAAATGTCTTTTTCTAGAAATTATGACCTGGTTACTTAAGATAATCCAGACCTTGCTGTGAGCAGTTTCATGTAGAAACTATTTTCTTTCTATTGCTGGAACTACTTTCTTTCAGAAGTAGAATATATTGGAATAACTTTCTTTCTGCTAGTCCCATTATATTCAAGAGAAGGCAGACATCTCTACAGCTGCTCTCTCCAAAACTCAACAACTCACACCAAAACTATCTAGATGGATAAACAGCACTACAGGCAGGAGGGAAAATATGTGTTTTGGAATTTAGGGTGAACTGTCTGTTTAAACGCAAAGGTTTTGTGATGAAGGTGAGAGGAAAGTTTCATTACACCAGATGTTAAAAAGAAAGACTTTTTACTAGTGCAGGGTTAACCACATGTTGCCCTATTTGATCACTGGCCAACAGTGATGCTCCAGTGTGGTTTTAAGCTTTTGGCTTTTGGGTCCACAGAGCTCCAATTTGAAGTCACAGCGAGAAATCGTGTCTGCTTTATGTCGTCTCACCCATTCAAAAAACAATATGCATATTGCACATATACACACTGTAAACGTATGTGTGCACACATGCCGCTGTGCCATCGCGTTAAACCTCCCCACCTCGCAGCCTCGGTGCTGTGCGGCATTAAACAGACAGTGATTGATCTACGGTATGATTGTTTATTTTGCCTTGCTGTCAGTGATGGATGAAGATTTGCGTGCATTTGAAAAGTCTGCATGAAATATGGTTCAGAGCGAGGGGAGGGGGGTTGTTTAAAATCAACTTCCCCAAGGAGAAATACCAGCGGGCTTCTGGGACGACCTGTCATCGTACCTTCACCTCGTCTCAAATTAAATGCCCCCCATAGTGCAGTAGTAAGTCAGCAATCACCATTTTAATAACTCTGTCGGATTGTAAACAGTTATTTTTCTTGTGCTGTAAATTGTTTTTGTGTCAGAGAAAGCAGCTGAGTGTGTGGACGCTGTATGTGTGGAGGAATTCTGTGCCCTTTATTTATTACAGCTACAGGCTAATCAAAGTTTCCAGAGAAGAGTGGTTCTCAACCTGGGGGTGGGGACACCCAAGCGGGACGCTAGATATTTTCTCTGAGGGTAGCTGGAGGATTGTGGAGAATAAACCTGATTATTCTGGGGTGTCTCAACGCGAAAACGTTGCAAACCACTGCCCTAGAACATCAGTGTCTTTGCTGGCATTGCTGCAGCATGTGAAGCTTGTGGCTACATACTGTACATTCAGCTGCAAATGTGTGACTTGTCTCTTTAAAATGCTAAAGCTATTGATATTCAGAGGGCTCTGTTGTCCCCTACAGATGCCAGCTGATTGAATTCCTTCATCCTCACAGAGCGACGCATACAAAACTTCCCTCTGTCCACAGATGACAGCCTCAGAGCAGCAAGACATTTCTAACACCCTCTTTAGTTACCTTCCCCCCAAGAGGCCAAAAAGGAACCAGGGTGAATGAATAGAAAGGGGAACTCGAGACACAATGCCTACCTGTCCTCCCTCCCTCTCTCTTCCTCCTACCAACTCCCCTGTGACACCCCTTCTTCTCCTCTTTTCTTTTTTGCTGGCAGAAACCGTCTGACTCCTCCAATTCCTTTCACACGGGCAGATGGCTCGATCGGGAGTTTCTCCAGCCCAGACTCAAAACAAAATCAAACCCCAAATCCCTCCATCTTCCCTGTACTAATATATTTCTTTTTTTTTTTTTTTTTTTCAAATTTTACTCATAACAGACGCCTTGTTTGTCTGCCAGTTTTTGTAAACCATGGAAACCAGGCTTCCCCTTTTTCACATCTTGTTTCTCTCTTTCAAAAACGTTCGCTTTCACTTGCCAAAACATCTCTCTGAATCCAAGCTCATTTGAAGACAAAAGGGAGATGGTTTACTTCTGTCTCCTTGTATTCTTTTAAGCAGCGATAACTTTAGCACATTGCACATCATTAGCAAGGGCGAGGTTCAGAGTGAGGTGAGTGAGCGTACAGCTGCGAGCTAAAGTTGTAACACATGCTGCAGTGTAGCTCTGAGTTTTAGCGTTTCAGAGCAACCCGGTCTAATTGGTTTCTAGTGTGCAGAATGTTTGCTGTTCCAATGACAAAGTCTGAGTGCTTATTATGTCGTGACTGGCTGGAAAGGAAAGAAATGAAAAAGAATAGCTTTTAGGACATTATTTTCAAAGCTTTAAAGATAAGAAGCAGTGATCTAGGACATCATGGCCATGGCAGCTTAACTTTAATTTGAGATCAAGCTGGTGCAAGATACTTGATATGATGTCGGGCCAGGGAATCCAAAGTTCCCATTTCACCTTTGAGTTTTAAATTAGAACCATGTGACCATAACCTCTTGCGGGCAGAGGATTTGCTCCCCACCGGCAACTGAAAGGAACCTCTTTCTTTTCTTCTGCCCGGGTCTTCCACAGCACTTTGTCATGTAAAGAGGCCCTTATCTGGCTCTGGTTGGGGGTAAAGAGGCTGGAGAGAAATAGCAAGCTGGATCCCTCGGGCCAACACAGATCAACGCATGGTAAATAAGTGACTGTGATTGACGGGTCCTTTGAGCAGAGTGGCTTGGGCCCGCCCACTGATGTGTCAGCTGGGAGGTCAACTTTGACCCCTTCCGGCCACCTGCTTGCCCCCGACCCTTGACCTTTAGCTGGACTTATGCGTGGAAAGGCCCAGGACACCAAGTCGATGTAGAGGTTTAACCACATGTGGCCTTTGATAGAAATTAGGCAGGTTTGCTTTTGTTTATGTCTTTGTGTGTTTATTTTCCCATGTATACACTCAATAAAAATATAAATGCAAGACTTTTGTTTTTGCTCCCGTTTTTCACAAGTTGAAGTTCAAGAAAAGTCAAATCTAAGGTGTCTACTACGTACACAAAAGGTTTATTTCTCTCAAATTTTGTTCTCAAAATACAGATTTGTTTTTCTAGGAGGGCAAAGATTGACTTACCCTGATATTTTTACCCCAACCCTAACCAATAATGGTGCATTCCTTTTACCTCAGAGGTTAGAAGTCAGAGGTGGGATCACACTTGGAAGTTGGAAAAAACTTTAATTGCTTAATAACAATGCATTACTTGGTATTTTGTGCCTAAAAAAACACCATAACAGCATGTCCACAGTACTGTGAATGATTTAATGAGACACAAGAGACCTCTGACTTTCGAAGTTGGAAATCTGACTTTAGGGGGCTTTCCAGTTGAAATTTCCAAATATGACCTTGGAAATTCAAACTTCTCAGTTCCAATGGAGCACACCATAACTCCTCATGTCTAAACTTATCCAACCCAATCAAGGAAAGCAGCGAGTACTAGCCAATCAGACGTGGAGTAGGCTGGGTCATGACTTTGCCTTCCTAGGAAAAAAAAATAAAGATATCTGTAACCCTATGTGAAATAGCCATAAGTTAGTGCCTAATAAATGTCTTTTCACAAGATGAAGGTGCACATTGTGACCTTTTATGTTGACCAGTTCAAGGCACATCTGTGCAATTGTCATGATTTTAATTAGCATTTTTTATATGCCACACCTGTCGGGTGTATGGATTATCTTGGCAGAGAAGAAGTCCTCTCTAAGGTGTATTTTAACAGATTTGTGAACAAAATTTGAGAGAAATAAACTTTTTGTGTGCATTGAAGCAGCCTTAGATCTTTTACTATGAAAAATGGGACCAAAAACAAAAGTTTTTATATTTTTGTTGACTATACATAGACTATAAAATAGTGTAATACATAAATACAGCTGCTACCTTACTGTATATTTCTATTTCCTCCCTTTCCTCTCAGTCCACTTTAAAGCTGCAGAGCTTTTTTGCCTACACACTAAATACCTGTGTGACCCCATTTTACCGCTAAAAACTCTGTGATCCATCTCATTGAATGTTTCAGCAAATGATTTCTCATTTAGTCCGTGTGTACCCAACCTCCCACTCACCAAGCACGCCGCAATTTCCGCCATGTCCTCTGGCTTTCTGCTCAGCTCCTTGAGCGTTACATTTGTTTTGCTGCGTCTCGTAAATGGCTGGCCAACAATGACAATTTAATGGACGAAACGAGGGCTGGGAAGTGTAGCGATTTCACAAGGCCTGATTTAATTTCCCTCATTCGGGGCTAAATTGGGCCACGGTGTCGGGATAAATAAACAGAATGCATCTGGACTGCAATAAAGAGAGTGAAGCAGCAAAGAAGGTGTGTGAATAAGAGGTTGTACCGTAAAGGTTGCTTTTTCCATTCCCCTGTGAACAGTTATAGATTTATTACAGAGTGCTTGTCTAGCACTTTGCTTGTGGACTAGCTTAGCCTTTTAAATGGTGCAGTAAATAAAAAGATTTTAGGTGTTTCCCTGTGTGTGTGTGTGTGTGTGTGTGTGTGTGTGTGTGTGTGTGTGTGTGTGTGTATTATTGAATGCTATCTCTCACTGTGTGTTCATATTAGAGATTCATTGCAGTTTGCAGTTTCATTTAACTTCATTGGCTGTGATTGGCATTTTTGGCAATATTGAAATTTATGAGATTTTTTTTGGCTCTGGTCCACTTTAGCCCACTTGCTGAATATTGCCACTCATTTGAGATTTTTGCACACCAGTCACAGCTGCATGTTCCAACAGGCTTATAACTGAGAAGACATAAGTTGTTCTTTGTTGCACATTTCTAAAAAAAACTCACTGGTATGTAACTGGGATTGCAGAGGCCACAAGGCAGCCATTTTGGTGAACAAAACACTTGTTCATATGTCTCTGTATGTTTGCGTGTGTGTATCCAGAAGAAAACCCCCTTAGCTGTGCAGAAGTGTGTCAAGATGCATGCAACGTTATATTTTGACACCGATAGGCAACAATGAGTCCTGCACTGTAAGCTGATCCGCTGTTTATAACTGCCAGTTGTCGGTCGATGTAAAGTTAAGCCTGTTATCCTGAAAGCAAAAACTCACTGCTCCCAAAATACACACTCTGGAGTTAGAGTTCACTCATTGTCTGCCTTACTATCTGCCAGGTTCAATTAACATATTGCTCAATTCAATGGTTATAAGCATCTACTAGAAGATTATTAATGATTTCTTACGACTCACAACTCAAACATTCTGCATTAATTTTAACTCTAAACATGAAACGGGCAAACAAAAACAGTTTTTCCAGCCTTGAATGTAAATTTCCATGGAGAATATGCTGGCTGCTTTATTGTTAGAGAAGATATTTCAACTCATTTTTTCCCTAATTTCTTATAACATATCATGGTCATTTCTCCTTTAATGTGCAGTATGTGCCCATTCAAGATAAATGGCATACGTACTTTAAGATTTAAGACGGTGAGAAAGATCGTATGTACTTCACAGTCCTCAAAGTATGAGCCAGACAAAACTAAAGAGCTTTACGGTGCTCACACGCACATACACTCCCTCCCTCCTCCTCGCTCCTCTTTTATATTGAATTACCTCAATGACCAGGAGAGGCAACAAAGTAATAACAGGCCTTAACTATTGACCCACCCCAGAACTTCCGCATAGCTCCTTTTCTGTACAACTCTGCTGACGTCAGCTCCCCCACCATGCAACGCAGGCCTCTGTGTGCACACGGAGTCTCATTTCCATAAGGAAAATAGTTCACTAGACCCAGAGCCAGAGGGTAATTATTTGCTTTGTTAAATTGGGTAATTAACTTGTCACCCAAGTGATATTTGTGGCTTGTTCACAACAGTTTGATTCATTTTTGCCCCCGTTAAGCAATGGGAGACTGCGAAATAATTGTGTTGTCTATGAAATAATAGTTATGTTGCCTAATTACTGCTTTGTTGGAGTAGTCTCATTTGACTGGCAAGTTGTGTGAAAAATTGCACACAGAGTATTGTTAATTGCATGTCATCAAAAATATTTCAACTGCCATGTACTCACTCTTTTCAATAAATCCCCTGAATTAACTTAGTTTGTAGTATTTTCAGCTTTCTTGGATGAGGTACATTTTGAAGGCGGGTTTCAGATATATTCCTGTTTGTTGCTGTTGAAAAGGATGACGTGTAGGAGGTACCATTTCCTGGCTCGTGCTTTTTTTGACTCAGACGGCTTCTTTGATTCATATGTAAGCTACATTTGAAGGCATATAATTAGCAACCCACGACTGTGCGTGTGCATCCACATTCAGACATGCACAAACGCACACAGATAGCGCTGACTTGCTTGCCAGAAACAGCTGCTTGGAGAGGAGGGATGGATGTGCACCTCTTGGCCCTGGCTGTGTGTGTATGTGTACATAACAGTACACAGTCTGCCAGTAATGATCCAGACAAGCACTTGTATAGTGTGAGCTTTTAAGTCCTTTAGAGACAGTCTTGTGTATATGTGTGTGTGTGTGTGTGTGTGTGTGTGTGTGTACAGTGTAGAAAGAGCACTGTGTTGTGACGTGCTTGTTAGTGAGATTGTCAGCCAGAGAGAGACTTGACCTTACATGGTCTGTACAAGCTACTCTGTTGTTGCTGTCATCAGCCCCAGTCACACTAGTGGAAAATGGGTCTCTTTGCTTTGTCCTAGCATAGATTTTTTTTTTTTTATAGTATCACATTAATTGCATCACTGGTGTAAGACGTCAGGCTAAAGGCCCTTATCAGTATTGGAGCATTTTACAAATGTTAACACTATCAAAGGGACACATTTACTTATGTTGTCAGTGATTTCTTAAAGGATATAGTTTGCATAATTGATGTGGGCTTATATTAGGCACTGAAACCAGCATGGAAGCTTAGCAGTGTACTGCTGTGGACAGAGTCAGCAACAAAAAGTATTTTGGTAACCAAAGAAAAGTTCCACCTAAAAATCAATATTAGATTAAGTGTAGGCTTAGAATATTTTCACTGCTTTACCTCACCATCAGACAGTCTTTTCTGATGGGAAAACACTAAACTAAACTTGCAGAACACGGGAGTTGCTGGTCTGCTGCTGCCTCAATTGCTCAGTTTGTGTGTGTTATTGTATGACTTTGTTGTTTTAAAGGATAATTCAGATTCACAAAGTCACACAATAACATGAACAAACCAACAGATCGAGGAAGCAGTAGACCAGCAACTTCCGTGCTCTGCAAGGTAAAATGATGGTGATGGAGTTTGGTTGATTTGGAGAGAGCAATATTTGGCTTGTATGACGGCAGTTTCCTGTCAGAACAGGCTGTCTGATGGCAAAAATATATATTATATTTTAAATATACTGTACACTTAAACTGATATCTATTTTGTTTAGATGGACTTTTTCTGTGCCTAAAATACTTCAAAACCCCAAACTGGTGGCGTGCCAACCAGTATCTACTGTAGGCAGTACACTGACAATGGATAAGTACACCATAAAACCCCACTTGAAATAATCTGAACTATCCCTTTAATGCATTCCTCCGTGAAATTGTATCTGTAGTGAAAGGCTTTTAACTATGTGCTAGCATATGCATCATGCCCATATTACTGTGTCTGTTGGAGCGATGATTGTGCACATCCCCAGAAATAAATGCTACACAAACAAGATGTGGTTAAAAATATATCTTCTGTTAAAAGGAGGTATTTTCACATCCCTGTCTGATAGAAATCATGCACAACTTTCAGTCAAGCAAAGCTGTCTATTCAGTTGTGAAAATTATTTACTATTCTGTATTGGTGGAAGAGCCTGAAAGACCCAACTTTTAGGAGTTGCTGTGTTCCAGTCCAAGGTTATCCACAGGCCTGGATTTTGCGCTGTGTTTTCAAATGGGATTTAGGAGCGCCAGCCAATATTTTGTCATGTTCTCATCTCAGCTCAGTTTGGTTTGTTTATGGTTTGGATCCTCACGCCATCTACCAGTGCAAGCAGCTGCATGCAGACTCACACACACACACACGCCCAGGGCATGTGCGTACAGTTGCAAACACAGAGTCAGACTTACCCTCGAAACTTGCTCACAAGTGTGCACACACATCAGGGCCAACAGAGGGCATCTCAGGACACATACACACAGATACACAGAGCGCTGCCCCACCTCCGGCCTGGCTAGTTGTTGCCCGCGTGCCCCCACCAGCCGTCTGCCAACAGGCGGGTTAATATTGCCACCAGCTGCAGAGGGGGTGATGCCAACCACTGCCAACCGGCACCAGGCCCAGAGTGGCCACACAGGAGCCACTGTGTGCTTCTCTTCTCTTCTCTTCTCTTCTCTTCTCTTCTCTTCTCTTCTCTTCTCTTCTCTTCTCTTCTCTTCTCTTCTACACTCTTCTACACTCTTCTACACTCTTCTCTTCTACACTCTTCTACACTCTTCTCTTCTCTTCTACACTCTTCTCTTCTCTTCTCTTCTACACTCTTCTCTTCTCTTCCCTTCTACACTCTTCTCTTCTCTTCTGCACTCTTTTTTCCTGTTCTGCTTGTATTCAAACAGAAATTTAAATCTAAAATGTCAGTGTGTTTGTGCGTGCATGCATTTGGTATATGGAGCATTGTGAATGCATTGATCTAGGCCATTCGAGGGTGGTCATCCATCACAATGAACAACACTGGACAGTGGAATGGCTGCGGCCGTGTGTGAGAGAAAGAGGGGAGCGTAGGATGTTGTAATGGAGTGGTGCATTATGGGCCTTCCATTTCTTTCTGCTTTTGGTCTTCTTACACCTTTCCTGAGAGTGTGCCTCTCCTTTCCGCGCCATCTCACCAGGGCTCTTTTGTTTTTCTGCTGTGTAATTGGTCTCACGTGTGTTATCTAAAACCACAATCTCACGCTGTATTATTGCATCTGTTGTAATACATGTGTGGTGCTACACTTGCTGCTGTTGCTTCACAGTCTTTTGAGCTGCTGGTACATTGCGTGTGAGTCCACAGGCATCAGGTTTATCAAGAAAAGTTGGGAGGTAAAGCCTGTGCAGTGGCTGATACATGCAATATCCCTATGCATGTCTTTGAACAGGGATGCTGACAGGGGGTGTCAGGGTAAACATTACTCAGGTGTGTGCACATTGGTTCCTCTGCAACCCTCTAACAGTCCATCAACATGTGCTATCTGCAGCCCTGTATGTCAGTCTGAGTGGATAAAGATGTAATACTGAGGTTAGGCCAAAATAAGAAAGAACCAAAGGGCAGTATAAATGTTATTATGTATACCCTATTGCTTTAAAGTGTTTATCACTAACAGTCATTGGACAGATATCACCTACTGTTTTATTTTTCCTATTATTAATAATAATGATTCTCTACTTGCAGAATGTAGTGTGACATACATCTTATGAGCTGCATGTCTGTTGGCTTCTGTTTCGACATTACCTTCACCCACAAACCCTTGAGTTGCACTGAGTTGATTATCAAAATGCTCAAAAACACTATACACCAAACAATGGTAAATACTGTTAACAGGATGTACTAAGCTAACTGAAAAGTGCAGTAACTAATTTTAAGGTGAAAAATGTTTGTTGGTGAAGTAAACTTTACTATAGAGCTGACAGAAAATAAACAGACGTGCAGCTCGTAAGATGGTTAGATGTCACACTACATTGTGCAAGCAGAGAATTAAACAATTAAATAGGCAAAATCACTAATTTAAGGCTCTTCAAACGGCTGTCAAAACCACCAAAAAATGGCATTGTCTGACTGAACTTGTGTCCTAAACAAAACATAGTAAATGTGGCTGCTTTTGTAAATTGTTACCTATGCAGGCACAAATAGATCAGATCAGGGAAAATGGTTTGTGTTGGAACGTGTGTTTTGTGAAGAAAGAGGTGATTTTGCAGCTACAAAAACAGTAACTTAATTCGCAGGCCTGGCCAAGGCTACATCTGGTGCACCCTTATCGATCTCTCAAAGACTAAATCACACACATCAACAGACACAGCCGTGAAGTGTATCTAAAAATTATTGTGCTGACTGCGATTGAATGTCTTTTGGTTGGAAGCAATGCGAGGAGGGTTTGGAGAGATGAGATGGGGAGGTGCAGAGGTCCATCTGTTTTTCTTTTCTTCTGTTTGTTAAATCTGAACACGAGCAGGATTCAAATTCTCAGAGATAAGACTTTAGGCATCCCTATGCAGAGCGGCTTCTTTTTTTTCCACAAACGTCCTCATTTGCGTTAATCTAACTTGCAGTACACAGCCATTTAGCTCTTCGCTTGTGTAGGCAAGCGGCGGCCTTTTTCACACGCTCAATATCTTTTTATGTCCTGGTTGTGGAAAGGGGAATTAATGAGTCTTTCTAGTAAAGCAGCTTGTCTGAGCTTGTGCAAAGTTCTGCGAGGGTAAATGAGTCTAAAGCCTCAGGCTATGACTTGTTGTTGTTGTTGGGTAAGTGTGCCTGTGTGTGTGCACGTGTGTGCTTCTTCCTGTCTGATTGTTTACAGCCTTACCTAACTGGATTCCAGATGTAATCCTACAGCCTTTCTGATGAGTCTGACTACCCAAGGCTAACAGGGAGACTTTCTAGAAGTCCCCCTCAGGCGTCGTCCTCACACCAGCTTGCTTCCATACTAAATGGGATCTTCCACTAGTAGCAGACAGATGCTGCAGAAACTGACCAGAGGCTGGCCGGTGGTTCTCTGTATGTGTGTCTGAGCCTGTTGGCCTGCAGGCTGTTCCTGTCAGACAACGCATGAGGCTAATGAGGTTACTCTGTTTCCTGTTTCTGCCTTCCTGTCCCCTCCTTGTGTGTTTGTAGGAGTGGGAGGGCTTCAGCTCTGTGGCACGATATGTTTATCACACTGTAACATACTGTAACTTGCATATACTGTGAAACATATTGTATGTGTGTCGATGTGTGCACACAGACACAATTCAGCAAGTATTTAGATCCCTCAAAAGTGGCCATCACTTGTGACAAAGATATGGAACGGAGACAGAAAAATTTTTGTTTTCATTTTATAGACCTTGTTTTTCTTAATTCAAATCTAATATATATGTATTTTGGTCTATTTGTGTTTTTTAAATTCATGGTCATTTATAATGATCAATAATACCAGTGAAGAGTATATGAAGTATATCGGCTGATTTATTGTTATCAAAATTTTTTTACTCCCTAATATTGGCATTGGCCCCAGAAAATCCTACACTGGTCGAGCTCTAGTCTAAAGGTCTGGCTACAGAAAAATTGTGACCTTGTGGTGTTTTTAGAGGCCCGACTGCAGAAATGTGACCTTGCTTGTAAAGAGAGAAGAAATTTCTTATAAAAGTGTCCATTAGCACTGCCTGAGCCTCAGGCAGTTCGCTGGACAAGTTATTTATTCATCATGTAAATACATGTGTAAATACAACAAAAAATAACATAGTGACACAGTTATTTCTTCCATATTGTGACATTTCACAGAGCTCTTAACATTTAAACACACAGGATTACAAATTCCCATCAGTCTAAGTAAATAAATGTGCTGATGTGACTTTTATGATGTGAAAAGATTTTCATAATCTCCAGAGACACTCTGGTGTCACATAGCCTGGATGACTGTGAGCAGCACATTCATTTGGCTGCATGAATCTGAAGAAATAAACTATTGCTGCTGATGTTAGAAGTCAAACCTCACATTTGTGTGTGTGGAAGAGAGAGGGCGAGGAGTGCAGCTCCGTTAAGAGGGATCAGCAGCAGGGTCTTCCAAGGCCTCCCGAGGGAATAGCAGGGAGACGCAGGAGCCATCGCCACTGCTAGCGTGATGAATGACGGCATGTCGGGGAGCGCCGTCGATCAGAACTCGCTGTCCGTGTGAGCTCGTGTTTGTGTGCATGTGCCCGCAGTGCAGGGAATTGAGTCAAACCTCTGGTCAGCGGCAAGTAGCCAAAGTGAAAATGATATTGTGACAGAGTTGGAGGGTAAGAGTGTTGAATGAGGCTGTTATTATTGAATGGGAGCCATTTGTTATGCAACCTGTCAGAGCGTGCACACACACATACACACACTGGGATTGCTTTGTACTACACTTGAACACACATTTCTATCACGAGACCTGTATTTTAGTCTGTTGTAAGCCCAGTTCTCTGCCTGAACAGTCGACACTCTCAACCTGCCAAATGTAACTTAAGAATATGAAGAATTTTCCTCGACTGAGCCCTAAAAACCATGGCAACAGGGCTGTGAAACTGACAGAGACGCCGCTGCAAAGCTGATATCATGCCGTTACTTTAATATTTCACTTTATGAGAGACACTTAAAATTCCCACAACAACAATTCCACCGTTCTGTCGTGGCGTTGCGGCACTGAACAGAACACAGTTGCTCTGAGCACCGGCTCTTTACGGTAATGCTCCTCTGCTGCTGTGTGCCGTGTAGGCACCGAGACCGGAGGCAAGACTCCTTCCACATTCTGTTGGATAATCTGTCAATACTGCTATAAAAGGAATGTGATAAACAAACCAGTTGAATAGATCAGCGCAGAGTTTATACTTTACATGATTATTCTGGTTTTCATTTCTTTCTTTTACTTTGTTTTCAAGTTTTTAACACCACAAATGAATACCGTCTGTTTGTTTTAAAGACATTTCAAAAGTTAATAAAAGATTTGGCTGAAACTTAGGGAACAGATGGCCCAAATAATCAATTGATTACATTTTTGTTAGGGGGTGGATCAAGAATGTTTGCAGTCAAACAATTGCCTTTTTCAGTCACAAATGTTGTGCTGCATTCATGTGGGAGTAGAAAGGTCAGACAGCTGGGGTCTTCGACCTGACAGCTAAGCAGCTTTTCATTCTTTCGTCTAAAATCAGACATTGAAGATAAAGCCAGACTGATATATTAGGTGGCTAATATAGACCCAGTACTGGTTTATCACAGCTATAAAAGTCAATATCTGTATCAGCTTATATGCTGTCCAATAAGCACCAATTTGAAAACTTTTCTTTTGACAGTATGTTAACGTTGTTTTTTTATTTTTATTGAAAACTAATACATCTAGCACAAAAGAATTAAACTATAAAACTGTTTTGATAACTGATTGATCGTTAAAGTAATGTTTCATGTAAAATGCTGTTTTTAGCCTCTCAAATATGGAGATCCCCTGCTTTTCTCTGTTTATTATAATATTAAACTGAATATCTTTGGGTTTTAGACAGACAAAAAAAGACATTTGAAGACATCACCTTGGACTTTAAGAGATAACTAAGATGGACATTTTTCTGAATTTTCGATATTAGGGAGTAAAAAAAATTCCATTAGTTGGACCATACTTAAAGGCGAGTGTCACCAAGCAAATACATGAAATACAGCTTTATAAGTTGGAGAACTGGTCAGAGTTGGTGGTAGCTTGTGTTAGCTGTTAGTGTGCATGTGTGTGAGCATTTGTATCAGGTTAAGGGTCAAAACAGGGGTCAGTTGGTCACATAGTCAGTGTGGGTGGGCAACCCAGTCTATTTAAATCCCTTATAATGCAGCCAGTTGTGTTTATTCTACTCAAATACACACACACACACACACACACACACACACACACACACACACACACACACACACACACACACACACACACACACAGACACACACTGGATCTTCAAAACACGGCGACATTTCTTTTTTTCAGTCAAAATAAACTTGGTCACAGCCTGTATTTAAAAGCTCGCTCTCTCGCTCTCTCTCTCTCTCTCTCTCGCTCTCTCTCTCTCTCTCTCTCTCTCTCTGCTCTACTTTTTACCAGCCTGATAGCGTTTTATGCTCGACAGGGCTGAATGGCGCTGGCAGTCTGTCACTTATGTACGCTCAGATAGATTCAGACTGTGCGTGCGTGCATGAGTGTGCAAATGCAGACAGCTGATATGATTGACAGTGCAGACGCAGGAGGTTTGTGAATGTGTGTGTGTGACACTGAGCTCAGCAGGAGAGACCATGACGGCCAGGCTGCAAACAGAAGGCACTATTCTGAGGGAGAAACCTTTTTATCTGCTGCATATGTAGGTACAGGAGGAAAAGGGTAGAGAGGGAATGTGGCAGTTTCACCGAAAGCATCTGTGTGGCTAATTATTTTGCTCAAGGAAGTTGTTGTAAAGATAATGTACATGTAAACATTTTGATTTTTTTGGGTGGGCCTTTTTTAAGTGGCTAAAATATCTTTGTCACTGCCCCTGTCCACATACACTATCGATAACTGCCTTATACAACCCCACATCAAATAATCCAATCTATCCCTTTAAGTTGTTTACACAATTGCAGGAGTTACCTTCCACCCTTCTAGCGTTCCTCTCCTGCAGATGGAAATGTTCTGGATCCCTCTGCTCTAAATGTTGGGGCTATCCCAGCACGGCTAGTTTAAAGGGAAGGCCCTGTGGCTACGAATACACACACACACGCACACACACACACACACATACACACACATTCCGATGCAGTGAGCTTGTGGTGTAATGAGGCGATTATATAGGGCCTCTCCTCCCTGGCAACCCCACAACCTTGTTCCACTTGCCTATTCTCTGAGCTCCGAGCTGAGCTAAGCATCCGGTCTACTTGAAGCCATAAGGGCCATGGGGACCAGGATGTAGTTAGGATTGGAATGCGAGTTTTTTGGAGCAAACACGTGCTCCATAGTTGAGGAAGTTGGCCTGTTTTTTAGCGACTGCCTCCGTTGTTTGCAGATCATGCTGAAGTTTAAACTACTAGAAAGCATTTGTAACAGTTTGTTAGTAGGTTCCAGGGTGCATTTTTGGAAACAATAGTAATTATTTACAACAAAAGCGGGCATATACGTGAACTGTTACAATTCCCGAGTTTCCTAATGAGTCACTTCTTCTCAAACATGCTGCTTAGATGCTTTTATTTGCATTTGCATCTTTCAGTCACAGGATTGCTTTGCAGAGCCCTCCATTATTGTGGTGGCATAATTAGGACCTCTCGCCGCCTTGTCTAGGCTTTCTTTAATGCTTTGCAGTTGTTTTTGTTTCTCCACAGGGTCATAATCAACATGCTTTAAATGCTTCTAATCCACAAATGCTTGGTCATGACCCTGAGTAAGGTTACAGTGATGTATTTGGGAATTAAATGATTGTTATCGCTGTCATCTGCACCTCTTGTGAACCCTGAGCAGTCAGTCCTTGCAGCCAGTCATCTGGGGCCCATGTGTTGGTGAAAGAGTAAGAAAGTTCAAGATGTGGAAGGATAAAGGAAAGAGGGTAGCAGTGGGGTAAAGACTGTCTTGACTACTGGATACAATAACCCAAGCTTTGTTAGAATAACATTTCGCTTCCATCCTTCCATCTATCCATCTCTCTGTCCCTCCTCTGAAGGAAAATGTGTGTTAGAATAACAGATTTTGGACCAGTTTTGTAGAGCAGATCGCAGCTGGCGCGTGGCCCACATTCCTCTGCCATGACATCCACACAGTCGGCAGCAGCCATGGCGCTATTTTTAGAACAGTTAGTAAGGACATACACACACATAGAAACCTATGTATGCAGATTCCCAAGTGTGTGAATATAGTTTGAATGTTTTGTTTTCCTTGCAAAAGAAAATGTGTGTTGGATGTTGCTTTGATGTTTGCAAATTAATAAATTAGACAATTAGTCAACTAAAACTGAAGCATTTCCAACCAAATAATAGGAAATTGTACTACCTTTTTAAATCAGTGCTTTCTGTCTCTGCTGTACAGTCAGCAGTGGTACGTCTGAGCTGCAGAGCTGACGTTAGCATTGGCTACACACTTGTGCACAGACCCAGAGCACAACACATAGGCTCTGTAATGCTCTTAAAGGCACAGTGTGTGTTTTTCAGCGAATGGCATAATAAGTGATTTCACACATTAAAAATGGACACATTGCATATCCGGCGCCCTTCATCATCTTCCTTCCTCCTAACCTTGTATCCAATACTACATCCAGTGGCCTCACTGTTACAGGCAGCCAATGTGATCCACTTGTTTCCTCATCAACTCTCAGAGTTATTGGATTTGCCTGCTGTGCAGAGAGGATTGTTGAGTAAGGCCGAGGTTATGAAGTGGAACCAGCTCCACTTTTCATCCAGTTAGATGAACAGATACAGATGCAGAGATAGATTATTTCTGCTCAGACTCTGCATTTCTGCTCATTGGCAGACCGCCGCTAGCTTTTTTAACATTTGCTCAATTCCTGGAACAGTTTTCAAAATTCAGTTTATTCACTTAAGTTAGTCGTGATCTGTTGTTGGCATCTGGTTTTCTGGGTATTTTTTCTCTGGATCTTTTCTCACTCTAATGAATTTAAATGTGCCTGTTTTCAATATAATCTTAGAATAATCTGGCCAGGGTTCAATATTAACCATCGCACAAAAAGTGATTCTAGCCACCAAATATTCCATGTAGGTAGGCTGTTGTGGCCACCAGGTTTTATCCCGGTCCTGCAAACTTTTGCCAACATCATAGCTATGTTTACATGGACAATATTACTTCATTCTGACTGAAATAGTTGTGTAAACTTAACGGTTTACATGGATGCAAAGTAATGTGTTTTGATTTAACATGTATGTTCACATGCCCCAAAGTAGTAAGCAGAATAGAACTTTTCTGATGTGCACAAACTGGTTCCAGGAGTTGTATCCATTACTGACCAGTTCTGTTTTGCTACTGCCATGTTTTTGTCCCTCTCGGAAACTCATTTGTGACACTTGTGGGCCACTGGTTTTCCACTGGTACTTATGGCCACACCGAGCCAAACCGTACTGTGCCGCATTGCATTTCCATTATCTCTTTCAGCACGTTGTGCTGTGACGAGATTGACCTAATCTGGAGTGGGGTCAAAGTGATCCTGACCCGCCTCCAAGCAGGCTGCAGTGATGTCTCACCAGCGGCAGTCAACCTGTGATGACTGATGAAAAATGTTAGCATCTATCCCTGATTACAACAAAAATTGCGAGTAAAAAGCAATAACTGTAGATGACAATTTTTGATCCATAAAAGCCTTTATGTGTTCCAGAATGTCAGGAAAATAATTTAAATGTTAAAAGAATTAGCATCTCAGGTGCGTGTTCAGTGATATTTTCTCCCCTTGGATGCAATCTTTTGGAGAAGTTTATTGGTGTAAAATGTTTAAAGAAGCCCAGCGGGAAAGGTATTGCCTTGGTATACTTCCAAGCTCTGATTTATCAGCATGTGCATGTGTGACAGTGTGAGAGAGAGAGAGACAGAGTGAGACAAAGAGACATGCTTTTAAATCACAGTATCCCTATGGATGTTTAAAAGGTTTTGTGGTTTTTGCAGGTCGGATTACCTGCTTGCTCCAAAAGAGTAGGGGGTGGGGTTGCCGGGTGACAGTAGGCACACAACTTTCCTGACGCATCCCTTGGTTACACACATACACACACACAAGCAGGCATGTGTGCAGAAAAGGTCCCTGCGCTCATTAGTGGAATTCCACTAGCCTGATGGGAGCTGGTCGGGGTGTAGATGTGTGTGTCAGTGCCAGGTAGCGCTCTGCTGGCACTGCTCTGTGTTAGAGCTGTCTCTAAAGAGCTCTGGCAATACCTCAGAAACACAAGCACACACACTCTCTCACACACAGGCTGCAATGTCTGACTGAGAAACTGCAACACAATAGGTTTTATTGCTTATTTGAGTTTCCCTTCCTCTGTTACACTTGCCCTCTGGCAGGAGGTGCAAATTTCTTCGCAGGGATTTTGCATGTTATTGCTGTCCATCATTTCTTTATTTTACACCTGCAAGACACACAGACATAGGCAGAAGCTGGCTTTTGTTGCTGAAAATCACGTGAAAGCAGCCTGAAACAGATGGCAAACTGCTGTACTGCTCAGGTCAGACAAATAGTTAACCTACAGTTGAGCAAAGGTTGTGAAATCCCGTTTAACCAATGATCTGAAGTTATGGAGAACTATTAGCGAGGTTTCAAGGTACAGCAGCTGTAATAGAGCAGATGAAAAGTCAGTCAGCATATTTTCCCCCTCCTTTTTTCCCTAGACCTTGTTGCTATGTGTACACAGCGCAGGAAATATCTGTGGCACACTGCCAACGACTGTGAGGAAACCAGAGAGAAAGTGAGAGAAAAAGAAATGCAGATGAACTTTAAGGTCAATTTTTGGAGGGAAGATATTTTTTCTCTTTCATACAGCTGTGTTGTGTTTGTGTGTGTCAGGTAAAGATACGGAAACCACAGAAGCTGTGTATGTGAGAGAGTAACCCTGAGATATACTGTCAATGCTATATGTGTGTGTGTCAGTGCACGTTTGGCCTTGTGACACACCAGGAGGAAAAGGGTGCCAGTGAGCTGTCTGGGTAATTGGTGCCTACCTGGCAGGCTTTTGCACACACACACACACACACACGTGCGCGCACAGAATGGATTAGATGACATTAACTACAGGAGAAAATGGCATAATTGAATACTTGCACCACCTTTCTCGCTAGTGTGTGTGTGTGTGTGCGTGCTCTTGTGTGACAGTGTAATGAGGGACTGCTCGCTACACACAAAACACACCCTATCAACCTCTGTCAGAGGCTGCAAACCATTGCTGCACTGAACGGTCTGCTTGCTGGTGTGTGTGTGTGTGTGTGGGCATGCGCATGTGCACGTGCCAGCGTGCGTACAGTATGCAGGGAGATGTGGCTGTCACCCATCAGCTCCATCATGTGCAGACACCCAGCTTTTAATCTTCTTCTCTCCCCTCCTCCCGTTAGCTCTGCTGAGGCCTCGTCCCCAAGGCCCCTGAGCAGACCTGGGAAATCAAAACAATACTCTGCAAAAGCTTATTTTTATCTGCTGAAGACACAGAAAAACACACACAAAAGCATGATAAACAAGCAAATCTTCAGTCTTGTCAATATTGTCAAAAAATATTAAAAGTTGTGAAGTGAATGAAGTGAGTGAATGAGGCCATATTAGTTTTGTTCTAATTACAGGAAGTTTTCAATTACATGGAGATGATAAAACATATTCGCCATTTTCCAAGTAGTTCTTTACTTGCAGCATACCTGTGGCTTTTAAGTAAACCAATAGGGCTTTTCCATTGTCACTTTTGGGCTTGCCAAATCAAACCATGCCTCACTGATTTGCATTTCCATAAGATTGACCATCTCCAGGTTGGGGCCAAAGCACCCCCAACCCACCTCCAAGCATGTTGCAGTGCCGTCCACCGCAGCCAACCCATGACAACCTCCACTTTCTCCGCTTCAAACAACTGTGTGTTGCAGGACTCAATTCATGCGTGTGTGTGCAGGAGAGTAGAGACAAAGAGGTTTTTAAAAGTGACTGTGTTCAGCTCTCACTACTTATGTAGCTTCTAACTGAATCTCTGTGGTTTGAAGTTTAGTGTCTCTGCTGCGTCGTTGTTTGTACTTTAAGGTATCTGCTTTATTTTACTGTTTCATGTTCATTTTCAGAGCAGTCCAATAGCCGATGATCTTAATGATGCCAGGTGAAACTCCCATGACATTTTCACTGCGACACAAGCACAAAGGAACAGTTGAGGATGTCTTTTCCTTTTGAGAACCTTACATCAGCAACTAAAAAAAGGCACGTCTGCCCTTTGCCAATTGTCAGTTTTGTGGGCTGCCATTTTTAAAAAATCTAGGTCAAGTGAATAAAAAGTTGCAATTGCGCTTTGTTGTCAGTGGGCAGGATGTCCACGTCATGCAACTGACAATTTTAGTGACAATTCTCTCTGACCAGTCTGGTAAGTATCGGCTCAGCTTGCAAGGAACCTCAACTGAGCTGAGCCAAGCTGAGCCATACCACCAGACACTAGGGAATTCCTGACAACTGCATTTTAGTAGTCATCAACTACTCTGTTTTTTTTTCTCACCTAATAACAATGATCAAATCTCATTAAAATGATCTCAAGCACAATCAGTAAGAGTTACCTAATACCTAATAGGCAGGACCAACTTGGTGGTAGGTGAAATAGCAGAGACCTTGGCTGGCTCTGAGAGGCTGTTTACAAATGAACTGCAATCTGACTGGACTAAACCCCCAGGGACTGAAGGGATGGCAGAAGTCTTTCCCTTCTTTAAGTAACTTAAATTATGTTTATTTAACATGGCTGATCACGGATGAACAATTAGTCTACAGTGGTGCACAGTGTAGGGGTTTTGATAGTCAGCTATTCAAGATGTACACAGCATTAGACACTATATGGTAGTGGTGAGACACAAGGCAGGTAGCTGTTGCATGAAGTAGATCTGAGTTTAAACCCAAAACATTGTGAACTCTGATCAGCAGCTAACTTTATCTTAATAAAGTGTACTGTATGTATTGTTCAGAAACATCATCTTTGTGTCCTGAACTCTGGCACACACCCTGTTGTGATGCTGCTATAATTAGCAGTGAGTTGTCTGCTGCACTGAACAGAAGGCAGATTTTATCCATCAGAACGTCTCTGGCATCTTGTGTGTATTTGAATGAGTGTGAATAGAGAACACCAGACCCAGGGTTGCAGCACTGAAAGAAAGACATTTGTGAGCATTAGTCATTTCAGTAGCATTTTATTCACTGGCTGTGGGAGGCTGCATAATATTAGGATGAGATTAACTTTCACACACTCAGACGGGCTGACACACAGACTCAGCCACAGTCGTCTGAATTCTCAGTTTTAGGTTGTTGTTGTTTTTTTTTTTTTCTGAGAGCGCACTCGTTCGTAATGGAATGCTGTGGCTGTTATCTTGTTATTACAGTAGCGATAAAACATCTTGGAGCGATTATTTGCGAGTGAGGTGGAGATTTTTAATGCACCCTGCGCTGATGTCACCGCGATGCCCGCCAGCCACTCAGCCGAGCTAACTCCAAGGATCTGAGTCAACTGGATGATCCGAACCGCGCTCCCACACACGTTGCCTCTCACCTCTGCCTCTTACATTAAATTTGACTCAGACAGCAGGATGCTCGCTCGCCGACAGGATCAGAAATGTTTTTTTTCCCTTTTAATTCAAATAATTAGCATGCATTAGCTTTTTGCACAAAGACACAAAGTGTTTTCTTTTCTCAAACCTTACGGCTGAGATCTACTCGCCCCATGGCTTGACTAGAGAAAAAAGCTATTTCCAGTTTCCATTATTTATTAATACCTCTTTGTTGTTGCTCATGTCCTAATCTCATTTCCTTTAGTCATTAGCGTTGTTCGACATCACAGCTGCCAGAGCAATGAGTGTAGGGAAGTGAGGGGAGGGGAGAGAAGTATGGTTATTGCTGTTGGACACTCACTAAAGACCCTTTTAACAATGCTCGTCGCAGTGGAATATTTTTCTATTAAGCTGTTAAAACTCAATATGAGCAATACAGTGTTTTGAATAAATTGCAGCTTTGATGTGCTTTACATTCCGCTGTCGATTGAAACTGACTGAGGAAAAAAATGGCCATATCTTGGAAAAGGATGTGTTTTGTGTGTGTGTGTGTGTGTGTGTGTGTGCGTATGTGTGTGTGTGACTTCTGGTGACCTCTTCAACAATAACATCTTCTGTCTCAGTCTCCCTGGGAGAGATTAGCAACACATGAACTCACGGTCCCATGATGCTTTTTTCATTTGCTTCCTACCTATTCATCACCATAACGCGCTCCGATCATGGCATTGTGGCGAGATGCAGTCCTTGGTGCATTCTTATGCTAATGTTGTTGCCCTGTGTCTAACTGCAAGCTAATGCTATGTTATGTTAATGTTGTGTCATGCTAATGTCACAACGTAGCAAGAGATGGCAACCGTAACAACATATAAGGAGATTCGCCATTCTCCAAAAACTTTGTCTGTTTCTCTTTACTGAAGCTGTCATAACTTTTCATGCATTTCCGCAATGAATACAACATCTTGGTGTTTCTTGTGTGTGTAATTGTTATTGTGATAGACAAGTGTATGATATGAAAATCAATTCCACTTCCCTCAGACTACTAAAATACCAATTAGCTGCAGCTACTGATGTAAACAAATGTTTTCCAGGCTGTTTTTAGAGTTAACATAATGCAAAAAATGCACAGAGTAATTCTGTGGCACCTAATTGGCTGATGACAGTGAAATGGACAGACTGTGCTGACATGAGCTTGTTAGGGTTTTTTTTTGCTTGGACATCTCATCACAACTGTGTCTGACAACAGAAATGAAGGCAAAAGCTCAGCACAAACAACTGTCCAACTTGCAAATCTGCAGTCTATATTAATGGGTTGTTCATTGCCTGTCTGCCAGCTTTGATTTAAAAAACAAACAAACATGATAATTCAGAACTTGTTTCGCAAAGTGCCAGAAATGTACTTTCCTGCTAGCACAGTGAAACTGGTCACAGGAGTCTGTTTCTTTCTGTTTCTAGTTTGTACTGACCTGTTCTCTCTCTGGATGTTTTCTCAGGATGACAGTGATGGGATCCCGTGGTCGGAGGAGCGGGTTATGCGAAAGGTGCTTTACCTCTCACTAAAGGAGTTTAGGAGTGCACAGAAACGGCAGCTGGATGACGGAACCACAAACTCCAATGGTAAGTTCATGTCCATGTCCTGAATGCAAGGGACCCATCTCACTGTGTAGCCCGTCCTTCCATTTGTCAACTTTTACTGATACACTGTAGATATCAGATCAGAGTATATTTTAAGATGCACTGTTTACCATAATATAATCTCTATAAATCAAAATCTGTAGGCAAAAGATAAGATTTTGGCATCATAAGCTTTTGTGTTTCTGTTTGTAGTCGTTTTAGTCAATACAACTCAGACTCCAGTCACGTTTAGCCGACGTTTTAGCCGACTTTGGTTACATGCAGTTAAAGAGTCTGTGTGGAGAGCAAAAGGAGTGAAGCGCATTGGCCGAAATGCAATCTCAGAGCCCATCAGCTATCATCTGATGCCGATTTAGCTTTTTATTAGCTTTCCAAAAAAAATATATATATATAACTGCATTCATTTGCAGATGTGTTTATAGGGGTTAGACAAGATGCCATTTGGGCCTAAAACACCTACAGAAAGTATTAATGTTTGCATCTCATTTTGTTAATCAAACCATAAACGATGATCAGTGCGCTGAAGAGAAAGTCTAGGCCCGGATATTCACTATCCATTATCCCAATATCCACTGGCTACACTGGAAGCTCTGAAACATTGGCTGTTCCCCTCAGAGGATAAATTGTCATAAGATGAAAGATGATACGTTACAATAGGTTAGATGAGACTAACCACATTATGATATTTTGGTAATTTACTGTTTATTTAATGCAATGTGGTGAATAGAAATAAAGCAAACTGACCTCATACAGTACCAGATCAAATCACTGGAGTACAATAATTATAACAATTGTTAAGAGTTAATTTCTGTCATGTCCTACATGTTGTGACTGAAGCCAGCATGCCAGTCTAAGAACAAGTTAAATTTCTGTTAAAGTGGACATCAGTTTAGACTGAATGTAAGATTAATTATCTATTACTCAGACATCCATACTTGCAGATCTGTATTTAGCTGAAATGAGGACTTTGCAAAGACTGAAATAAATGAATTGCATCTCTCGCAGTGCACTATAAACAGGCCTGCAACAATTACAGGATATCTTGAAATGTAGCAATCTGACATGCTGAAAACTTTCACTTTAATTTGACAAAATGAAAGAAGCAAAGAAACTGCAGCACTAGCATTTTGTGGAGTAAATGTCAGAGTTGCCAATTTTGTCTGGCTTGGCTGACATTAGAGTCTCAGTCTCGCTCTTCATTGCTTTAATTGCAGGCGACAGTTTTATTAGTCTGTTTGTATGTGAAGACGGGTCATGTTTTCTTTGACAATTGAACCTGATTTTACTTAAAATGGAAAGGATCAAGTGAGACCACATGATCAAGGAATCTCATCTGCTTTTTGTTGTGGGTCAGCGGGCAGTGAACTGCAGTCTTTCACTTTGCTGGTCATATCCTCAAAGGAATCTTTGAACTGAAAGTTTTTCCCATTTGTTTCTGAATATTGTTTAAGCATAAAACAGAGGACACACAAGAAAAACATGTAGAAGTGTTGTTAACCTTTTTCAGCTTGGCTTTTGTGTCCGGACTCATTAAAACACAGACTAATAGAAACCCTGACATGAACTAATTCTTGTAGTTGTTTAGTTAGACAGGAATCCAATTCCAGGTGGAAGCCGGCTACAATAACAGTTGAGAGATTTTGCTGTTATGTCGTGTAAACCTGAAACATTACAAGAAGAGTGAGAGCACTAGGGGGATGAACAGCTTGTTTTGAACCAAGCTGCCACCATGTCTTTGTTTGACACTGGTGCTCCCACACAAAAAAAAGCCCTCAGCCAGCCAACAGCGGAGATTTGAACTTCACACGTGCCTCAGAAGCTATTCTCAGCTGACATTAACACAACCCAGACACCGAAAGAAAGGAAAGTCATCCAGCCATCCAGCTAGGCAGGAAGGGAGACAGTCACGCAGGCAGACAGACAGAAGGGAAGTCTCTTTTGAAATGTAGCTTATCTTTCATACCTAGCGTTTTTTGTTTTTTTGTTTTTTGCCTTTCCCTATTTTCCTCTTGTTTTCTTTATTTTCCACACCTTTATTTCTCCTCTCCACGTCTGTGCCGAGTGCCCCCCCTCCCCGTAGCTAGTGTATCTCTGTGTGTCTGTCTGGCATCTCATAGCTGCCACTCCAGAGCTCCTCGGGGCCTTTTAAGCCGCCGCGGGTAGCTGACCTTATCGCCTGAATAAAAATGACTCATTAGAAAGCGTCGGCGGCCCGTCGTGCCGGGGGTAACGACAGCAGCCCGCGCTGACACAAAAGGGAGCTGGGGCTGAATAGACGGGCCCTGCTGTTTTAGAGCACCGTGGGTTAGCGAGGCTTTGGAGGTTGTACGAGCGGCACAGTTTCCCGTCTCGCATAGACGTTGTGGTGAAACTGTCAGCCATTTTGGAGGATCACACTCAGCGTGTGCTACATCCTGAATGGGCAGCCCCTGCTGTTTTAGAGGACTGTGGGTTAGAGAGTCTGGGCTTATGTCGGAGCCAGACATGTGCCAGTGTTCAGCCTCACACAGGCATTATTGTGAAACTATCAGCCATTTTGGAGAGCCACACCATGCATGCACATGATCATTAAATGTATAATTGAGTTGGAGAAGATGATGGATTAGAGATAACAGTCATATCAGAATGATTAGTCGCTCAATGGATTGCCTGATTGTCAGATAATTAATAAAGGAAAATTTTAATAATTGTATAATTGCTTCAGCAGCATATTTGCTGGTTTTAGCTTTTCGGATGCTAGTACTTATGGCATTTCTCTGTTTGACAGAAGTATAAATTTAATATTTTGTCGGACTGTTTTAAAGGGAGAGTTCAGATGTTTTGACATGGGGTTTTATGAGGTGTGTTAACTGCAGTAGATGGCAGTTGGCACACCTTCAGTTTGGGGAAGCAGACAGGAGCATGGGTGCAGGAACCTAAACAATGTACTGCTGTGGACTGGGTCAACAGTAAAACAGCCCCCTAAAAGAGCAGTATTTTAGCACCTAAAAAAAAAGCAATATGATTTTAAGTGTATGCTACTTTTAGAATATTTTCACTGCTTTACCTTCCTGCCAGACAGCCTTTTCTGATAAGATCTGCCATGTTATAAGCTAAATGTCACTCTCTATAGTCACCAGACTCCTTTGGCTAAAACAGTCATTTTTTACTTGCAGAATATGGGAGAGCTTATATTGTGACTTTGGTGAATCTAAAGTGACCATTTAAAACACCAAAGTCACACAATAACACAAACTAATTAAGCTAGACAGCAATTGTGTTCTGTGAGGTAAAACTACTGTTTTTAGCAAAGGAGTCTGGTTACTTTGGGGAGAGCGATATTTGGCATATATGACAGCAGTTTCCTATCAGAAAAGGTCATCTGACAGCAAAGTAAAGAGGTGTAAATATTCCATAATAGACATTTAAACTGTTTTTTTGTTTTTTGTTTTTTAGGTGGACCTTTTTTACACTGTCTAATTACCTCATACAACTCCCCAAATTATTTTTTTCTATTTTACAGAAATATAATTGAAAGTAGCACTGCAATTAACAGTTATTGTCATTATGAATTATTCTACTGATTATTTTAGCACTTAATCAGGTAATCATTTGTTCAACAGAAACAAAATAGTGACAAATTTCTATTATCTTATAATGGGTGAGTCTACGAATATCTTGTTTTGTCAGACACAGACAGAATCCGGCCAAATCCCAAAGAAATTTAGTTTATCATAGTAGACTAAGAAAACCTGTACCAAACTTGTACCAGAGAATTGTTGCCATTTTGCTTAAAAACAGCTTTTGATTGTCAAAACAGTTTCAGATTCACTTTCTATTGATTGACAAATTGATTAATCTGCTAATCATCTCAGCTGTGATTGGGGGAAAAAATGAATGAAAGAAAATCACTAGAGACCGACCAATTATAGGCTCCGATATCCAGCATGTTTACGATTATTGGGATCTGTGCTTTTATTTTGTGATTTGCAGACAAGATAAATTAATTTAAACATGAGCTACTTTGGCTCTGATGCAGCTGCCTCTCTCTGTCTGCGGTCACCATTCTGTGGTCTCACTCAGCGTCCCACCCACTGAACTATCTGATTAGATACACGTCATGAGTAACAGCCTACCAGCACTGTATGCTGCTGTGCTACAGACAGGCAGTCGGACACAGAGGAACGCGTTTGCAGACTGGAGCAGCTCTGTTGACAGACAGTTTTATTTTAATTAAACATATACTTACAGGCATTTAAATAAACTTTTCTCTTTGAGTTTGTGTTATTCTAAAATTTGATTTACATTTTTACTGCAAATATTGGTCGTCGGTTTTGTGAAAAGCATCCACCATTTTGGGAAATAGTTGTCATCAGACTGAAGGCGGTTACAGCAATACCTGGCTGTAAGCCTCCGTGATACAGCATGTGTCCCCCTCCCCAGGCATCTGTCTCTCCATCTCTCCCTTCCCACATACCTCCATCCGTCCCCAACCTCTCCCTCCTCCCTCCTCCCTCCTCTCTCTTCCTCCTCTCTCAGTCTTCGTGTGGCAGCAGTGGCTATCTGTTTTAAAGGGGGTGTGGCACTCTGTCAGTCAGCTGTATGTGTGTCCGTGTGTGTGTATGTGTGTTTGTCAGTCTATCTCCCCACCCACCCAGCCTTCTCCCTGCCCATAGCCAGCAATTATGCCATCTCCCCAGCCACTTTACCTCTCGCTGTTGGCAGCCGTCCATCTCCACGTCCATCACACTTCCTGCTTCTCCCGCTCGCCGCCTGCATTATTTAACAAATGACATTATGCCCTCCTGCGTCCCCGGCTTCAGCTCCTTCACCCACCCACTCACCCCTCTACCCACTCCATCACGACAACATTCTTCCTCTTCCTCTGCTCTTCTCATCCCCATCTCCCTCCATCTGACCGTCCTTCCGGTCGTCTCTCCCCGGATGCGGGGTTTCATTACACATCAATAGGACTCTGGTTACTGCCTTCTCCGCAAGCTCCTGTCTCCTCTCTCCCTCCCGCTGCTCGATCTCCTCGATTATGTATCTCCACACCCCCTCCCTCCTCACCGTAGCCTCTTTCTCCCCTTCATCCGTCTCTGTCTCCCTTTTTTCCCCTCATCATCTCCCTCTTTTTCGCTTTGTCCTTCCTGTCCTCTGCCCCCGTCTGTCTTAACTACCTACAGTATCTGTCACCCTCCCACCCTCCCTGTTTTTCCATTCTTCCTCCATCGCCACCTCCCCTTCCTCTCCCTCTGTCCTGTTTCCTATCCTCACTCTCCCATTCTCCGAAGCTGCATCTTCTTGCACCTCTTTACCTCGCCATCTCCCTCCGCTACACTCGTCTCTCTTCTCGCCATCCTTTCCTTCCCTCCCTCTCCATTTCCCTGAGTGCTATTGATGGAGGAGCTGGCTGCTGTCCAGAAAACCAGGAGGGGCTGAAGAGAGGGATCCCTCTTCACCCATTTCTCTGACTGTCCATTCTCCTTCTCTTCCGGTCTGTCTGCCGGTTTCAGGACCTGCCGTTCCTCCCTACCCCCTTTTTTTTAAATACATGATGTCCCCTTTCCTTCAGCACTCACTATGCTGTCACTCCGCTGTCTGTCTGTATTTCCCATGCCACCAACCTTGTGCATGGCCAAAGTGGCAGCCGTGGCAGCTAAAACATCGTGTGGGCCCCTCTGTTCTCTCTCTGGAATACCAACAGAGAGACTGATAGACGAGAGAACCATATCAGAGGTGCCATAAGTACAGATATTTTGTACTCGAGTAGAAGTACAGATATCTGAATCTGTTAAAAGTAGAGGTATAAATTCAACTTCTTTACTCAAATAAAAGAAAATAGCAAAGGGTTTGAAATTACTCATAGTATAAAAGTAAAAAGTAGCCTGCTGAAGGATATTTCTACTGGCTGTTTCTGTGCAAAGTTAACAGAACCTCATCTTTTCTCCACGGTCGTCATCTTTTTCATATGTATACACCTTTTATTTTATTTGTCTTGTTACTTCTGTCATTAGTGATATGATTTTATTTTCTACGTGTGGCCTTCATTTAGGTTGAAATTGTTCTTGATGTTGGGAAGGTGGCACGTAATGATGCAAAATAGTAATTTCCCTCAAATACTCTCAGCTGAAGTATCGCCTGTTTTGAAAATGTAAGGAGTAGGAAGTACAGATTTTTGTGTGAAAATGTGGGCATTAAAAGTAAAAACTTGTCAGAAAAATAAATACTTAAGTAAAGTACAGATATAGTACCTGGTAAAATCTACAAAAACAGTAACAAAATATTTGTATTTAGTTACTTCCCACCTCTAAACCACAGTTACTGAAAGAGGGCAAGTTAACTAATCTGTTCTGTCCTTGCGTGCACTTTCAAACAGCTCAAGCCATTACAGTATCCCATCCCTCCCTTTGATGCTTTGAATTTATAGCCCTGAACGTCACAAAGCAGATGCCATGTTTCTGAACTGCACTGCATTGTTGTGTATGCTTTTGTTCTGGCTTGTGGTAAGTGTCGTGCAACATTGTTAGGTCCAATTCTGGAAGGAAGAGCAATATATTTGGGGATATTTAAAATCCTCTTGCCAGGCAGTCAATTTTAGTATCTGCTTCTACTCTGAAAAAAAAGTAAAAAAAAAAAAGTCTGGGAATGGGTACCAGGGGGAGTTTCCCAAAAATAAAACTACCCATTGTTTCTTTTTATATTATCCCACAGTTTTAATTGTATACAGGCACAGAGGATTACTTGAACAAAGGGCATGAAATAGAATTTTAGTGCTCTTCTTTACAAGAGGGAAAGGGAGATTATAGTCTCGTATAGTGTTAGAATTTCAACTGCAAATTGTGCACAATTGTTCATTTATGAGAAGGAAGTCAAAAGACAGATTACTGCCATACGTATGCTAACCAAGAAACAAGTAAGCATTTTATCACACCTATGTTCACTGTGAAAAATAAAATGACTAAGTGTAAGGGGGGTAGAGACTGAATTTAATACTAACCTTCTCATGGTTCCCAGTGTTTTCATTATTGTGTAAACAAGCGACTGTGACTAATCTCAAAGTATATTAGAGACACAGCAAGTTTTCATCATATACATTTTCTTCAAACCATAAAAAATAAGGGTCTCATGAGAGTTTTACCTCACAAACAAAGCATGATGGTAAGTCTGCTAATATGCTGATCATGTTTCTTACTTTAATGAGTTGATTGAACTATGTACAGAACATTCATTCAACTTATCATTTCAAGTAAAAAAAAATTAAAGTTTGAAGAAGTCTGAAGTGTTTTTTAAGTTAACTTGAACACATTAAACTTGTATATTTATTATAAGTTAATGAGAAAAAAATTAGTTGATTCCATTGAATTCCTCTCTGATTTTTTTTTTTTTTTTTTTTACAAAGTTTACAGTCCTCATATGGTTCCCTGTCCGTTAGATGTCGCATTGCAGTCATTTCTACATTAAGCCTGTGTTTCTAAGTGTAATCAAGAACCTATAAGGAGGCACACTCTGCCCCCACAATGATTCTCTCTTATGGCATGACTACTCTGCGATAGTTCCACTTATTACTGCGGCGCACACTAATAGGCTCCTCTCAGCCCTGTGATATGCCATGTTACGCTATGTACCTCTGCTCACTCCCTCCTGCTCTCTTGAGACTTTGAGGTGAACATAGTGAGCCGACGGGCTTAGTTAAGCACGCATAAATCTGATTAGAAACCCCCCTCTCTCATAGGAGCAGCTATGGGGATGGCACACCAGCATTTCTCTCCACTGCCCCATCCCATTCCGCTCTGCCACTGCTCCAGCCTCTCGTCGTAGGCCTCCACCAGCACGAGAGCTCGATTTTAGGCACTTAAGGCCTTTGGCTCCCTGCCTGTCTGCCACGTTCACCCATCCCCAGCCCCTCTGCCTTCCCACGATTCCCTGCTCTGCCCCTCAGATGGGCGCTCATGTGCAACCAGCATATGTCAAACAACTCTTTGGAGGAATAGGGGGGTAGATGGAGGGGAGGGTGTGGAGGAGAAAAGAAGAGGGGGCGGAGAAATGGGCCTCTGCCTGTTTGTTTGCGTTCTGTGGGGACATCATGCGTCAGTCATTTTCTGAGCACAATTAAAGTTAATGAGCTATTTGTTCTGGTGCAACTTTCACTTGCAAAACATATTGTCCAGAAGTCGTGATAACATCCTTTGTAGTTTTTTGAGTAATTATCATTTTTAATTATGAAACAAATAACAAAGTACCGAAAAATGTCTTAAAGGAGCGATATGCAAGACCAAAGTTATTAAAAGTGAGTGCTGCAGTCCAGATAACAAGCTGGAGCCAATGACTGTATATTAAAAAGTTTGAATACCTATTTAATATAAGATCTATGGTTGAAGCGAGTTGTTTCACTCCTCTCCCTCCTCACCAGACTCAAAGCTCAGGCAGGTTGCCTGCAGGCTACGGGCACAAGATAGTGGCGACGAGTCCTGCACTGCAGGTTGATCAGCTGTTTATAATTGTCAATTGTCAGTCGATGTAGAGCTAAGCCCATTATCCTGAAAACAAAACCAAAGGCCCCACTGCTCTGAAAAATACACTCTCTGGCGCTGGAGTTCAGTGACCACCTGCCAGACTCCATGAACATTTTTCTCAACTTAATGTTATAAAAATCTACTCCTTCTACAAGATTATTATTTATTTATTTCCACTGATAAACAGACACTCATTCAACCAACATTCTGCATTAATTTTAATTTTAATAAATGTGAAACAAGCAAACAAAATCAGACGTTCGAGACCAGACTGGAAATTTCAAAGGAGAATATGCTGGCTGTAGCCCTGTTGTTGCAGAAGCCAGCATTTCAACTTAGTATGTTTCCTCAATCTCTGATGACATATCATGGTCATTTTATGATTTAGTAGAGTAAATATATTACATATTTCACCTTAAATCAGTCTCAATCTGCAGAATTTATCTGAAGAAAGTGTAGAAAAGCTTTCACAAATGCAACTTAATTGAATTCTGTGTTTCCATATGAAGGCTTTTTTTCATTCTGAATTCCACTTTAGCTTGAAAGGAGAAACATCAAAGGGCTCTGAGTGAAACTCTTGATTGATGAAAGGCGCACGGATGTAAGCCCTTCGTGCCAGCCATGACATTGTAAGGCAGTGATTCACCCCTGCCCTATAGACTTCCAGGCTCTCCAACGCCAACATAAAGCATTGATAGCAATGCAATGGCCTTACTCATCACGCCGGCGCTTGTTAACTCTCTGACCGCAGCGATGTGTGTGTGATGACTGTACCTCCGCTTTCAGGTACTGGCCTGCCCTGCGTGTGTGAGAAAAAACCAACAAGCCTGTGTGGCTATGCAATAATAAGAAAGTGTGACTGTGTGCGTGTGCGTGTGCTCATTCAGCCCTAAGCACATTTATAAATCTCAGTTAAATCACATGTTTGAAAACTCCTTTTACCTGCTCCACAATCTTCATCCTGTCTCCTACACTGTCATTTGATCTTACCACCCTCCTCCCCGTCCCATCTTCCTCACATGACACAATGCCCAGGCTTGTTCGACAGTAGCCTCCTCGCTAACAGGATATCACTCAAGTTGCCACTTATCCTAACCCGTGCTCCACTGTCGTTATTATCTTAATTTATTTCCTCCTCTTGACACCCACTATTAGGATTTTGCGGTCCTGGGTGACTGACACATCCCTCCAGAGCATTAGTCGAATGGAATTTCACTGGGTGTGCAGGGCAAGGCAATGAGCAGCCAATGAGAAAGTGACATACCAGAGGAAAGGTGAATGAAAGGGTTTATGACAGCAGCGGTCTTGGTTAAACAAACCACCGGGAGCTTGAATGTTCAGTGAGTCATCGCTTGTTTTTTGCAAAATGAACGTGAATAATTGAACAACCTGCCATACCAAAGTCCAGTCAGGCATGAATGCTTGTCAGAACGGGTCAAAACGGGTAAAATGTGATTAATTATTGTCAGTGTCAAGTGTTTTGATTGCTGCATTGCTCACTTGCTGATATAAATCTCCAGCTCTGCAAAATGATATTGCAGCTGGCAAGAGAAAGCGCACTTTTAAACATGTGACTGGCCCTCTGTCTCCAGTCGGTCTCCTTGGCAGCTCCTGCGTTCTTTTTTTTTTTTTTCTTTTAATAAGTCTCGAAAAGCTTTGAACTTCCCTCAGTTGTTTCTCCGATAAGTTTGCTCATTCACATGCTATTGTTGAGTCAGACAGTTGTGCGCGACACGTTCCAAGAATTGCAAGAACTGCCCATGAGGAAATCAAGCCTTGTGATATCTATTTAATTTGGTTGTCTCCCTTAATTACCATTGACTTCCACTCCTCTGTTTGACCTAATTTGAATTCTCGGTGCCTGTTGTTGCTTTTGATTTAGGAATCTGTCTGGGGGCTTATTTTGTTTGTCTGAGTTGCTTGCTAAATATTTAATTAGGCCTCTGTCAATTGGGCTCACTAAGAATGTCAAGTCCAGCAATATCTGCTCACTTCTCTCTCTCGCTGCCTCAGGCTTGTTTTTTTGTTTTTTTAAAATCCTTTGTCAAAGGGCACACATCACGTACGTCAGCAGAGAATAGCGGTTGCATTCGACTGGGGAAAATGTGGACAGAAATATGAATAAGTAACTCTCTCCTCACTCAAAGCGAACCCCATGATGCTGAAATAGATGCGGCAATATGTGATGTGAAGGACTGTGTGTGAGTTTCAGAATCTCAGTGTATTTGTACAGTGAATAATTTGTGTTCTCTCTGTATTTATCAAATTCTCTCTCTGTCTTTCTTGTGTTTTCCTTCCTCTGTACGCTGTATGCTGTCAGATAAAGCAGACCTCCCATAATCTTATCAAAAGAAATGTATTTACTCTGCCTTCAGCCCTCTCCACTGCATCAAATCAAAATCAGAAGGCTTTATTAACACTGTCAGATGAAAACATTGTTTGTTCCCTAAAGACCTGAGCTGTGTTTTTATGCAATATTAAGCCCCCAGGATCATAAGATGTTCACAAAAGACCATGCCAGATTTCTGGAGGTGGTCATCAGGGCAGGGCAGGGTTACTTTCCAAGAGGAATGTATTACATTTTAGTAGTTGTAAGCAATAAGTTACTTTACAATATTACTGTCTGTGCAAGGGGCCAGATGTTTACATTTCCTATGTCTCACCCGTGAAGAATGTGTAAAATAGGAAGTGTCACTGCGCATATCAGCAGACATAACCAGTGAATTAGGCAACTAATAAAACGTTGATCTAAAAACAATAGAAATCATTTATTATGTGATTGAATAAAATCACAATTATATATGTTTATAAATGATCAAATGGCTGGATGGAGATTGGTAAAGGGCCAGGTTAGAGTGTAGAGTGCATATGTCAGACTCAGGTTTACTCACACTTTATAGCACCAGTTCAGAAATGATTCACCATTCTTGATAATGTGTTACTTGACATAGTAAATGTAGCATTACCATAATCCTATTAATAACAATTACTTCTTTATGTTATATAACTCTACCTTGTTAAAAGTAACACGTTACACCAAATACTTGTCCTGTAACATGTTTGCTGATAAACCCTTTTGGCTCTTCTCTCTTCAGGTTCCCTTGCCAATGGACAGCTGAACGGCTCGGGGTCAAAGGGCAGCCACAAAGAAGATGGGTCCTTGCGCTCTCAGGGCCTGGATGGCAGCAAGTACTGTGAGGACGGTCCTGCAAAGAAGAGGTGAGATTGCGGCGTGTGTGTCTGTGTGTGTAATCCTGTTTGTGAGTCATTGGGTCATCAAAGAGCTTTATAGAGCTGTGAATCTTGTATTGGTGCAGACCTGCAAGCCTGTTTGTGTCTGTAAACGCGAGTTTATCAAAGGCAGCTGCTGCTGCTGATACAGAGTGTGTGAGGATGTGAGTGCGATGAGAAACTTTGCACACCTTTCCGACTGCGAGTGCAGCTTAGTTGTGATGAATTTCCTGAGCGCTGAGGGTTAAGAGGCTGCCACGTGATACCAGCTGCTTTCAAATTCTCTGTACTGTTTTACACACATACACACTTTATCTTCCTTCCTTCTTTTTTTCTTATTTGCTCTATTTCTCTCAGTATAATTCATTCTGTCCGTGTATCCTCTCTAACTACATCCCCGAGCAAAATCAATTCAAAATGTTTCAGTATTACTTTGTCCATCGCCTTGATTTATAAACTTAGTGTATGCACTCTCTTTGTCATTTCTTTCTCTTCCCTCTTCTGGACAGGAGCAAGTTGCCCATTAGTCCTGTAATTGAAGATGACAGTCGACAGAGAAGTGTAAATAGTGCCACCCTGTGAAGGCCACCGAGGTCTTTTAATGAGCACGCCCCCTCATCTTTTAATGCAAATGCCATTTCAGTCATTTATAATTAGCCACTTAAAGGAATGTTGCCATGCTTCTCCAAATGAATCATTTAAAAATTGAAGTTGTTGCAGAGTACAATGAGCTGTTAATTTCCAGCTTCTTCTTTAAAAGAAGGCATTTATATCAAGAGTGAATTATTGAAATGGATTTTATCCGTGAAAAAATAGTAATTTTCAGAGAGATTGGTACAGAACACTGCACTGTCTCTCTCTCTCTCTTTCCCTCTCAGACAAATGTTCTTGGGAAAATGGAATAAAGGATTGTTGGAAAATGTGATGCTTCTAATGCATTCAACATGAAGCAGGTTTTGAAATCACAAGCTGGAAAATATGATTTACAAATAATCATGCTCTATAGAGTGTACAGCAGATTAAAAATGCCTGGTGTGATGTTTTTTTCTTTCCTCAGCCACAAAACCACACACACACACACACATATATATATACACACACACACACACACGCAATGTAGTAGACTCTGCACTTACATTCATTCTTATATTTTATGGTGCAAACTGGCAGCGGCAGACTGGTTCTAATGAGAGTTTAGCAAAAGTAGGTAAGTAATATGAGTAAAACAAGATTTAAAATTAATTAGAGCTCTCTTGCTATTTAAAAACTAATCTTAGTTCAGTAAATCCAAGTTTAAATAGTTTAATCAATATAGAGATGTTTGCTTACTCGAATTAAAATAGATAGCCTAAACAAATTTTAAAAAAATATATTCAAGCGCTGTTGGGAAAAAAAAAAAAAAAAGGGGGGGGGGGGGGGGGGGGGGGGGGGACCATTAACTTAACTGCTCCGTGTTCCTTAAAACACTACATTGTTTGCTTGCTATCTATAAAGTTGACAGAACGTTGCATTGTTGCAAAAAGTAAAAACAGAAGAACAAAAAAGTTATACTGTTTGCAAAATGTTAACTAGGCTGGTTAGCCTACTCATGATGAGAAACTTTAATTTCTCCTCCTTTGAGGAAAAACCTGTTGGTTGAATTATCAACTTGAGCAAAATAAAGAGACCCAACAGGGTTGAGTCTGTCTCATAACTTTCTTTGAGGGAGTTGATTTTGTTTTGTTTTTTTCCCCCAAAAGTTAAACCTCCTGAAATGCAAGTTTAAAGTTAATACTGGATCACATTTATATTTAGAGTTTAAAGTTTTGGTGCAACCAATTACATTTAATTAAGTATAGAGTAAGAACTAAGCTGAGGTTTTAAAAAAAACGTTTAAGTAATTTTAAGCAAGTTTGATGCAGCATAATTAAGTTAAACCATGATTTGATCAGTTTTAAAACTGGATCCTTGTTGGTGCAACCTAGGACTAAACAATTACATGAAATTGTATTGAAATCACAATATGGCCTACAGCAACATTTGTTAATCAGTTGTTAAAGGTGAAATGTGTGTTAAAATATAATTTTCACTTAAATGTTATGTGCAAAGTGCTGTAGACCAAGTGAAAACCCAGCTTATTCACACTCCCACTTTTTATTCTAGCTACTGTAGGTGGCAGGTGTGTGTGTGTGTGTGTGTGTGTGTGGATGCATGCCTGTGTGTGTTGTTTTGTTCTGTCGCTGGTCTCTCCCTCACACACTCACACACACACACACACAGACAGGGCATCAAAGCATCAGTGTAAAGCTAGGGGCGGAGTCTGGGGGGCCGGACAGCAGCAGATGTCCTTCTGTAATGAGCAGCCCATACAGACTCCATTCAGTGCACGTCAGGCACCTGCCTGAGTCCCCCTAGCTGTCATTTGATACTGTAACCTCCAAATCTGAGCTCGGTCATTACAAGCTTTCACCTACCTGGCTTCAACACAGAGGAGCAGGCCTCAGAAACAGCTGATAAGGCATTAGTAGTTTTTCAGGAGGCTCGTAGACTTCAATTTATGAGGTAAAAGTGTGAAAAGGAGAATGAAAATGTTCTTTTTTTCCCTCGAAGTAGTTGAAAAAAACTCCTAATAACAGGTGATCTTGAAGTCAGCCAGAATAAAGAAGGCTGGATTGCTGAATTGAAACCAAGTGACCCTACAGTTCATATTACAGCAAAGCATAAACACTCTACCAAGTGAGAAAGAAAAGCACTAAAGGAATAACTTATAACAAGGACACTCTCACACTTTTATTCTCGCTTGCTCTGATGCCCTATAGTGCTATGTGTGCTGAGTGGAGTTCAGTTAGAGGCCAGCCTGATCCGTGGTTTTCATTAGTCCACTCTCACACACACGTGCACACACACAAACACACATACACACAGCAGGACTGAATGAAGAAAGGCTCTCTATCTGATGCTAATGAAACACAAGCCTAGCCAGTACTTGGCACTGCCTCATGCCCTCTTAAAAAGCTTATTTTGTGTGTGTGCGCGCGTGTGTGTGTGTGCTTTATGTGTGAAGGATGACTCCAGTGCCCTGGCATGGCTGCCCCACACTGTTCCTGAACAGGACTAACTGAGATGATGCCAGGAGCTTTTACACCTGGCACCGGCCAAAACAGAAGGGAGGAGCGGTGTGGCGTAAGCTGGTTCCAATTTCGAGTGAAGAAAAAAGTTTCACACTGTGGAGAGAGGATGAAGGGATAGAGAGGGTAGACAGAGAGGGGAAAGACTGGGAGGAGCAGCAGAGGGAGAGAGGAAGGAGACAGAAGGACAGGTGCGAGTGATTTTTGGCAGGAAGCGGCCGCCTTTAGAAGTCTTTGAGATCAACTCTGTGTTTGCCTTCCCATGCTCCTGAGAGTGGTGGACGAGACTGGCAGCACAAACCCTTCAAACATGCCAGCTCATTGTAGCCCTCTCCTACCAGCATGACCATATTCTCCAAATGGGGTTCCCCTGCCAAAAGTGGACTCTTAAACACACACACACACACACACACACGCAAACTTAGACTCACAACCCGGCGCGGTTTCATCTTCACTGCCATGGTTTACTGACCTACTTATATTCCTGCACCTCTGTTCCTCTCCTGCATTTGATTTAGGTTGAAGTGTGTGTCTGTGTGTTTACCAGTCGCTGAGGTGTCAAGACAAGTCCCACAGCAGGCTTTTAAAGTTAGAGTATCTATATTAAAATGTCTTAAAATGCGAGACCTTATATATTTTGTTTAGTTGTGTGCTTTCATTATTCCAAAAGTTTCCAGTAGGGATGCCTCAATCACGTTTCTGCCGGCAATTCTGATTACTGATCTTCTATAAGCCATATTGGCTGATACACAGCAGGAAGTTCTTGAGTTGGTATGAACAGTGTAATACAGTGACTTAAACAAAAGAAACGGGAGTGGATCAAAACAAGGCTTCGTACTTCTGCTACTGGTAAACTATAGCTGGCTAACATCGCTATTAGATGTGATAGGAATGAGTGACATGATGGTTATCAGGGACAGGGTTATACTGGAATTATATTTCAAACATAAAATGTTGGGATGATTGTTTAACTTTCCAGCAGCACAAACTGGTTAGCATGGCACCACCGCTGCACCCTCCTGCCGTTCTCAGCCGCATACATGAGAGTGGATAGTGTTCAGGTGTAGTACTAGTTTGCCTCCGGGGCTTTTTGCTGGAAATTATTTTAGGCAGGCTTTTGGAAGTATTTAGCATATGATGTTTTGATATAGTTTTGCTATTTTAAAAATAGGAGTGCTAACAAGTTCAACAAGTCAGATGGCATGTTTTGGTTTCATTCTATGTTCTGTGGAAGCAACATGAGATGAGTAATATTCAAATCATGTTCAGAGTGAACCGCTGCTTTTGGTTAACTAATTAGCGGGCGATGGTGACACCAACTCAGCTGAGGAAGTTTTTGTGTCATCATCGTTTTTTGCAATCCGCCACAAGATAGCATTAATCTTCATCTCTTGATCACTTATTTCTTAAGACTGTTGACAACCAACAGTCATTGTCCAGTCAATCTCATCATCCCTAGTTTCCAACAATGTTCCGATGCAGAGAAATCCATATTTTATTCAAGGTGTCGGTGGGTTTCCTACTAGCCGCTAGTTACTATAGCTTCCAGGAAAACACTGAATACATCAGCCACATCAGAGAGTGAGGAAGGAAATTGGCAAACATCACTAAACGCAACATCGGATAAATTGACACTGGCAATGATGTTTAACAGTGAAGAAAACAACTCCTGTGATCCTACACTACCTCACAAAGTAATCAAACTTCATCTTTTTCTATTGTTTCAATGTGACAGAGACCCCTAGCGGCAGAACTTGCATATTGTGCGTTTAAATGAAGTTGTTGTCTTGGCTAGCAGAATACTCCTCTTTTGCATGTATGATTTAAAAGCTTTTGCAGTTGTTTTGCAGCGGAATACAATACTTACAATACTGGTGTTACTCCCTGCAGGCAAGCCTTTAGTTTAGTGATGCAACATGCTCATACAGAAGCCTCTTCTCCAATCAGCTGTCATAATTTTGGCCTGAAGTCAGCATGTTGTAAAGTCGTAAATGAAATCAGTAAATCATTCATCGGTATTTTCATTTATTATTACAGCTCTCACAGGGGCAATCTGAACATGAATCTGTTGTGGTTTACTTTTTCATGATCAACATTTTTGTGGCTTTGATGATTGTGTATTCTTTGGAAAATGTAGGTACAGAATTCTGTTTTTTCATTTGTGTTAAACTTATTAATCTTGTCATCATTTTGTAGCCTCTCGGTGTAAAAAATAATCGAAAGCACTTAATCTGGTGTGATTTAAGACTATTAGAGTCTTGGAAGAAATCAGAACCGTCAAAATGAGATTGTGATGGTCTTATTTCAGCTCATCTGATTAATGCTTACATGGAGTTGCCCCCGGCGACTCGGCCATTAGTTCAACTGTGTGTGAATTTAAAAAAAAAAAACTTACAAAGCACTGTAAAAGTGTGGGGTAGAGTGTGTGTGGATCAGAAGTTGAGTGGCCCTCTTAAACAGACTTCTTAACTTAATTTCTGCGTTCTCTTTCTCTGTCCCTCTTTTCATTTTCTCTTTTTTTTCTCTCTTCACTGAACCCCACTTTTGGCTCTCTTTGAATCTGTTCTCTCTGTTGTCTCAGCCAAGACACACACTCACACACTCAGCTGCTGCCGCTTGTTTTGTTTCGACTTAATGAATGCCAAGTGTGTACACACACACAGACACACACACAGACACACACACACACACACACTTGTCTCGTCTAGCGTAACCAATGACTCTTGTCAGTAATGCATAATCACCATTTCCATTTATGAGGGATTACATGCATGTGCGCGCAGGCCTGCACGCACACACCGCAAATGTGTGTGTTAATAGAGGGCCATAATGTGTCTATTGATTTACTTCAAATGGTATTGTGAGGTAACCTATATGTAGTCTAACACCTAGCTGTACTACAAACACCTAGGCTGGGTTGCACCAACAAGGATTCATTTTTAAACCTGATTAAATCATGGTTTAACTGTAAATTATATTGCACTAATGTTTAAGCTTGAAATTTAGAAAGATTACATTTTAAACCCTAATTAAATTCAGTATTAACTTAAAACTTAAAACTTACAGTTTAGGAAGTTTAACTTTTAAAATGCCTGCCTTTTTGAGATGGATTGAGCAAAATAATAAGTGAAAGTGTCCGTTTTTTTCATTATTTGACCGTAATGCTCCATTAATTTGGCCAACAAGGAGGAGAAATTAGAGCTTTAGGTAGGCTAACTAACTAACTAAGTTTTGCTAAACTCTGATTCTGATTGATCTAAATTAATCTTTGTTGGTGCAAACCAGTCCTCGTGTTGTATTCATACATGGCTGAGTACTCACACTTACACAACAAATAGTTGACTATCTGTGCAGCAGCTTTTTAATAAGTTCAGTGTATGCCTGAGCTTTTAGCCAGGCATTTAAAAAAGTATCTTTGGTTTTGCAGTCAAGTGATAGCTTTGTGTGCCTTTTAAAAAGACCAGAGAAATTTGGAACATCACTAAATACTGTGTCTGTGCTTATTCCAGTACAGTTGAAACTGTCTCTCTCTTTGTTTTTCTTTCTTCTCATTTCTCTGTCAGTCTGTCAGTGACTCACCCCTGCATGTCAGCATGTCAAGTCTCCAAAATCTCCTCTAAACTCTCCTCTCATTGTCGCTGCAGCTTTATGAAAGCCTTCCGCTCCACTGAAATGGCAGGGTGAAGGAGTATTAACCATCCAGCACAGTGCGTAATGTCACTCAGCGCACAAACTCGCTCCCATAATCACTGTCAAACACAAGTGCTAGTGCTGCGATTGTTGCACAGATTAACCATGTTGCAAGTGGTTTGCATGGTGCTTCTTATGGCATAATGCGACAAAATCTAAATGGTTCATGGGATTTACTGTACACTGTTATTTTTGTATCTAGAGCATTTGGGGCTGCCAGTGAGAGAAGTCTTTTAATAGTTTGTATCCTTTTTTAGCTGCAAAAGTATCTATTGTAAGCCAAGCTGTTAGGATGACTCAGAATACTTTATCTGTATTTTTAAACAAGCATATGATTTCCTAAGAATATCTTACAGAGGTGACACCTCTCAATGATAAGTATAACCATTGTTTGTCAACCGCTGGTGGAAAGAGTTCTGAAAATCTGTATTCAAGTACAACTGGTATTGGTAAGAAGCTTTCACACCGTCACGGGGTAACCACCCTGACAACCACCTACCTGTAAGAGCATTTCCCCGAAAAGCAAAGTGTTTTTAAAAGCAGACGCCAGCATTTTCGGCTGCTTCATGATCACTTCTTTCTAACCCATGATGCCTGCTATTTCTGCGATGTCTGCTCCTTTCTGTTTGACTGACCAAAGCCGGTTGGCAATTGGCAGAAGTACACAGTGAACCCTGAGTGGCAGTGCAAAATCTGTCTATTCACGCAGGTGGCAACTCCTCTTACACCTATTGTCACAGTAGAATCCGCTGCCCCTCAGCCACCTTGCCCCCACTGAAGTGACGGAGGATGGTGAGATACCACAGGGAGGTGTGATATGGCCTTAACTGAACTATTACTGAATGGTTTTCACTGGCTCGTTTGCAATCAGATAGCTGTTTTGGCTACAGAAATGCAGATGAAAGGTTTGGAAAATTGTGCTCATGGAAGTACCCAAAAAAATGACTGAAAATGACCTTCCACCAAATGATTGCAGCACAAACGGGGGCTGGCTTCAACTCTAGCAAAACTCATGATTTTATTTTAATGTTGGAAATTTGTCTGATGCTGTGAGATCGCCTGAAAGGTTGTTTGGTGTAAGGCTGGTATTAATTACAGTGATTTGAGAAGTTGTAATTAGTTACTTCCACCCCAGGTGTCAAATTATGTGTTCCAGTAAAAGTCCAAGTATTTGTTGTAAATGTAGCTGGATAAAGCCAAAAGCAAGCAGCAATACACCTGGCTGTGCTATTGAAGCCAGAGCTCAGCTGAAGGTTGTGTGCCAAAAGAAAAATGTTTCAAAAGTAAAAGCAAGAGGTGCTTCACTGCAGAGTGCAGTGACACGTTGGAAGGGTCACTCTTGTCATCTCAACCTGGGAATCTTCTGTAAATTGGAAACACACCAGTGAGAGATTGATCAGTTGGGAGCAATCTGTGTGTGTGTGTGTGTGTGTGTGTGTGTGTGTGTGTGTGTGTGTGTTTAGCTCTTAAATCGTCTTGTTTGTGTGTACACATGTACTTCAGTTTCTTTCAAATCTGTCTGCTTAGTAGTTCTAATCGCTGCACCACAGCCAACCAAGATACTTTAAACTGGAAATCATGAAAATAACAGAAAAGGCTTCAAAATAAGAAAATGAATGTTTGTTATTCAGTTCATGAACCCATTTCATTTTATTTTTTCTTTGTGCCCCACTGTACTGCACTTGTCCCCGATCTTTTGTTTGAGCTTCCTGTGTCTCTAGCCCCAAGGTCTTAAGTCCACTCAAGGTCTCTGAAGGTCTGCATACGTGACTCTGGCTTAATTAGACTGATTGCTGAGCACATACAGAACCATCTCTGATGTTTATTGACCTAACCTGGCTGTGGTCAGCCACTCCCAGGGGTGATTTAAGGAGGGGTGCAAGGTCAGAGGTCACAGGGTTTGAGTTCAGCCTGTGTTGTGAAGGGGGGTTGCAAATAGCCCTGAGCAGTGGACCTTGACTGCTAACAAAGCCTACATTTAAGTGCTGTGTTTTATCATTTGAGTAAAAAGGAAGCAGAGCAGGAGGTGCTGTTATTTTTTTTTTCTCTTGTGTAGTTAACCACAAATTCTAAACCTCCGGTTGCATCTGCTCCATTGTTGTTTTTAAGTTATTTCAGTGTTTTTAAGTTATTTAGCTTAAGTGTTAAAGGTGTTAGCACTTTTAAGGTGACAAAAGGGACAATGGCTGACTTCCATCTGACCTAATATCGCATTTATATATTCAGAGATACAGCTAAGCTTGATCTATTGTCAAGATGTCTTTTCTCTCCACATCTGCCTATCAGGCCATCTCCCCTCTCATTGTTTCATTCAAAAAAAAAAGAAAAAAAAAAAAGAGGAGAGATGGGGGTGGTGAAAAGCCAAGGTTATATTTAAATATGCACCCAGGCCCAGCTATATCTTTAATCTCAAATGAGCTTTATTGTGACTGCTTGAAGCATATAGCTGAGAAACGTACACTATCACACCTCTGACTAACACTCTCACATTTATCTTGATGTCAACGCAAAGCAGTTGAGCGTTAAAACCACATGCCACATGACAAAATATACAGAAGTACTGCAGTATACTTTACTGTCATGGTTATTAAGGCCTGCTCCAGTGGACTACTGTGTGCATACTTGTCCTCTCAGCGGCTTTGGCTCATTGACTGATGATGGGGTTTATTTGTGTTTGGTGTGCACATGCTCAGAGTGTATGTGGTCTACACAGGGGCTGTTTGCATAAATGAAGGTCATGAGGTCAGTGGGTCAGTTCACTGTGGTGCCGTCCTTCTCCTAAATGCAGGGAGACAGAAAAGCAATAAACACATGGAGTAAGGTTGAGTGTTCAGTTACGACTGTTTACACTGACCACACATCATCCATTTTAGGGTTTGTGTTGGGAAACTGGTCTGAATATATCATTATGTGCTTTCAAACCCTGGTAGTTGCTCCCTTAAGGCCAAGAAGTAACATTTGTAAAAGCCAGCTGATTAATTTTCCTCATTTGATACACTTTGAGTAACTTTGGTATTTTCAACCCTGTTTTCCCAAGTTTTTATGTCAAAGTCACTAATGTGGATAATAATTTTTGAAATTGGTCCAGTATTGAGGGTGACTGGTGCAGCCGGCAGAAGCAAAACTAAGTGACAACATAATCCCTTTGGGCAACTGTGCACCGTTGAAGTAAGTCCACTACAAGTGCTTGTTTTTACCACTGACAGACTCAGACTGTTATTCTGACAAGTGTCTGACAACATTGTGGAAAGGATCCCTACAGAGAAAGACCTTTTTTTTAAAGACTACAATACTTTTTGTTTAACCAGAAACTGCCCTTTTTTGCTCTCACCAAACTAACCAGACTCCCTTTGCAGAAAGGCTTAATTTTAACATTGTCATCTTCATTCAAACTTGACAGAAACAAAATCAAACTCACCAAAAAACATCTTAGTTCATCTTTTGACTGTTTGCACAATCACCAATTTTGGTTGTTTGGTTCTAATAAACCCTTTATTGACACGGACTTACGTAGATGTGAAAATATTTTTGCCCCCACTTCTCTCCCAATACATTTTCACATCTAACTCTGCAAATAAAGGGTTTATTTTAACCAAACCAGAGCTTGTGACTGTTGGAACAGTGGAATAATGAGCTAAGACGTTTTTGGTGAGCTTCATTTTGTTTCTGTGGAGTTTGAATGAAGATGACAGGAACTATGTTAAAATGAGTATTTCTGAAAAGGGAGTCTGGTTAGTTTGACGAGAGCATTAAAACAGCTGCTTCTGGTTAAACCAAATGTATCTCACTCTTTAAAAAAGCGGTTCTGTTGTAAGTGATCCTTTCCATAATGTTGTCAGACATTTAACATTTATCATTTTAACAATCTGAGTCTGTCAGTGGCAAAAAAGCCCTTTTAGTGCACGTATTTTGACGGTGTGCAGTTTCCTTGAAGGATCACATTGTAGCTCTCACTTCTGGCAGCTGCAGCGCTCTCTGTCAAAATCGAAAATTGTTGTTCCTGTTAGTCACTTAGAAACGACCAGGTTGAAAAATACCAAAGTTAACCTTTAATGTGTCAAACTAAAAGATATATAGTGAACTAGCAGTTTCGGTGCCTGTTAAATGGAACATTTGGTATCCATGCTAGAACATAGTAGTAGTGGAGCTTTGTCTCTTACATGCTTTAATGCTCATATCCACACATACACATGGTGTCAATTACAGTGCGATCACTGTGCATACACACAATTTATTTTCACTCATTTAACTGCTGATGGATTTGATCTGAACAGACTGCCAGGCTACACACACAGAAATAAATATAGACGGATGAGTAGGCAGAGACACTGATTAAACACACACACATTTTGTGAAGCTTAATCCCTGCATATAAACATTCATACTCTTATGTACATAAACATATACATTTATGTTGCTCTCACTGGGACAAAATGGACTCAAGCACACACACACACACACACACGGCACAACACACACAGTCACATACACACAGTCTGACAGAGCCAGCTGCAGTGAGGTAGTCTTTTATCAGGACCATGTGGGCCATCTGGAGCCAATTAATACAGCCCCTAAGGTACACACTCTGGATCAGCGCTCTTCTCCTCACACAATAACCTTTACCATGGGAGGGAACACAAAGTCTGACTCGAGCCCAGCCTCATGCCAACATCGATCAAACCTTTGGACACGTTGCGGACATACGCTCGAGACTCGGCTTGATTCATATGTGCCATATTTCTGGAAAACACTGAGTAATAGTAGCCAGATTCTGAATGTGTGACATATCCTGAGTATCATCTGTACTGGTATGGATGTATTTAGTGAATGACTGAAATTGTTTTGATTACTAAAACATTCAAATTACACAAATATATAATTATTTAAACATATGTTGTTTGTTTTTGCTGTATCTTTTAGCAATTTGTCTTCTTCTAACGGCAAGTTAAATACAGAGAATAATTGGCTGTTTTGATCGCTTTTTCCTGGCCTTTCACACCTCTTAATCAAGGCTTGCCTTTTTACTTTCTTTCTCTCTTGCTATTTTCCTTGTTTTCAGTCTGTCTTATGCTCATTCTCTGTGTAGTGATATATTTTGAGTTCTGGAATGGATGCAATTAAGATAAGCAATTACTTTCCAATTAAAAAAGCTTTTTTTTTCTGTGTTGTTGGTAACTGCTTCTATCCAAAGAGCTTTACAGTATTAAGAGTGCAGAGTGCTTTAAAAGTCAGAGGCTGACACATTGGCACAAATCAACACAGGGACTAGTAGCTCATGTTCCACTCGCCAGACTTATCCAAATATCGGGTTACGGCGGTACGGCAAAGGTCTGAAACCAAACCACACAGCGACTGCCACACATAACAGCCAAGGATCCCCTGTGGAGGACCTAGGCATCATCTACAAGGCACACAGTGTACAGTATGTGACCCGAGGACCTACAGACACACTCCTCATTAACTGCCTTCTCACTTTAAGGCGCTCAGCCATTCCGTGTGTCACTCTATCCGCTAATTCATTAAAGGATTTAGTTCTGATGCTATATTTGGTGGAAAAATGAAAAACATCTTCCTAATAGTAGAATCTGGTGTCGTTACGTCCATATAATCAGAGAGTCGGTTTCACGTTAGATTGAAGCCTGTCAGTATCAGGCTTCATGTCTAATTTTAGAATCAGAAACGGGCTCAGTATCTGGTGTTGGTTACTTGTTTCAAGCTAGATTTCACCCATTAACACAATTGCCAAGCACAAATGTTGTCTCGAGCAGTTAAAGCCGAGTCATCCATATAACACGCTGTTAAGTTCCAGTCTCATCAGTGTTTGCATCACTTTGTTTGTCCCCTCTGCTGTTCGTAAACCTGGGGGTCCCGACCCCTACTAAGGGTCGCCAAAGCTTCACCAGAGGTTGCGAGGCCTTCTTGATTTTGAGTTAGTTGCATGAAAACTTTTTTTTTTTTGTTAATATACAGGAGGCCCATATCTCAGCATTCATTAATTTCTGTGAAGAAAACTAAATTAAATTATTTTTTGAAGTTTAGATTGCTATTTAAGATATAAAGTTAAAAGAAATCTCACAGGATAAGGGCATGTTCAAGACCTGAACGCAATTTATATTCACAGCCTCATCCTGCTTTAGAAAAGAATGCAATAAAAGTCAAAGAGCTGATAGAACAATCGCCAAGCATCAGGGAGAAGAAAATATTGAATTTGTAAAAAAAAAAAAAAAAAAAAAAAAAAAAAAAAAAAAAATAGAAAAGAAGAAGAAGCCTATTAATTATGTATGCTTGTTAAAAAAGAAAACAATACAGAGAGAGAATTGAATTAATAGTTAGAAGTATCAGAAAAAAACTCATCTCTGATAGAATAATCACAGGAAATAATCTGCTCAAAATTCATCCAAATCATTTGTTTTACACAAACTTCTTGCAGTTATTGGGTCAGTATTTCAGTTTCTTCCTTTTTATCTGTTGTCTCTTGCACTGAACATGTTAAAATTTGTAATTGCACTTTTTCTCGTTTAATATCTATGACACACTTTGTAAACACGAAAAGTGTCATATAAATAAAGTTTGTTACTACATGAAATTTCCAAAAAATATGTCACTTATTTGTCAGTTTAGTGTTGATGATGACACTGTTAATGATACAAAAAGGACCCTTTAAGGAAAAACGCTTGGAACCACTGATCTGAATTATATTTAACTCATACTTGTACATATTGGACTCAATATTTGATATACGTAAGGAATTGAAATATGCTGATTTGCAGAGTTGACAGCTTATTCAATAAATCAAACATGCATAAGAGACTGCTTTTGCAACAATCCATCCTGCTTAATTGGCATTTAAAGCACTTTTCCTTTGCATCTATTATAAGTGTTTTATGCGCAAATGAGTTGATATGTGGTTTAATAAATCAGCTGTTGTCAGCTCTACACACACACACACACACACACACACACACACACACACACACACACACACACACACACACACACACACACACACACACACACACACAAACACTCATGTGCTTAGTCATCTAGTTTCTTGTGCTCTGCACTCTGCCGATGTGCTTTGGCTGACAGTAAACTGGTATGAGGAGCCAGTTAAGGTTGGAGGTTTCTATTTGCGATGCTGTTCTCCTACTCTGAGGGTTATTGAGTTATTGACTGAGTGTGAAGGAGAAACTCAGTTTTTGTTGGCTTCTCTCCACTGGTGGTGGAGGGTCAGAGACGAGTGGTCTGATCAACATCCCTGGAGCTGGCTGGGAGTGCAGTCTTGCTCAGTGACACTTCAGCAGGGTGGATGCTTGCCAACACCCTCGAAGCATAAGTCGAGATGACCACATTGAGAAGCCATCACAGCAGTTCCCATGGAAACGGGACTGGTTGGAAAGGTGTTGATAAGATGGAGACTGAAGAGCTAGAAGTCTTTGATTGACAGGGTTTGTGTGCATGTGTGGGATCTATCCATCGTCTGGCTTCAGCTGAGTAAAATACATTAAACTAGCTGTAGCTCATCTTTCTCTCTGTCCCTTCATCGCCACCTCCTTCCCATTTTTCATCTTACTTCATTTTATGTGTTAGGGGGAAATCACAAATGGCCCTTTATCCTCTCCCTTTCTTCTTTCTCCTTTTCGTTTCCTTTCCCGGGACTGCTGGCTGACAGGATCGTCAAAATTTTCTCACTCTGTCTCTCCCCGAGATAATCAATGCTCTCGCAGCTACGGTGGCACATGTAATATTAGACATTAGAGCAGCCCTTTGAAGGGTAGATGGCTGGGGGGTAGCAGGAAGGGATGGAGGGAGGAAGGGATGGATGAAAGGTGGATTAGAAAGGGATGAATGGGGACATCCTGCTGTAATCTCTCTGCTTTTTCTCCCTCTTTTGGATCTCTGTTTCCTCTTTTCCCTCCCTGCATCTCTCCTGCTCTCCTCTACATTCTCTTTCAATCAGGGCAATCAGGCTAATTTTAACTTACGTCAGCCTCACTTACCTACTGTGGCACTGTACCAATGAGTATTCTATAGTTCAACACGCACGGGAACATGGTGTACCCTGGCTACACACACATACACACACAGGCAGCACTCCTCTGGCAGACCGAGGGCTAAATCAGAGGCTCATGTTACCATTCAGGCCTTAGTGCAATGACAGCACTTACAAAAACAGTCATGTCATTGCAAATTGTTCCCATGCTGGTGTCTCAATATTTACCTGGTATTTAGGACTCTGGGGCCGTATTACAGAAACTTCCTACCTTAAGTCTTAAGTTAAGATAGGAAGAGTCTAAGATTTTTGGTATTACGGAAGCAAATCCTTGCTAACTTTAGGAATCCTGTCTTATCTCAGGAAATCCTAAATTCTCAATCCCACATAAATCAGCAACTTTGATATCTGTTACCTAGCAACCCACACTATGTTTCTCAACTCTCTGAGCTAAACAACTTTGTAACAGTTTTTAAATCAGTGGCCATATAGATTAAACACATTAACTAACATACCATACTGCTAATTAACACTACTGTTTGCTAATGCTACCTTTAGCTAGCACTACTGTTACTGGCCTGTGCGTGTGTGTGTGCGTGTGTGCGTGTGTGCGTGCGTGCTATACTCAAATTTTTCTTATGCATGCTTGATTGTCTCCTCCTCATTCATTAGAACTAAACAGATGTGGCTCAGCTTTGACATATTGGCAAAACTTTGGGGACAATGCTAATTTCAGAAGGAGTCTGGATGAATTTGTTAAATAAGTGTTACTATAATTGTCTCTCGTGCTCTAATTTTCCTTGACACCTTTGATAGTGATAATAACAGTAATTCTGTTTTGCCACCTGAGCGCTATTTCCAAAGAGGAGAGCTGTCTGTCATCTTTAAAATAATCAGTTACTGAAGTTTTCACAGTGAAAGGTGATATGGTTTTATTTATCCATTCCCCCTGCCTCTGGATTCCCTGCCAACCCTGCATTATCACATCATCAGTGAAGCAGATCTGTTTTTATTACCTTTTTATTAGCCCCGTCTTTGCTTTTAGCATGCCAATAAAGAAAAAGATGACAACTGATAATGCATAGAGAAATGTACATTAAGAGAGATTTAGTCCAATTACTAGAGATTACTTTAACCACAGATGTATTTTCAGCGACTTTGGGAAACCCCCCCCAGCATATCTCCCATGTTAGTTAATAGGTAACAGATAACAGAGGATCGTCCCAGGAAAACCCGAGGCTTGTCCAAAGAGGCTCTGGTTGACTGTCTAGACAGGATGTAGTAAGCACATCGCTTTATTAGCTCATCTGTCTCTGTCCCCATTCTTTTGTACAGTTTACTTCTGTTGTCATACTGCTGTTTTTTCTTTTGTGTGTTTGTGTCTGTGTGTGTGTGTGTGTGTGTGTGTGTGTGTGTGTGTGTGTGTGTCAGTGTGTCAGTTATTCCCTCTCTTTTTAAGTAGTGAAATAGGATCCTATTCATCTAAGGCTGGAGCAATAAAACTATCCAGGGTTTAGCTTACCAAAGAGGCTTTAATGGAGAGCTCAGTCTCGCCTATGCTTACTATTTAGAAAGTGTTGGTAGCACAGCTCACTCTGCACTGCTCCCCTCTCTGCAATATTAAATTGTACATGATTGAATTTATTGGATGGTGGGTCAGGTTTGGGTGGCTGCACATTCAAACCATTTGCATAGCAACAGCTACACAGCCATGCACACACAGATGTTCACACTTGGCCAAGGTAATATCTACATATGTGAAAGCATTAAGAATTTTTATTATATCATTTATAAAATGACTATTGATGCAAGGGTGTAGCAAGGAGAAAGAGAGTGTGGTGTGGGGTTTTGTGTGTTTGTGCAACAAACAGTTGTCCCTTCAAGGTCCTGTAAAGACTACAAGCATGTGTGCACAGTACATGCACACTTGACACAGCAGGCTTTTCCATCTTCAGTCAAAGTTTGAATAGAAGAGAAGAATCAAAAGAAGGACGGTGAAAGAAGGAAGGATGTGAATAAGACTGGCATTAGAAAGGAAAGACCATGGATGAACAACTAAGAATGCACTTGAACATGAAAGAGAGGCAGGCCTGGCAGTGAGAGAGAGTGAGGCAAAAGGAAAATGCTTTTAGAAGAATCCCTGCAAACAATTCTGGAAGTTTTTAATGGCATGAAACACGGTTCTATACATGTAGTCACTGGTATTAATGTATATAGCTAAAGATTCTCTCCAGACGTGTCTCAAGACATATTTAGAAATTGAAAATTGGAAACAATAATGTGTCTGAAAACAAAAATTCTGCTTTATAATGCTTAAAAAGACATATTCTTCTTCTGCCTCATTAAAAATGCTTCATTAAAAATTCCAGAAAGAAAAAAGAATTTGGTTAATTTCTAAAGTTTTCCTGCTGTTGCACAAGTTGGCTCCTACTTCACTATAAAGTCCATATTTAGTGTATGTGAACTGGTGGCTTCAAGTTTCTACATCACACTTGCAAATTTAACCAGGATTGACTTCCAAACTAGTTTTGATGTCACAAATCGTGCTCATGGGCACGCCCCGTAAAATCAGGTTTTTAATGAGCTCAGAGAAACTTTACACTTTCAGCAGACAAGTAGCAGACAAGCCTTCTAGTGCCAAACTCTGAATTTTAACTGTACAGAATAATGTATGCCCAAACATTCAACTGTAGAAACAAGAAGCAAAACATATTTTTTGAGTGGAGGCGGACTTAAATATCATTTATATAGGGAGTACTATCACTTACAGACTGTACGGTGATACAAAACTAGAGATGGAAACACTTCTTGGCTCGTCAGTGTTGATATGTTAATAGACCTTACAGCAGTGAAGTTGATCAGTTTTTAATTAAGATTTGTACTAAAAAATGTCACATAAAAGAAATATAATACATTGACTAGACAGTAAATTCAAACAAACTTAACTCAGGGTTAAATCCCAGTGAATCCTTCTTTGTAAATGCTGTATATTCTCTGCACTTTGCTTGAAGTTTTCAATTGTTTTATTGTAATTTGACATATTGAATGTCCATGTTGTGGTAAGTGTCTGCTTATGTCTATATACATTGTGTGAATGTGCCTGCCTTTGTTTGTTGAAATGGACATAGTGGCATGTTTGTGGTTAAAGTTACAATATCTCTGCGTAAACTGTGTCTTTCCTTCTCTCTCCGTTTCCTTCCCCTCTCCTCCCGTCTTCTCACACACTGCATCTCACTCAGTCTTGCAGTCACGCAAACCTGCCTGCTTCCATCTTCCCTCTGCACATCTCCCTCTCTCCAGCCCTCTCTCCTCCCTCTCTCCATCACTTTGGCCTCCTCTCTTTCCGGACTTCTCTTCTTCAGTATGCCCTGCACGCTCTGTCCCTAGTGGTCACAGCCAAATTTTTATTATGGTGTGCACCCAGACTGAGAAGGTAAATGTTTGATGAGGACAGACTCGAAGTTGGCCGGGCAAGGGTTATAAGTATGTTGTGTTTTTACATGCGAGTGCATGTGGAAGTGTTTGTGTTAGTTTGTATCTGTTTACATGTCAAGCCCCTCCAGTCAGGCAACAACAAAAGGCCAGCCTAGCGGACATGATGCGAATGTGTGAAACAAAGATGGTGCTTTACCTCTCACACTTTTCTTATCCTTTACGCTTGTCTCTCTAGCTGTTTATCACACTCTTGAATAGGTTTTGATTTTTCATTGGTTCATTCATTGCATTTTCTCACTCTTTGATCATTTTTCTGATCTTTTTCTTTCTCCATATGCTTGTCTGTCTTTATCAAGTCTGTTTTTTGTTCCCTTCCTTTCTCTTTCATTTACTGCCCTGTACTACTATACTAATAGATCCTTCATCTCAACTGGATGACAACCTCAGCAAAACTCAGCTTCTCTTTAATTTTTTTTTTCTTTCTCTCTTCCATTCTTTGGTTCTGTCTCAGTTCTTTCATGCATGTGCGCCTTCTTGCCCTCAATCTTTTTTCTCCTTATTTTGTGAGTAAATCACAGCCTTGTGTGAAGTGACACCTGTCCCCATTGTGTTGTTTTGCCTATTGAATCATCATGTTCTTTGTTCTGTAATACCCAGGGAAAACAGCACCTCCTGTACACACACAGCTTTTACGTGTATGTTGAAATAAGGCGGTACTATAATACTTTGTACTCAGTAAAATTAAACTTTCCACTGCCTCATTTGTTTGGAGACTAAATACCTTAAATAATGGTGGACATTTTGGAAATTACTGTTAAAAAAATCATACAAGAATTTAGTGGAATCAACTCCTTTTTCACGTTAACTTAACATAAATATACTATTTTTATTTATTCAAGTTAATGAAACTCATGAAATCGACATATCAGACTTCCCAGCATGCATTGTGTGAATTAAAACTCTCCTGAGACTCTCCTTTTTATAGTTTGAAGAAGAAAATATATATAAAATTTCACTTCAAACCACGATGACGGTCAGTATTGAATTCAGTCTCTGCCCCCTCACACTTAAAATTTAATAAATTCACTGGGAGCAGTTTCACATTTTGTCTTTGTGCCAATGCTGGAACAAAGTAGCTCCAACGGGAGCAGCTGCAGCTGTAAATTCTTTGTGTGAAAGGAAGAACTGACTTTTCAAGCTGTAAAAGGAAAATCTAATTTGTTTATAATGTTCCTTGGTGTGTCTGAGTTGTTGGTTCAATTTAATATCTTAAGCTTATTGAACATGTTTTCTCAAATACAGCTGAATTAATATCAAGTTTATTTGACTAGAAAACTTTGTTTTAATTGTTACAAAATTACAATAAGTTTTTAATTTAATTAAGTCAACGTACAATTTCAACTTACTTTAACTTAAATTTACATTTTTAAAGTTAAAACAGTGAAGCCAATTAGATTTGTGTAAATGCTGAACACTTCTGTATATTATTGAATTCCAGCTTTTAAATGCCAAGCTCATCACAGTCTTTTGTTTACAGAGTTTTTGATTGTAAACAAACTAGGCATGTGCAAACAGTTGTTTGTTCAGTTTTCTCACACCTCGCGTCCAAATGCAGCGCTTTGGCAATGTGCGTGCAATCATCTCTCAATTTCTCACATATTGAGCTTACACCCATGTCACGGCAGGAAATTGACACGTTTTGACACCGCGCTGTTCCCTGATTGAAGTGTAATCGGAACTCTGCACCTTTTTCAGTGCGCCAAATGCATTGTGGGTGTTCTCCAGACATGATCCTATCTTCCCTTACTTCAATCCGGTCCGCAGCAAATTGACAAATAATACCAGGATATCACATTGCTTCTATCGCTGCTCCTCAACATTTCTGGCGTGGCTCACACATGCACACACACATGCACACACACAGCTGCACTAATCGATTGAGGCCACTTGCTGGTTCATGTGGCCCCTGACAGTCTAGGGCTTTTATGGTTACTATGTGTGTATGTGGGTGCGTGTGCCTACATGTTAAATGTTTGTGTGAGAGTGAGTGTCCACACACAGGTATGTGTGTGTGTTGTGTATGAGGGAGGCGGTGTGACAAGTAAGTCCATCGCTTTCTCTCAGACATCCACTTCTTTAATATTCTCCTCCTTCCCTTGCCTCCACTGACACACACTGTGAAATAAAGAGAGAAAAGAGACAAGCAGAGAGAAAAATGAGAGAGACATCTCAAAGGTTTTGTGCTCCACACAGAAAAGTGAGCACAACGTGGAGGGGAGAAGGAGAAAAAGCAGAAAATAAAACAGTGGAAGGTGAGAAAGAAACAGAAGTCTAAGAGAAAAAAATGATGAAAGAAAAATGGAGAGATGAAGAAACTCAAGTTGTTCTCTGCAAAAACAAACCACACATTGCCAGACGGTTCCAGTGTTTTGGTTATTATCAGCTGCCACCACTGGTTCTGCCCCATAGACGGCTTAATCATCTTTCACTCAGTGCTCAGCGGGAAAAAATAGGTGCTACTACATGTGTTTGTATCTCTGACAACTTGCATGTAGTGGTTTTGTTGTAATTTTCACACATTTACATTTACATGAGTGCGTGGGTGCCTGCACATCCAAGTGGTCATGATGGGCTCACACCTATTCACTGAACACGTACACACACGCAGAAAGGTGATCAATTCTTCACTCCAGGGTAATTGTTTCAGCAATTCACTCGACAGTGAGTTGATAGCCATGGGGCCATAGTAATAAAAAAGATGAAAGTATGTGTGTGTATGTGTAGTTGTGCTCTTATGTAAAAGAGAAAAATCAGCTGCAGACTTCTCTGTCTTTTGCTAAGATGTATACAGATGCATACATGGATTTACATCTGATACAATAATTGATATTTACTTGCTTCTTATGGTCGATACCAATAAGATAACTGATCATTTCACCTTGAGTTTTAAAAAGAGTCAAACAAATATACTTTGGATTTTCTAGATAATCTGGCCTATCAATTCAAATGTAACGCTTTGACATAATCTATCAAATCAGATATTATTACAGCCGGTATTTATCTGCTATAATCTCATTATTGCAATAATAAAAATTTCCCATTATCGGCAGATAATTCATTTGGCAAGATATTTATCATGCTTCCCCACATACCACCAACAATGTATACAAAATCTGCTTGTCTGTGAATGTATCTCTTGTGATTTCTCTTTCTTAGAGGTCTTGTGAAGAAGTGCTTAGAGGATAAAAATTGATATAAATGCGTTAATTTACCCATTACCTTAATGGCTGCAACTAACAATTCTATTCATTATTGATTATTCTGTCAATCATTTTCTTGATTTATCGGTTAGTTGTTTGGTCCATAAAATGTCTTGTTTTGTCCATAACCCAAAGTAATTCTGTTTAATATTCACATTTGAGAAGCTGAAATCAGATGATTTGGATATTTTTGGAACAAAAATTACTCAAAATGATTAGTTGATTATCAGAGTAGCTGGCAGTTAATTTCAAGATGATTGACTAATCTTAATCTGTCATGGCACTCTCTGTTGTGGTGGTCTGCTGCTGTGGAGTGGACATGATTGTGCTCACTGTAGTTTAATAATACATATCATTAACATACTCTCTCCTCCTCTTCTTCTTCTCCTCGTCTCAGACCTCGGCTCCAGGCCCAGAGGAAGTTCGCCCAGTCGCAGCCCAACTCGCCCAGCACTACGCCCGTCAAAGTGGCTGACCCGGGCAGCCTGAACACCGGCCTGGCTACTGTGCCCTCCTCATCCCTCTCGTCACTCTCCTCATCGTCCCTGTCCTCTTCCATTCAGGACCTGTCCAGACGCAAGCCCAAGACGGAGGACTTTCTCACCTTCCTCTGCCTCAGAGGTAAGACGCAGCAGAACGGAGCAGATGGAATCATAATTGCATACACACCCACAACCAGTGGTAGACGTGGAGGGATGTTGTTGAACAAGAAAGCAGCTCATGCTGTGATATTAGAGGTTTTTAGGTGGGACTCAGACACACATTGAGGCTGGAAAAAATTTTGCTATTGTTCGGCTGTCTTTGAATGTGCCTGCACTATATAGGCTTTTAATAGCAAGCTTATGAACACACAATAACTGCCAAATATCAGGATCAAGACGTGTCATACAGTATATGCAGGTCTCATATAAAGCTCTAAAGGGAAACCGGAGCTGTGGTTAAACACTTTGCTCTTTATTTTAGACACACACACACGCACATAAAGATGCACACATAAGCAATTCAAGAATAGTACGTTTTGCGAAGTCAAGTTTTGATCACCCTCCACCCACTCGTACACACATAAAACCACACACACATACTACAAATAACTGTGTACTTGCCCCAGGCTAAGATTATCCTGCGTTTCATCAGCTTACACATCTCTCACTCCTACCTCTCAACAACTATCTGTCTCTTTAACACCTTGCCCATCACCCTCTACCACGGCAGCTGTTCGTGCATACAGTTCTCACACAGTCACACACACAAACACACACACACCCTAAATTACAAACACTACACAGGTTCGTCGGCACTATGCAGCACCTTCGATGTCAAATGAACTGTAAAAGCCATGGCAGAGTAATTAGCAGCAGAGTTGTGTGTGTGTGTGTGTGTGTGTGTATGTGTGTGCGCACGTGCATGCGTGCAGCTCTCGTGCCACACACAGCAGCGTTGTTTATTGAGAGTGTCTTAACAGGGAAAACTATTTGGGATAAATGCAGACACTGAGATACTATCACACACCAATATAAATGGCTGTATACAGTATCTCAAATTAACCAAGACCCCCCTCGACACTCACAGTAACTAGACAAGTCCTGCTCTCTTTTCCTCTGGAGTTAATGAAGGATTCATGTTACTTATGATCTACGCTCCGCTGGCCAGCAAACAGAGAAGGCTAGTTCACTGCCAGGACACTGCAAAAAGTTTCTGCTACAGCTCTCAGCTTATGCTTAGTTTCAAGACCCACGCCCATGAATCCTCTTCTCCTGGATGAGCCTCCTGTTTTTCATAACCTGGCGCTTGGGCCATGACAAATAGGAGACACACACCATTTTAAGAATTCAAACATTTATAACAAAGTACAGCAAAAGAGCAAAAATGCATTGGATGTGAATGTAAAAAAAAGATCAGTGGTGTATGGTGTGTGTATAGAAGGTGAAAATGAACTTTTATGTATCAGACATTGTGTGCGCTTTCTAAAACTCTATATGAAAATATGTTGAAATTAATTCTTTGATAACAAATGACTTGTTTGCCCATAGTTTCTCCCTGGTCAGATTTTAGATGGTAGTGTATACACATCTGTTAGTGATTAGAACAATAACAGTCTCTACAACATGTCCTGTGTGTAGGCAGGCTTCTATGAAAGATGTAAGGAAGTATTATAACCCCTATACACTTCAAAAAATCCTAAGCTTTACCTTCCTTCCATTCATGTTTGTCATAAGTCATCCCTTTTCTTATTAGATATGATAGGAGAAGGTGGAGGGAGGGAGTGACTCGTTCAAGGCTTGAATAATAAAAAGAAAAAGTTTAGGACCATTTTCTCAAACAACCTTGGCTGTGACTTTTCCACACTATCTTCATTTTACCCTTTGTTAAATATCCCACTCACCTTTTTCTTAAACATGTCCTCACAACCAGAATTAACTCATTTGGAAGACAAAAACTCCTCCTCTCTTCAGATTAATTTGCTGTTATCATTATTAACCTCTGCCCATCTTACAAAGTAGGCTAAAGCCTCAGGGGAGGCGAATTTAGAGTCCAGTCTGTTGGGACGTGGTGGCTATACATTGCTATTCTGATGAGAATACTCCCATTATGGAATGTCATTTTAACCTTTCAGGGCTCATTCAACAATGTATAATTGGAGGTTGCTAAAAGTGACTGAAGCTTTTGGTGAGAAT
>JAJHUR010140478.1:35918-79788 GCA_027495735.1 Lutjanus campechanus | reverse complement strand
AAAGGTTGAAAATAGTCATATCGTCTTTAAGTCAAACTCAAACTCTTAAAGGTAGACTTAGAAGGATTTGTCCAAGCTGTTCATAAATGCACCAGAAAGATAGTTGATTGTTGACTCTCATTCCCAGGATGTCAAACACTGATGTTTTTGATTGGTAAAATGTCCCAAGCTGAGAAAAATAATGTGAAAATAAGAAAGTACAGGCTGAGGGCAGGGTCTCAGCAGATGCAGCCACGCAACACACACTTCTAGTGGGTCATAAGTGATGATTGAAATGGATTATGTTTATGTTTATTAGTCTATACCTTGTTTTTAAAGGAAAATGTTACATGTAATGCCTTTTACAGTTTGAGTTTGAGTCACAACTCAAAAAAGTGAAGGTAGTTGCCTTGAAATTATGAGCCTCCTTAAATGTTTTTTACAGTGTAGGAATGGTGCTTCGCAAGCTGATTTCTAGTCTGTGTGTGTGTGTGTGTGTGTGTGTGTGCGCAAGGTCTGCTGTACTCTACTGCGCTACCAAGGCTAATTTTAGAGCTAGGCTGCTAAGCTAACGATTGAATGGTTTTCCACTGGGCTTTTTCCACTCTGCCGCTCCCTGCTTTACTGCTGTATTTATAGACTCAGTTTAGCCGTGTGTGTTTATGTATGCGTGTGAGTGTGTGTGTGTCTCTTCCATCCATGCTGCGAGGATGACATTTTCCTGCGCGGGGCTTCTTCTGCTCTGTTTTTCCCCTTGGCCTCTCCTATGACCCATATGCACGGACCCTTACCAAGAGAGGGACATGGGAGAATGTCAGCAGAGCCCTTGAGGTTGTGCGTCTCCGAGTATGTGTGTTCAAGCGTGTGCGTGAGTGCAAATCCGCGCTCACTACTGATGCTGCCTGTTCTGCTTATCTCCTGTGTCCCCTGTCATTGTGTGTGCATGCGTGTGTGTATGTGCACACGTGCAGCATCCAGTTTATGTGAGGAGACACAGCCCACGAGGACAACCGCGTTAGCCTGGTTAATCTTTTCAAAGGGACCAGAGCCTTTGATATTGTCTGAAACCCCACCAATCCCCTTTAAGATTCTGATTCGTGTCTCTCTGGTGATCTGACCACCACACACATTAGGCTGCTTCATGTCTGCTCCCAAAATGCCTCTGACAGGATCTCTAGCTACATTATGGAAATCTCACATCCATGATCTTCCTAATTCTGTTTCTTTTCAATTTGATTTTGACTCATTTTTTTGATGTTCTAAAGGGGCGTTTAGCAACATTTCTACCCGGGGAAAAAAAAAGCCTATCAGTGGAGATTTCTGGGATTCATCGCGGGTCAAACGTTCACGACGTGTAAACACACACCCCCTCACACGTACACACCCACTGCAGTGTTTGCTTTTCTTATCTGGTAAACATTACACATCCACCCCAAAGGCTTCTATCCATCACTCATTCTGACAGCCACATAAAAGCAGTTAAAACATGAAGGATCTGAAGCGACAAAGTTAGCAACAAAAAAGAAACAACTCTTGTGTCACTCCGTCTTGTGAAATCACAACTCGTTTACCTTTGTATCCAATTGGAGTTTGTAATTGACAACACGACATCTTACTCTTCTGGGGTTTATTATTTCCACTGGTGGTGGTGTTGTTGCTGTATCCAAGCAAAAGTTATTTTTAATTCCTCCAGGGGGGAGCAGGGGTGCCCGATTATTCTGATGCAACGTGGGAGTAACCGGACAGAGAAGTGCAAAAAACAAGATTTCTGTCTACTGTATAGAAGGATGCACACCATGTACGCTCACCACCCACACTGTCTAGGGCCTATATTCTGTATTTATCTCACCGCTCATCTCCTCCACACACACACACACACACACACACACACACACACACACACACACACACAAGCTGGAGTGCTCAGTCCTTGCCTGTGTTCTCAGAATGGTGTTTATGTGTGGTCCAGGCCTGTAGTTGGGCTGTTTATATCCATGGAGAAAGCCATTTGGGTGGTAGCCAGACAGTCTGCCTCTGGCTCTGTCTGCCTCTGGTAACCCAGAGGGTGTAGTGCTGCTGCTGGCAGAGTGGGGGCAGCACTGAGAGGAGCAGAATCAGGTATAACAGAAGAGCTCAATGTTGGCCTGCTTGAGGTTTTCCATATCATTCAAGGGTTTCATCTCAAACTGAGATACCCACTATCCAAGTAAATGGCACAATCTTTTCCACTCTAGCCATCCCTACCACACACCTGTTTGTCATTTGCCACCCCAATGCTCTATAATGGCTCATAAGTTGCTGCAATCATTTTTGGGTTGATACTATTTGTTACATAGATTTGGTTCACAATTTAACCATTTTTACCGCTCAAGATTGGTTTAAAAAAAAAAAAATCAGAAATCCTTCTACAGTGAAGTGCCTAATATGGGCACTATCACCACACATGAATACAATTAGACTTATTGAATCCATAAGTGTCTCAGTTTTCCAGTCAGATGAAATTTATGCAAGTCTAATACTGTTTAGGGAGTGCAGTTTGCAAAAATACTGTAATAGAACAGGTGAAAAAAACCCATTTATACTGCATGCAAAAATTCCTTTGAAACTCCCCATGCAAGTTTTTTACTTGCAAAACTTTAGCCTATCTTTGGAGTTTTCCTAAGCCAACTTCTCGATTGCAATGCTGTCATGGTACCTACAAATTCCTTAGGTCTTGTAGTTTCATATGATATCAGTATCTTCACTGTAGTCTCAAAACTGAGCCTTCTACAGACTCTGAAAAAAGAGAATAGTGGGCGGTGACATGGGCATCCCCATGGAGTTGAAAAGGTTAAAACATTCACCAATAAATATGAGGAATTGTTTGTTTTTCCTCTATTTTGGAAATTATTTATTGAAGTCTATACACATTGAGGCACAAAAAGACACACATGCACTTACACACAGTATACACATTGACGTAGATGAGATAAGAATAGATTAGGGAGTAAATGAATAACTATCTGCACACACACACTGCTGGAAATGTGTCTCTTGCATAAGACTCATTTCTAGGAGTGTGTGCATTTGTCTGTGTGCCAGTATGCCAGTGTGTATGCGTGCACCACTGCTGTGTTTACCTTGTTGCCCTGTGGGGCCTTCATCCATGCCCTCCAGCTCCAGTGTGTTGTGCCTCCCTCTCAGGTTCAGCGAGGCCAGTTTCTCTGCTCTGCTTACATAACCTCCCAGCCCTGACCCAGTGAACCAGAGACCTCAAATTCTTAGTACATGATTACATGTGTGAGACAAATGTGGACTTTTCACATCTGGTTTTGAAGAAAAGTTTTGCCAATCCCAGGAATTGTGCTTTGGACCTCTATCTTTGTAACTAGATTGTTAGATTTGATTTTGTTTGATGGTATTTTTATTTGCTGAGAATCTCGCTTAACTAGAAGCACATTTTCACTCCTGGGAATATGATTTCAAGTCCGACAGTTACTAGTGTGTCTCTCGAGTGCGTTGCTGCTGTGACAGCTGAATTTCCCTCTGGGATAAGGTACTTTTCTCTCGCTCTAATGTATGATTGCTGTTTGATTAAAGCCTGGAAACTGTTTGAGGACAGTTGTGACTTTCTTGTCGCTCACGATGCTGTGCAGAAGTTGGCTGTGCGACTCCGGCTTGTTCCGCATTCTCCTCCATGAGCTGAGCTGCTGTTTGTGGGGTTAATGGTTTTGCTGACATCAAGGAATGTCAATAGGAGACGTAATCCCTAATCCTCTCTGTCTCTCTCGGAGTTTCTCCCTGAGTGACTGAAGAGTTTTGGCAGAGCTCCGCTATAGGAGATAACTTTTCCTCTCCGTTGCCAGAGTGTCTAGATTTGTCTCTGTTTCTGACCTTCCCTTAAAAACAGCACTCGCTCTTCCCTTGCACACATTCAGCACTTTGCCCCAAGTCAGCACGTCCACAGGTCCCCATGGCAGCTAAAAACCCTCCTGATTGACTATTTAAATAGTCCTCATTGTTTCAGTTCCAGTTAAGGGGACAAAAGAAGGGTAGCCAGAGAAAGGAGGGTTTGTAATTATGCCCCCCCCTCCACCCACCCACCCAAGAGCCCCGTTAAAAATGACAATCCTAATAGACTCTTCCAGACCTAATTATGATTTGTCTGCAGTCGGAATGAGGTGGATGAAAAGCCGATGTAATTGGGGGATTGGGCTCAAACCCTGCTGGAGGTCTTGGAGAAGGACTAGTTGTGTATACATCTGTGTGTATTTCTAGGTGCTGATGGACATTGTTGTGCATGAATGTGCAAAAAGAGCATGTTGATTGAACATGTTCATCGTTGCCGCTTCCAAACTGTCGTTAAATGGGAAGATGTCAAAAATAGCCACCCACCAACGCCATGATGTTGAACATGATCAACATGCTGTCTTTTGGTTTGTACTTACTGTTTGATGATCCACAATGGTTCCATCGCTTGACACAGTGTGCACTGAGAGTTTCCTTTGGCAGACTGTTGTGCTGTAAACGAAATCAAAACCTGAAACAAACATGTGCCAAAATAAACATCCTTTTTCCAAAAAAAAAGCAGTAGGAAATAAACTGATTCATCAAACAAAATTAACCTGGATGTTGATGAACCTATACTCATGTTGTTTTTTCTTGGCTTTCAGGAGCAATCTCTGTCTGTGATTCTCTAATAGTATACAGTAATTCATTTAGTTTGGGAAGTGCGCAGTGGCAAGGATTGGGGGTGGGGGGTGGATAGGTAGAAGGAGATTGAATTTGATTTGGGCCCCCCTCCCCACTGCCTCAGTGCTGCCAATACTATTAACTATTATTAATGCTTGACCATTTGCACATTTATGGCAAATCTAACACACTCAATATCAATTTTATTAGTTATAGATGTGTTTACATAACACTAATGTCAGCCTGGCGTGTTTTAACCTTGGTGTTAATTTGCACTTTACTATTCAACGTAACGTGCATGAATGTGACAGCAGCTCAGACAAAAGCAGCTTGAATTTATTAAGCCAGTAGTAGTAGCTAGCCAGCCCAACATAATATTGTGTTTTTGTCTGATTACTAATGACAATAATGTATCAAACAAAAGGCATTTCAAGCTGTCATGGTCGCCCCAGGGGCCTATGCAGGTGCTTATGCGTTAGCAGGCTCTGGGTATGAGGAGGTTCTGTTTTATTTGTTGCTGCAACTAATGATTATTTTCATTATTGAGTAATCTACAGATTATTTTCATGCTTAATTGATTAATTATGTAGTCTAAAGTAAAGAATGTAAAAAAAAAAAGTGATGACATGTGATGTTTCCCAGAGCCCAGAGTGGTGTCTTTAAATTGCTTCTTTTGTCCAACCAACAGTCCAAAGCCCAAAGTCATTTCTTATTATAAATGACAGAGAAAAGCAGCAAATCCTCACATTTAAGAAGACATTGACATTTGACATTTCTAGTTGTAAAAAATGACTGAAACAATTAATCAATTGTCAAAATAGTTGCCAACTAATTTTCTTTCAATTGACTCATCTTTGCAGCTCTAGTTCATTTCAGTGTTTGAACTCTGAGCTCTTGTGAAGTGTGAACTTGCACAGCACTGCTCAAGGATTCGGGGTCTCTTGTGTTGCAGCCACTCCCGTACTCGGGATGTCAGTGGTCAGTGTCAGACCACTCTGTCTATTTGGCAGGCTGGTGCTGTGCTTCTGTCTTTCTTTGTCTCCTCTTCTGTCTCTTCAAAATCCTAGACAGTCTTCTTTTGTGGATCTTGAATATATTAGAGGATAAAGTTGTGCTGTTGTTACATCTGTTTCTGTCTGATCTCTGGCCTTTGTTTTCTGCCATGCTTTTTCTTTCTGCCGCTGTAAAAGAAAACATTTCTTTCTCTCTCATGTTTTCTTTCTCGCCTTCACAGTCGGTTCCATCTCTCCTCCTCTTGTCAGTTTTTCACTCCGTATCAACAGTTGTCTTACTACACCTCTGAGAACCTTGTAGGGGATGAATTTATTCACAAATCTTGAACCATACCCCGTTAAATGGTACGCCAAAGCTACACGCACACACTTCCTCTACTGTATTTAACATTTCTCACTTGTTTGTCTCCACTTTCCTGCACCCCCTTACAAGCACACTCCCCTCCCTGCCCCCGGGTGCCCCTGTGGTCTGTTTGCCATTGGCCCTCTGACCCCTATTCAGGCCAGTAAATTACAGCCATTTAGCTAATGAAGCAAGTCATTAGAAGCTGATTGGGCCAGTGTGTGTACCTCCTCGGTGTGTTTGTTTGGTCTAAGAGAGGAGCGTTTGCTCTGTTGCCAAGATAAACGAGATGTCTGTGCAGCGTGCGCGCACTCGTGTGTGTCTCTTTAGGTGCATGTATGAGGCTTTTTCTATCTGTCGGTTTGTGGGCTGCGGTCACCCGACTTTCAAGGCCTGATCCACTGGTTAAAAGCCAGAAAATTGTACTTTGCTACAAAGTGGCACTGCTACACCAGTTCAACCACTTATAATTGTCTGCATCCTACTTCAGAAGCTGTACGCCAAGAAACCACAGCCTAAACACACACTGGGCATGGGTTATGAGGGCTTCTTTAACCAGACGTGGTGTGAGAATCCATCCCTGCCTGCACAGAAACAGGCCTTACCACGTGGGTCACTATGGATCACGTAAAAGCCATATTTCACTGTTGACGAACAGTTACTTTTTGCCCTACAGACCTCCTTTAGAAGTTAAAGAGAGCAGGTAAAACTCCAATATTATCTGCTCAGGGAATCTGCTGCCACTACAGATTTTCTCTCTCTCCAGCTCTCTGAGGAGATAATTAGAAACTGGCAGAGCTGCTGTGTGAAAAGTGTGATCCAAGGCACAACAAGATGTATTATTACCATGCTCTATTATTTTAGTGTTCGGAAAGCCTTTGATACGAGTATGAAATTTAAACTAAGCTTTCAAAATAAATTTAACATGACATATGTTAACCACAGGTCCTATGACTGGCCAATAATAGCAATAATGGTTGTTAGTGCACTTAAAAAAATGAAAATTAATCTATGTTCAAAGACGTAGCTTATGCTTTAGAAAAGAAGTTGGAATAATGATTTCAGTATGCTTATTATTAAAGTTCTCATCACAAAAGCAGAAAGTGATCCATCAAATGATTTCAGAGGCTGATTTATAGCAGTTTGTTGGTAGAGAAAGAAAAGGGATTTTCTTGCTTTCACACACCAGTGTTCCCTTGTAACAATTGCACATCCAAAAATGAGTACTGCAGTCCAAATAGCAAGTCAGAGCCATAGATGGTATTGTAGATAGGTTGAAATCCTATTTAATATTCAGTCTGTATCCACAGATTTGAAGAGGCGACATTGTTATTTGATAGTAACATGTGACAAATGAGTCTTACACATGGGGCCAAGTTGATCAACTGTCAGTTGTCTGTCATTGTAAAGTTAAGTCAGTTATCCTGAAAACAAAAGCCCACTGCTTAGCAAATACACACTCTTGTGGTTGAGTTTAGTGATTGCCTGCCAGACTCCATTGAAGTATTGTTCAGTTTAACTATTATAAACATCTACTCCTTATAAAAGATTATTAACGATTTCTTAAGACTCATAAACAGATATTTACTCATTTGGTGAACATTCAGCAATAATTTGAGCTCTAATTAATGTGAAACGGGCAAATAAAAATTTTAAAGGACACTGCAGCTGCAGTGTTGATGTCAGACAAATGCATATTTCAACACGTTTCCTTGATCTCTGATGACATATCGTGGTCATTTTATGATTTAGTACACTAAATATATTACAGATGTCTGTTTTAATGACTCTTACTTTCTGTTCTCATTTCCCTAGTTCTTTCTGCAGTGTGGTCTATTTAAAGGAGAATGCTTCAGTATACAACAGTACAGTGCTCTGCATGGTACTGGTTAGCACCAGTTAAGCCTTGCACCATGTCCTCTCCTTTGTCATTAGGAAAGCCTAGGCTTAGTCAGCTTGTCACTTTAAGTATTGAGTGTATCCTCACACACACACACACTTACACACAAATGTTTAGTGTTTTCAAGCCAAGCTCCACTTTTCACTTACTGTAGAGTGTAAATGTGCCTGTGTGTGTTTATTGCACACATATTGATTACAAAAGGCTGGCTACTAAACAGTTATTCAACCCTCGCAGCTTCACTGCAGGATTACATTACATTATTCTATGATGAGTTAAAGACTGAGCATATTCTCTTCAGTCTCAAACCTACTTTCCAACTAGAGACCTTGTGACGTTTTTCTCCTAATTGCTGGCTTGTTCTAACATGTACAAGATAAATCCCTTGTGTAAGTCTATTACAAAATTGAATAATTTTGGTGCAATATTTGTATTATCTCTATATTTTTATTAAGCCACTTAATAATGTATTGAATGTGTAAAATCTAAGATAAGTATTCAGCACCCTCCAAAACAAGAGTGCTAATTAAGTAATTGGCTTGGCTAATTCTTAATTCACTCTGTATCATTTTAAGTACTCTGCACAGCTTAATGCAGGCTAGTTAAATTCAGCCTATTTTTCAGGGGCTTAACTTTATTTTAATTGACACATAATCAGACATTGCTTCTTCCCATTAATGCCCTTTAAACACTGTGGCCCCTAAAAGGGTAATAAAAACCACAGTAGCTGCTCGTGCTATGCAATCGATTTTTTTTTCCAAAGGACTCACAAATTCATAAAATTAAAGGAATGTTTCCTGCTCATAAACATCCAGATTTAATAAAAGCTTTGAGGATGTTGCATAAACACATGTTCCTGTTAATTATAAATCAGCAATCATACTATAAAATTACAAACCATATTGAAGCAATTGCAAATTGAAGACTATTTTATTAGATTTTGCAGACTGTGACCACCTTTTTGAGTTGCACACACATACACACACAAACATGCACGCACACACACACAGACTTCTGTGATTGAGGAAGTGTTTCTTCCATTTATCTCTGAATTCAAGGCTAACAAAGAATCAGTTGTGCTGCCCATTGCCCATACTGTAAATGCGGAAGGTTTATGGTTGCAAAAGTCTTCTTCATACATCATACATACATAAAGTTTTTAGCTTTTAGTTTTTTTGCACCCAAAAATACAAAAGGAACAAATTACAAGAGTGGTTGAAAATGGGCAGATTTGCGTCAGTTGATCATTTTAAACGTCTGCTAGATTATTTGTTGTTATACTTCCTGCTTTGGTTAATTCGTTTATTGTTCTTATTTGACATCTTCTACATTTTACTGTTGTGACTGATGCTGTATATCCTCCTTGGCAGACTTTGTTTTTTATTTGTTATTGCCTTTTTCTTTTTTTTTTTTTTTTTTTTTTTTTTTTTTGGTTTTAAATATTGTATATCCTTCTTGCCAGACATGTCTGCTAGTTATTTGTTTTATTCGATTTTTTTTTGTCATTTTATTGTTATTATAAACATTGTTATCATATATTGTATATCCTTTTAGCCTGTATGAATGTGAACTGTGAACAGTGGTTAATGATGAAACTGGCCCTGCAGACATAGGTCCTTGAATACATTGTAAGACATGAGGGTGAAAATCTTTTGTTTTATGCAAATACTCATTCCAACTGTCAGCCAGAGCTTTGCCAACAGGCTCTTCTTTTATACCATAAAACCCAATGTCAGTCCTCATCATTGACATGTAAAAAGACATCTAGATTGTCCCCTGGTGGCTGCAGCATAGGTTATAAATCTCGCCCCCTCAAAGAGGGGCAGGCCTTTATATAGCTGGCTACTTGTGTTGAGAGGTGAACTCAGAAGCTATATGTAGAAGCAAACACTCTCTGAAGCAATGAAGCGTTCTCCTGGTCTGTTGTTTCATTTGTGGCAAAGATCAGCATATTGCTGAAAGATTTTTATGATGTTTCTGGAAGCACGCTGAGGCATGATGCAGTTGAATGGGAAAAAAAAAGAAGTTTCCAACTGTGCCCGCCTCTGTGTGTGCATATATATTTCTATTTCTGTCCAAACATATAGTGCCAGTCACTGCTGCTGCACTCTCCAAGTCTGCTTCAGTTTTTCATTCCTGCATTTGTATGACTGAACCAGCTGTTTGCACGCTGATTTACGAGTGCAACATTATGAGATTTAATAACATAGCTTTGCGCTTTATGACCTTTTTATGAGAGTGAGTGTGTGTCTACATTCAGCTAACTGAGGTAACATTATAGGCTATCCGCTGCCAAACACCATTTACCTCCTTCCAGCACGTATTGAGCTAGATTTCTCAGAGATGACAATGAAAGTGATTGAGTGTGACAGAAAGAGGAAAGAAGGAGAGATCGTCGGTTTTCTTCTCCAATAGCAGCAGAGATTGACAGTAATCCTGTTTGGAAGAGTGAAAGCGACAGATTCGGGATTAGCTCAGAGGCGACTCTTTTGGTTTCTAAAGTAACTCTTTTACAGAGTTAGATATTTGAGCACATGTATGGTATATATGTCTCAATAAAACTGTCAACATCGAGAGTCTCTGTGGAAAAGACGGCCTGTAACATACTTCCAGTGCTCTCTGGATTTAGTTTGAGCTATCTGAATATGTTGCAAGTCATCCCCTTCCCCTCCTTCCTCTTCTGCACCGTGTGTAGAAGCACCACCACCACCACCACTACTACTAATGTCCTCCAGTGACATTTGAAAAACATAACAAAAAACATGTACAGGGCAAACACCAGAAACAAAAGGTCAGGGTTGGTGGATAAATTGTAAACCTATAGATGCAGATTTGAAGGAGAAATCTGTAAAATGTATACTGTAAGACATCATAAAATGACCATGATATGTCAGAGATTAAGGGAAGGTGCCAAGTTGAAATACTTGCTTCTCTGACAGCAACTCTACAGCTGTGTTGCCCTCCTTCAAAATTTATATTCTGGCTGGTAACTTGTGTTATTGTTTGCCCATTTCACATTATTAGAGTTCAAATTAATGCTGAATGTTCGCCGAATAAGTGTCTGTGTATCACTTGTGAGTCACAAGTAATCCTTAGTAGGGGCAGTGAGGCAGGCAGTTACTGCACTCCAACTCTAGAGTGTGTACTTTTGGAGCAGTGGGCTTTTTTTTCAGGATAACGGGTGTAGCTTTATATTGACAGTTATGATTAGCTGATCAATTTACAGAGAAGGACTTGTCATTGTTGTTATTGAGCACTTTTGTGCTCCTGCAGTGTTCCTGCAGCCCGGCTAAGCTTCCTTGAGTCCGGTGAGGAGGAGCAGGGGGGGAAACAACTTGCTTAAATCATGAACTGTACACTAAAAAGGATTTCAACCCATGTCATAGTCTGTGTCTGAATCAAGCTGAACCCATAGACAGAATAAATGCTGTTAAAGTGAAACTGTCATCGCCTTGCAAATCATTTCAGCATTGTGCTGTGTAAGTCCTTGATTACGTCTGTGCGTTTCTGGTGTGTGTGTGTGTGCGTGTGTGTATGAACAATGGAGCCGCTATGTGGAGAGCAGTTTACAAAGCATCAATAGGCCACCAACTGAGATAATAAGAGATGAAAAAAACAGCAGCACAATCACCATTATTCACGAGTGCTTGAGCAACTTCTATTTTTACATTAATATTTCACCACTTACATATTGATGTTGATTCATCTGTGATGTCAGAGATTAGAATGAAAAAATATTTTTTTTGCCTTACATGGAAACAGCTGGGGCATATCAAATAGGATGATATCTTTGTGTATTTCAGTGCCTTTTTCTGATTTCAAATTGTAATTTTTCCCCCTTTTCTTTTCCTCTCTCTCACTCCTCCTCCCACTTGCCCCCAACCTACCTCTTTATTATTCATCTCCCCTCTCCACGTCCCTTTCTCCTCCTTTCCTCCACGTCTCTGCACTCAGGTTCATCGGCCCTGCCCAGCAACATGGCCTACTTCGGAAGCTCCCAGGAGGAGGAGGACCTGGAGGAGGACGAAGACGAGGAGGAGGAGGAGGTGAGGAACGGAGGTGGGGTCCACTCTCACAGTGGGGGAAGCAGCAGCCAAGCCTCAGCCTCCTCCTCCTGCCACTCGACGCCTCGCAAGGGCAAGCTCCCCGCCAGGCAGCCACTCAATGGGCATGGTAAGGACGGGAGTTTCTACTACATGCTTGTAGGTTGGTTGAAATGTGCTGTTTTACCACTAGATGCCACTAAATCCTACACATTGACCCTTTAAGTCAGCTAACGTTAGCAAAACACTCCCTAACTTGGTAGCTATCTACCTTGCTTTTACAGGTCCCCCAGTAATATTGTTTAACTGTATTCAAAATGTGTTTTTTTCCAACATAGACGAACCTAGCACATAGAATAGGTTCCACTGGGTACCAAGCTTGCTCAACTGTTATTGGAGCACAAAAAAAGGGGCGGCACATAGGCAGGGTCAATTGGTCTAATGGGCCACAGAGATCCTGCCCATGTTTTCTGTCTAAAGAGAAAGGGATGAGAAGGAGGAGTTAACAGAGGACAGACGTAGAAATACAAAAGAGGAGAGTGTCAGGGGTGCCATGTGTAGAGGATGAAAGTGAGTGAAGAGGAGGGAAGATAAGGCACTCTGAGGGAGAGAGATGGATGAAGAGGGAGGTGAGAGTGAAGGATGATGCACCAGCAGAATAACCAGAGAGGAATGAAAAGACCCATTTTCGAAAAGGATTTTGGGAGTGAAAGATGGAGAAATTTGGTCAAAAGGGGAGCAGAGAATGAGTCATGGGACAGAAGACAGAGTAGTAGTGCTTGTCTGTGTGTGTATATCCCTCGTAGTGTGTAAACGTGAGCAATTTCCTAAGTTTGCGCTCTTGTTTTCCACTGCAGAGACTGAATAAGTCACATGGGACAGCAGAGCAGCACATCGACTCTTTCCACCCCAATTAACACTTAGCTTGCTAAGCCCTAACAAGGTGTTTATGCACACTGCAACAGCTGGCCGGGGCCCTCGACACACACACACACACACACACACACACACACACACACACACACACACACACACACACACACACACGCACACACACAGTGACTGCATATGCACACCCCTTGGGGCACATAGACATGTGGATGAATGCACATACACACACTTGTGCACAACATTTAGGAAATTGCATGCATGCAATTGAGCCTGTGAGAAGAGACTCACTCACAATCCCAACACTGATGACTATTGAAACAAGTACGCTGCGAAAATCTTATTGTAATCAAGTGATTTTTGTCTGTTATCCAGAAAAATAACACTTGAATTTAGGAAATCCTTGAAACAAATAATGTTTTGACTAAGAAAATCAAACTCTCAGGGCTCAATCATGAATAAAAATTGACAAAATGGTATATCCATCTTTTTAGTTTTTGGCCTCCAGTTTTGTTACCGAGCAATAGAGAAACAGTTTTAACCTGGAGGCCCTCCTTTGCTGGCAGACTTCGGAGACATACAATCCTTCCGGCCAGGCGTTTCCCCATGAAACAAGGGCTAGATTTCATAGTTCCTCCTGTTTCGCCCTCCCTGACTCTCTCCCTCCCTCCTTTTAGTGTGTAGAATTGCCGCCAGAAAGGTTCAAAAGGTGAACGCTTTGCTCAGCTCTTTCCTCTGTCATCCTCTCAAGTGGAATGTGGAGGAGGAGAGAGACAGGAGAGGGAGACTGGTGGGATTAAGAGAGAACCAGGGAGAGAGGTCCATAGATTTGCTCCCACTGAACTCTTGGAGAACTGTACACTGCCTTTGTATAGCTCACTGACGGTTTCCACCACCCTGACACACTCACATACTGTAGATACATATACTCTCTCATTGTTTCAAGAACATCTGTAGCTGCAGCTTGAAACATTAACTGCACATATCCATGGGTGCCTTGTTAAAGTTAAAAGTAGCACTGCAAGATTAGTGACAGGCAAGGGGAGATATGGCTGGAATTTTTTTTTTATCTGTAGTCTTGACAAAACGTTAAAAAAATATACTATATATTAGCAGTTTGAATCAAACTAAAGCTCCCTCTGGGGAAAGTATTACATCAAACTCCCTTTAAGAAATATGACATATTAACAATTCCTTATGTGTCTGTAAAAACACACAACTTTAAAAACCTAAGATAAATGGTGTGTCGACAGTTTTCTTGCCAATTCCAAAAAAGATGGAACGCTGTGTAAAACATAAATAAAAACAGAATTCAATGATTTGCAAAACTTATATTAACTTATATTTTATTAACTATTTCTGATCCAAACTGGCTTAAATGTTAAAAAAGTCTGACAGATGCACATATCTGTATACGGAGCACAAATTGTAGGATAGTGAAACCTGTTTGAACGAATCCAGGCTTATTGTGTGCATGAGGACAGCTTAGTCTCCATTTCTTATCTCATATACCAACACTGTTTGCAAAGCAGCTTGGCGCCTTTGCAGTGATATGCTAAATAAATAGATAAGAGGGAAACAGGCAGATATACTTTGTTGGGGACAATAGAGATGAGGGGGTTAAGGACATCGAAAGGGACGTTTACATACATAGGTGTGTGCACACACAGTCAAGACTGGGTCATTGCTCCAGTGTTGAGACAGTGTTTTTGCTGTGTTGGCTATCAAGAGCACACACACGCACACACACCTTGGTACATTTTGCAGTATTAAGATTGGTGTCAAACGTGACACTTTAATATGCAGCGTGGGCCACTCTCCAGCAGGAGCAGGGTTATATGGGCTCTTAAGGAGGAGGAGGCGGGCAGTTGAGGAAAAGAGAAATGGAATTGGTGAAAGAGAGAGAAACATTTTATTCTGGGAGGTAAAGAGAGACAGGAATGGTCCTACATTGTAGGCCATTCATCAGCGCTCCGTCTCTCTCACTTGGCCTTGTGCCATGTTGACATAGCTAAATTAAACAGCTTTTATTGGGCTCAGTTTCTTGCTTAGCTCACTTCTCAAAATGTCAGGATTTCTCTCATTTTTCACTGAGCCAGGAGCCCAAGACACACACACACACACATACACAGACGCTTCTGCAGAAAGAAACATGCACTGATGCTCACAAATGCACATACATGTCGTCTAACAACAGACTATATTTTGTGCGTTGCATGTGTGCTGTAAATGCTGTGTGTGTGCTGTCATTCTTTCCACACAGCCTGTTGCCTGTTGATATTAAGACGCCATGAAACTTTAAATTGAACCTCATAAAGGCTGAAGAGAGAGCTATTGAATGTGTATGTTAATTGCCTCGCTCCCGTTCGACTCGGTTAGCATCATCCCCGGGGGCCGATGTAGTCCGCGTCCATTTTGAACAGGTTCATTGACATGTAGCATAAAGACGTTTTCATATACGCCTTAAATCATGCATATTTTACTGATTGGAGGCTATAAGTCAGCCAAAAGCCTGTCACTCCAATGTTTGTGCGGGCTTTTCCACTTGGTCGTTGTGGTTTGGTGCCAGAGGTTTATAAGCCATTCTGCACTACAGGGGGGTATTGAGACTTATGCCCATATATTGGCATTGGCATAGGTAGACGGTAGCCTGAAAAAGCACAGTATACGTCCTATTAAGGGTTTACCTTGCTACCTTATAGCAACTTTCCACAGTGTCTTGTTTTCTTTACAGTGGCTTAATTTGTTATTTTATTTATTTATATTTGACTTGTTGTGCACATGAGGAATTTATACTAGTTACAGAACATATGCCATATAAACAGTATATTCCAAAATCGCAATAGTCTGTCCTGTTGCTACACTCCTTGCTGAGCTTAAAGAGGAAACCCAAGGTCTCTTCATGATGTTTCCGAAATTTTATGAAGACATGCCTGTTTCTTATCCCGGGAGCAGACTAAAACCAGTTAGCTTCATGGTCAGTGGTACAATATTGCTACCTCATGGAGCTATGGAAGCCCATTTCTGCAAGTAAATGAAAAAAAATCATGCCAACTTAAGTCATAATTATGAGATTAAAAAAAGTAAATTATGTGTCAAAAAGACACATTTTGAGGTGGAAAGTCCATTCCTATCTTTCTTTCTGACGCTGTTATATTTTCGATTTCTTGATTTTGACTTTTTGCCATAAATTGAGGTTTTAACTCATAATTTTGACTTTTTATCTCATAGTTTCAAATTTTTATTTCATAATGACTTACCATGGGTACTGGGATGGGTATCATTAGGATTTTACTTATATTGACATCTCCAGTATACTGCTAATTGATACCAATACTCTTATTGATACTACTCACAATAATTTGGTACAAAAAATAAAGATATGACTTAAGACGATATGAAAAGTTTCAACAGTTTTTATTTATTATGACCTTTTTTGCAGAAATAATAAGTTAAATTGTTTCCTGAGTTATTGCATTTGACTACATTTTCATAATATTTTGCAAAGTGAGCCCACACTTTTGAAAATTTTGCCCTGCCAGGTGTTTGTGTAATGTTACATAAATACAGATATCGGTATTTGTCCAGGAGCTTTTCAGTATTTCAGCACTGACCAGTCAGGAATCAGTTACAATTTAGTATCAATTCTCAATACCCATCCCTACTTAACATGGGGATATTTTTGTCTTTTGCTGGAGGAAATGGACTTCCCTATGTAGCTCTATTATAAATGTGTGCAGAAAAATGATTTCGTCCATCCTCATTATAAATCAACAATCATAAAAAGCACCACACCTGACTGCTCTGTTTCTCTGCCAGTGTTCAACAGCCACGGTAAAGCAGGGACCAGAGAGAGCCCGAGGCCCAAGGCGGGAACTCACGGCAGGGATGCGCCTGCCCCGCCACTGCCACCTCCTCCGCCTCCACCTCCGCCCCTCCTGAGGGAGCGCAGCGAGCGGGCAGAGGCACGGGAGCACGCAAGGGAGCAGCAGGCCTTGGCTGCGGGTCGAGGCTCAGCCAATGGGCTGCCACAGAGGAGAGCTGCTGAGGAGCTACGCAAACAGGTAGCGTACGGCCAGGAGTATCCAATATTGGAATTTGGGTACCATTTTACAATAACTACCCTTATAAAATAATTTATTCATGTTTTATAATTGTTATTAATTAGGTTGTAAACACTTCATAAATTATTGATAAAATTATAAACAAGTTATAACACAGTTCTTATACATAGATGTGGGCTAAAGATCCAGCTACTGCTCACTACTGATTAATCTTACAAATGAGTTGCTAACATTAGTGACAAAAGAGATCCTTCTCTTGTAATTGTGAGTTTTAATCTCAGAGAAGACAAAGTAAGCTCAGTAAGTAATGAGATCTGAGGCTTAACAGTGCAGATAAATGTGGGCTCACTATTTGGCAAGGAACAGGTCACTTTTTATCTAATGTGTTGTAACAGCATTGATAGTGTTTACAACAATTACAAACCAGCTAAGATGGTAGTCTTATTGTAAAGGGGTACTGGAATTTCAACTTGATGACAAAGCTGTAACCTGCTAAATATCACACAGGAAGGAAAAGAGAAGCTTGGAAAATGTGACACTAGCATGCAGGGAAAGTATTCTCCTATAGGGAAACTTGTGTGGTTTGCATTAGCAGGAGATACTGTGGAATATTCTGCGTTAACAGGCTGGAGGTGCAGCATGCTTGTTTGGCTATTATGCCCATTTGAAGCACTCCCCTCTCTTGACTCTTCTTTTCATTTACCCATCTGCCACATCCTCTTTTTATCTTCCTCTCAATGATTTCTACTAACTACTCCTGTGCCTTGCTTGTCTCCCTCCTATACTTTCTTTTTATTGCTGGTGTGCTCCTCTGTCACCATGCTCTTCCTTTTACTCTTTCTCTCTTCTTGCAGCTCCTGTCTTCTCATCCCTTCACTTTCTAACTCTTCTCTTCTCTTCTCTTCTCTTCTCTTCTCTTCTCTTCTCTTCTCTTCTCTTCTCTTCTCTTCTCCTCTCTTCTCCTCTCTTACTCCTCCTCCTCTTCCTCCTCTCCTCCTCCTCCTCCATCCATTGTGTCTGGGAGAGTAATGATTGTGTTTTGGCCTGCCGTGACTGCAGCTATATTTAGTAGTAGCTGGCTAGGGGCTGTGAACGCCTGCCTCCCTCTCTGTGGCACTAAGCAGGTTTCAAGGAACCCCACAAAGTGAAAGAAAAAGGAGAAGGGAGAGAGGTGGTTTCAGCCAGAAAACTGACATTCTTATGATCACATCAGTCAGAAGCACTTGTCCACTGAGGCTCACTTAGCTTCCTTTCTGTCTTCTTTTCCATTTCCTCCTCCGTCTTTTTCCTTCCTGTTGAATGCCAGTCTCCATCCACTGTTGTTGTTGCTGTAGTAATGTGCTGCTGCCGATGCAGACTCCGACATATGCTTCAGGTTTTTAAAGTGGCTTGAATTGTCCAGTAAAACCAACAATGAATCTCAATGAGAGCGACTGCCTGCCAAGACAAACTTGAGCCTCACTTACTCACTCGTCTTTGTTCTATTTCCCTTCCTCGACTCTCTTTTTCTCCTCTTCCAATTCACTGTCGGCACCCTGCGAGATTCTTTTGACTCCTCTCGTGCACTTTTAGAAATAAGGGTTCCAAAATGGTTCTTCCTGAAGGGCTGAAGTTCTACCCAGAACTGTTTGCTTCTGGAAGATCCTTTTTTTGAAGAAAAGGTGCGTACCTTGCGTACATTACTGTTCTTCATAGAACCCTCAGAAGACAAGAAACTCACAAGATGGCACCCAGCTTCCAAGAATCTTGAACGCAAAAGCTGTTTTAGTGAAAAAGGGCCTTAAAAGGGTTCCAAGTGGGTTCCAAGAAAGGTTTTACTACAAACCAAAAACAGTTCTCATGCAAGGACAAGCCAAAGAACCCTATATGGAACCCCCTTTTCCACCAACATTGACCCAAACCTGTTCCAGTTCAAACACCTAATTTTTAGCTGTTCCACCAAAAATAAATCGGTTTAGAACCTGAAAAATTGGTTCACAGCTAGAACCAAAAATTTGCTGGTTTGCTTGTCACGTTCTACAGGTTGTTGAGCACTGTGCAATGGCCTCTGTTTGAGAGCTAGTTTGGTGGAAAAGGGTTTAGAGAGGGTTCTAGGTGGAACCAGTTTACCATAGAGGGTTTGTCTGTAGAACCTCTTGTAGGGTTTTCAGGGTAGAACCTTCAACCGATCGTGAGCCTTTTTGGTTCTACCAAAAATGGTTCTCCTACGGCAACAGGCAGACACGTGTTTTTGTGTGTTTTTCTTTTTCACCTTTCTCTCTTTATATCTCCATATTTTCTCTCTGCCTCTTTCACTCATTTTCTCTTTCTCTTCATGCTCCACTCTCTCCATCTCTCTCTGCTCCTGTGTCAAACAGACGGATCTTGCCCTTGACAACATGGCTCCAATCATTTGGAAGGATTAGTGCCTTTTTTTCCCCTCCTTCCTCCCTCTCCCTTCAATTAGGATGAACAGTGTGTGTGTTAACCATGTGTGTGTTCAAGACACGCGCACACATTTACACACACGACCAACTGTGAAAATACAGGCTAAGCCATATAAAAGGTTAAGTGATTATGTAGCCGTAAAAACGAACTTGGGGTTCTGTGTGTAAAACCGGAGGGTAAAGGCATTATCATAATTCAATTCACCGTGATTCACTTCTCCCAAATTTAATAGCGGCTTGTATCAACAAAATACATGCGCCCGTAACAGGACCTTTTTATAAAACAATATGATTCTATCCTGTTTTAATTAAATAACAAAAGTGGAGATGTCAGCAAAGCAGCTGCACACAGCAGCAGCAGCAGCAGTGCAGGTGGGGCGTGGAGACTGTTTAGCCGACTCGGCATCATTTGAAAAGGACTCGGCACTTTCTTGTTTAGCTGTTTGTCCTCTGCCATCTTCAATTAACCTCACACACAATACTACAGCATGTACAAGATTACAAAAGATAACACAAAATTAGGTGCTCATTTTAGATTACATAATGCGTTTCTCTCTGTCCTTTTCTAACAAGCCTCTTTTGCTATGAATAAACAGTTACTGTAGGTAGGAAATATTTAAATGCTTGAAGTTTAATGTAATGTTTTCAAGGTTTTTTGAAAAGTGCTTGAATTTTGGATTAAGTGCTAGAGATTGCAGTTGGATTGCTTTCATAATAAATCACTACCTGACTGAATAGTTCCCCTTTTAGATAAAGAAATAAAATAAGTCACATGTTGGTTCAGCCAAGTTAAAAAGGATGCCAAGTCTATTTACAGACAGATGAAACATGAAACTTTGATGCATTTTCCTTTAATTTGTCAGCTTTCTGGGTTTCTGCAGTCATTAAAAAGTCAATAATCTGAATTTTAGGCCTTAAAATGTCCTAAATACAATTTTGAAAAAAAAAAAATGATTGGATTAAATTAATGTTAGATATAATGTTGCATTAATTTAAGTCTTGCTTTTAAATATGTCTTTGGGAAAAATATGTATTGATCACTGTAAGAACTCAGAACAAAACTAATTGAACCAATAATCACTACTGATGTTACTGTTGCATACACATAGTTGTGTGTAATCGTGTTCAGTTGAGTGTTGTAATTATTTTTTGCCAGTATGGTCTTGAAATAGGCCTCAAATAGCATTCACATTAACATCTGATTTAATGTGTGAACAATAGAAAAACAAGAAAGAATGGTCATTTTGAATATGTAAATATGTAAGTTGTTGGAAAAGCTTGAACTTACACCTTGAAAATTCTTGAAATGTGCTTGAATTTGACTTTGAAAAGATGTAAGAAACCCTGTGTATGTAAATTTCTCCCTGCTTCTATATAAAAAGAGGTTTTTGCATTGTGTGTGTTATTAGTGCCAGACTGTAGTGACCTTTCTCTAGCTGCTTAAAAGTCAACCTGCCCAGGGCCGCATCGCATTGTGCCCTAATAAGACAGCAGAGGGGAAAGAAGGCTTAAGCCGGATTTATGCCCTGCCGTCAAGGTGTTCCGCCAGTCGTGCCATAAATGACTCCGGCATAGGAATTGATTTATAGTTCAGCATAGGATTTAACCCGTTGATTGTCATCGCACCACCATAGCACTTGATGGATGTGTGTCACACGCTATCGAGCTATGTCACGCATTCATTACAGGCCCAAATTTATAGTGTTTATATTATTTCACTCTTCTGGTGCTTGAGACCATTATGATGAGGAGAAGGTTTGCACTGGAAATTACTTTTTTAGTGGAACATAACATTATTAAAGAGCTGAACCGACCAGATGCAATACAGCACAGCTCATATGTTTTCAGCAGTTAACTTTGTGTTTAGGGTCACATTCCCAATAGTCCCAGGAGGAAGGAGAGGCATCCAAAGACAACATCAAAGTCCATATCAGCCTTGGAACTTCCAGTCCTAAAAGGAAATGAAAATAACTGTTGTCTTATGACATTTATCCAGCCGCTACACATACAAACCCATTATTAACCCATTAAGCAATTAAATCACAAAAAAGAAATTTAAAAAAGAATCACATGTGTGATAATAGCATTAGACCTCATACATCAAGTTTAGGGAGGAATACAAAGCAAATAAATCACAGAAAAGAAATTAGAGAATATTCATAAATATACTTTATACTATCATTATAAGTATAGAAATACTATTCATACTTATGTTATTTGTAAAATACATTTTGACAAGTACTCACAAATTTTATTAATACAAAGTCTTGATCGCCCACTCTTGTGGGTAGTTTCTTGTCAGCCTTTTCTTAAGCCCCTTTTACACTGGACAAACATCCCACTAACACCCACTAACTTCTGGCTTTTGTCTTCACTGGGAAAGGGTGCAATCAGCACTCAGTCCCAGGTTAAAATTACTCTGCAGTGGTCACAGGTATCCATCAACTCCAGCTCAGATCAGCAGTGATGGAAACATGACACCTGGGTAGACAGGCTAATTTTTGCCCCTTTCAGCTGAGCCGATGAAGGGTTGTCACCTCTTTTGCTCCTTTTTCATACACATGTGCTGCTTGGTTTGACTCCATGCGTCAGCCCAGCACATCAGAGTTTGCACCTGCTTCAAGGTTTGTATTTATTGATAAAGTACTCGTCTTTAGTAGAGAGGCTGTGAAACAGTGGATAAACATCCTATAAATTTTTCACAATAAAACTATTTTGTTATCTAAAAGCTTTTATTATGAAGCTGCAAAATCAGGAAATGTTGCATTTTCATAGTTAGCATCTTACTACAATACTTTTCCGGCTGGAAGCGAACCAGAAACAGTGAAATAAAGCGGATGCCTGAAAGTACAAACAGCGACGCAGGAGAGTAAATAAACTTCAAACTACAGAGATTCAGTTAGAAGCTGTACAAGTACTGAGAGCTGAACACATACCTTTAAAGATGACTTTCTCTCTGCTTTCCTGTACACATGAGTTGAGTCATGGCTAGAAGGCGACACATCACAAAAAAAAGACAGGCAAGCAAATGGGTTTACTGGTAATGGAAGAAGTGTCAATCACATATTTGTAGTCAATTTACCCACAGTAAAAAACCTGTATATATGCGCTAATTTTGGTGGAATACTGTGTAAATTATCACTTTTTTGCTAAGTAAAACTTGAAGAAGGTACTTTCCTCAACGATTTTAGTTGGAATATTACCGAAATATATAGTGGCAAAACTATAATCCATCTCAAAGCCCAGTATTGATTTTATTTTTGTTATTATCTCTAGCTAATGGGATCGGGTTGCTGGACAATTCCAAAATATGTGAAACGATCAGCTATTGAATTGTTAATGGAAATGGCCCTTACTAGAGAAAAAAAAGGACACATTACTGTGCATTTCGTCAACTTGCTCCACTTTGTCTTCGCTTCAACAGAAAGATGTTGAAGAAAAGACAAAATAGTCAAAGCTTATCAATCACAACTCTTGTGCAACCCCGATGTGTACTTGCATATTACAGATGTGTGTAAATGTGTCTGACAAACAGAACAGAATACCTCTACTCCATTTCCTTTCTTTTGTCAGTCATCAGGGCTTTGCAAGGGTTAAACTTTCTCCTGTCTTCTTCTATCCTCTGGCTGGCCTTCTCTCTCTCTGTCTGTCTGTCTCTCCCCCCTCGTCTTCTCAGGGCCGGCTCCTGCAGATGTTGCCTGTTAAAAATCTTCCTGCCAGGCCTCAGCTGGGCTATAGCAACACATGATGTCATCTAGACCCACCTCCCTCTCCCTCCCCCTTCCCTCCCCCTTCCCCGCTCACATGCGACCGAAATCCACTCCAGAACTGCCTGCCTGTGTGTGTGTGTGTGTGTTCTATTTTTTCCCTTTGGCTCCAGCGTCTTTCTTGTTCTGTTCATCGTCCTTCTCATTTCTGCTTGAATTCTCTCCACCAGTGGCTGTTAGCAGGAGTGAATTTCCATATCCTTTTACCTATTTCTTTCTTTCCCTTCCTTCCTTTTAGCTCCCATCTCTTTCCTCGTCTTTGTATATTCTCCTGTCATCATGATCACTCTCTTGCCATCCTCCTTTTCCACCAGACCAAATAATTAAAGAGAGAAAAGTGAGAGAGACTTGCCAAGCCCCCCCCACCCCCACCCCCACCAGACAGCTGGTCCGCTGAGCCCTCCTGTGGCAGGACACAGTCATGACAGTGTCTCTCTCAGATTCAACGCTTCGTCAGCAAACTGAGGCTGGACAAATATAGCAGCTGTCTGAGCAACTGCTGCTTTAGCAGTTAGTTACTATTTCAGTATCAGTGCAACACTAAAACTGTCACATTGAGCGATTAGTCCAATAATCAATTAGTTGTCAACTTTTAAATTAACTGCCAACTATTTTGATAACTGATGAATAATTTTGAGTCATTTTTTAGAAAAAATATTCAAATTCTCTGATTCCAGTCTCTTAAATGTGAATAGTTGTGAAGACATTGGGGGAGGATGTTAGCTTGGGCTTTGAGAAACAAGTGATCAACATTTTTCACCCTTTTCTAACATTTTATGGACCAAACTACTAATGGATTGAGAAAATGATCAGCAGATTATAATTGATAATGAAAATAATCATTATTTGCAGCCCCACATCCAACTAATAAAACTTTGAACATTTGGTAATTAATCAGAAAGATGGTTTATTGTTTGGTTTCATTCCCAGGATGTCAAATACCAAAATTTTGGATTGGCGCGGCAAAATAATGGGTCATAAGTGGATTTCGTTTTTATGAGCCTATACATTGTTTTAGGAAAATGTTGTGTAATATACCTTTAAATAACAAATAAAATCACAATCACGGTATCGGCCTTCCTTTATCCACTTATATTGTAGCTGAAGTCTCTGTGTCAGTCTTTCTGTCTTCTCTTCACTCCTTCTTTCCTCCCTCTCTGCTTGTCACCTTGTGTTTTTCCATTGTGTGTGTGTGTTGGGGCCGATGATTGACGGAGGCAGGGTTAGGTTTCAGTCCCCCCTTATCTTTTAATGGCCTGGTCTTTGTGTCGAACCCCCCCGCCACCTGAGACAAACACAATACAATACATGCGCATACGCACACACACACACACACATATACACACACACTCACACAAGTGTGACACGAGAGCCCTTCAAAGGCAAACCTGTCAATGGGCCGGCTGTCACCTCCCTCCTGTGGCGCCCCGACTGTGATTGATAACTCCATCTCTTCCATCCCCCCTCCTTTCTTTCTTTCTTTCTTTCTTTCTTTCTTTCTTTCTTTCTTTCTTTCTTTCACTTCCAGCTGGTCTGTACAGAAAGACAGATTCTGGAGATAAATGTAGAAAAACATGATTAGACACAATTTTTTTTTAGCTTAGTTTAGTTTGCAGTTTTCTAATGATTATCAGGGCTTCATGATGGCTTATGCACAAGCGTGTCTACCCCTAGTTTGTAGAAATTATTTAGATATTTGAAAATAACAGCAGAAGGATAAGTACATTTGCTCTGTTTGAAAATGATTTAAATGTGGGGTGAGAACCAGAGGGGCCATTTGGGGTGAAAATGTGTTGTGTATATATCAAATGAAAAAGAGAGGACATGTGAATCCTAAACTAATCCAAAGTTATTAATCAAAAACAAAAAGACCTTACACTGGACATACTGAACAGACACAAGTTCACTTACATCTTTTTGGAATGTATGGTTCCAGGCACAGGATGGAGAAAGGCACAGGGAAACTAATAAACAAATCAATCTGAAACTCACAAACTTGCTGTGTATAATTATATTGCTATATTTAACATTTCCAGTTTGATTTCTGTTTCTGTTATTTGACCATCAACTACAGAAACGTGACCTCCAGCTCAACACATTCAGATATTTGCAACTAAACTCTGTTCCATAACTTTAAAGAGCTCTTAACACTGTAGAGACCTCTTTCTCACATACAGAGACCAGTGAAGGAGAGAGGGAGAAGGAGAAGGGAATGAGAAACTCGTGGCAGCTCTGAAAGTGGGCCATGAAAACAACAGAGAGACGAGGAGGGAGAGGAAGAGGGGATATTCTTAGAAATGCATACAGAGGAAAATGAAGTGATGGAGTGAAAGAGCCCTATACGCAATTTATTTTTTTACACAATGGATTTTAACATGAAGTGACCCAGCTGTAGAGCTCTTTGCACTGAGGAACAGGGCGGCCATGTTTCTTCCCACAGCTGTAGCCAGTGAGCCAGCCATGGAACCAGACACCACTGTACCAAACCTCTGATCTACAGCTGGGGGCCTCAAAGACTCCACACACAATCATGTGCACATACACAGTTGCTCCCTGTCTGTCTATCTCTCTCTCTCTCACACACACATGCACACACACACACACACACACACACAAAATACACATGCAGGAGCTTTATTCATAGCACAAAAATTGAATTACAGCGTTTAAAGAAACCCATGGCAAATAAAAGGCTGTTTTTATGTGCCCGGATGGGATTTTATTCCATTCCAATGACCCCACCTCCTACCTCATACTGTCCAGCCATCTGCTAGCAGAAACCATGAAGCCATCCCTGCTTTCCCTCTCATGTCTCCACCATGTCCTTTTTTTTCTACCCTCTCTAAACTGTTGTTTATCTCGGGATGTAGTGGTTTTGGTTTTGGTTTGCACATATCCTTTTCTAAATCTCAGCCTTTGTGTTGACAGCAGTTTGAGCTGCAGTTTACAGGAGTGCACTGCATCTGAAAGTATAGTAATCAAGACAGTTGATTGGTTCTCTAATGAATAGCGTAGGTTTCCACAAATAGCTCTGGTCTGACCGGCCAAATGTTTTACTGCAATGCGAGCATCTGAATTCTGGTCCTCTTCATTGTGGAGTGTGGGTACACCCACGCCCCTGCATGTGTCTTCTCATGCTGTCTGATTATAGAATTGTATCTGTGTGTGGGTACATTTTGGGAGGTTTTTGCTATATTTAATGTTTTAGTATTTTTAAACTTTACAGCATTCAGAGATCTGATCAAACAGGATTCTTTCAGAGATTTGAAAGGACAGTTTGGATATTTGATGTGGGGTTTGTATGAGGTATTTATCGATGGTCAGTGTATTACCTACAGCAGATGGATGGAGGTTGGCACGCCCCCAGGTTGAAGAAGAAGGGGGGAAGCTAAGCAGTGTCTTTCTATGGACAGGGGAAGCAACAAAACATATTTTAGCTACTTAAAAAAGGTCCCCCTAAAAAAATCAGTATCATGTTAAGTTTACACTATATTTACAATATTTTCACTGCTTTACTTTGCTGTCAGACAGCCTTTTCCAATGGGAAACCACTGTTATACAAGCCAAGTATAGCCCTCTCCAAACCAAGCAAAGTCCATAGCCAAAGTCAGTTATTCTACCTTAGAGAACATGGCAGTTGTTGGTCTATCAGTGCCTTGATCTGTTAGTTTGTTTCTATTATTGTGTGACTGCTATATTTTAAAAGGATAGTTTGGATTCACCAAAGTCGCATAATAACACATACATAACAAACACATATCTAGGCAGTGGTATACCACCAATTCCCATGGTCTGTGAGGTAAAACTACAGATGATTCCCATGGAGTCTGGTTGGTTTAGAGAGAGAGCAATATTTGGCTTATATGATGGCGGTTCCCCATCAGAAATGGCTGTCTGACAGTGAGGTAAAGCCGTGAAAATATTCTAAATACAGCATATACTGAAACTGATATTGATTTTGTTTGTTTTTTATTGTGATAAGATTTTTGTCCTACTCTTCTAATGTGTGCCATCTCTCTCCTACTTTTCTGTTGACCTTAGGTCTCTAAAGTGAACGGGCTGACGCGGGCGGGCTCGGCACAAGCTGCTGGTGGTGCCAAAAAGAGCCGCGACTTCCGACTGCCGTCCAAAACTGTGAAGAAGTACACAGCCACCGTGTCCAAGGGCCACGTCACATACACCAAAGCCAAACAGAAAGAACTGGGCAAGAAAACCAAACTCAGCAGCAGCAACAAACACAACAGCGCCGCCTCGGCACCATCGTCAGCGAACAATCACAATCAGCACAGCCAGCCAGCAGCCAGCAATGGGCTGGCCAACTCAGGAAAAGCAGCGGCACCAGCCCACCACAGCAATGCAAAAACCCGCAAACAGGTGCTACTATCCAATGGGCTGCACAACGTGGCTGCCGGCGCCCGCCTCAATGGCAGGCTAAATGGGCAGCGGCACAACACCCTGGCCAAGGAGGATGGACAAAGACAGAGCCAGCGCCAGCAGGGCCAGGGGGAGTGCCCAGGTCGAGAGGGACTGCGTAACTCCAAGCGGCGTCTGGAAGTGGTGCTCAGCTCAGTGGGGACGGGGGTTATCGAGCAGAAAGCCAAAACCACTGGTAATGAGGCCAAGAAGGCCAAGCTTCAAACTACACCTCTGGAGACGCGCAGCAGCAGCAAGAAGGTGGCCAATCAAGAGAAAGCTGCCACAAAAACCACCACCACCCCTACCACTCCAATTTCTAATGGACACAAATCAGAAACACCCCCCTCTCCTAAACAAACTCCCTCCGCAACCCCAGTTCCACCTCCTACACCCCCACCTCAAAAAACTCCCTCTACACCAGCAGCCAACACGGAGCCGATGAACCAGCGACCCAAGCGGGCATCGGCTGGCAAGCTGATGTTGATTCGACAAGCACAGCAGCAGCAGAGCAGGTCTCATGGTCGGAGCTCCTCATCCTCTTCCTCCCCTTCATCAGGCCAGAATCAGCCACAGAACCCCAGTCGTGCCAGCACTACCTCAGACCCCCAACAAACCTCTGTGTCCTCCACCACCACCTCCTCCCCACTCACTTCTACCAACAACGCTGGACAGCTAAAACCGGCAGCACCACGGCCTGCTGACCGTGACAAGGAGTGGGAGCGCGAGAAAGATATGGCGCGCCAGAAGGAGCGCGAACAGGAGAAGGAGTGGGAGCGCCAGCGGAGCAGGCCAGAGGGCTGGGCAGCGCTGGGTGAAGTCCCTGTCTTCCGGCCAGCGCCACGGGAGTTCCTGGACCCCCTGGTGTACTTGGATGCGGTGAGGGAACAGGCCGAGGCGGCGGGCATGTGCCGTGTGGTCCCGCCACCAGACTGGCGGCCGGAGTGCAAGCTGAGCGAGGAGATGCGTTTTGTTACACAGGTGCAGAGGATCCACATGCTGGGCCGGCGCTGGGGCCCTAACGTGCAGCGGCTGGCCTGCATCCGCAAGCACCTCAAATCTCAGGGCATTACCATGGATGAGCCACCTGTCATTGGTGAGTGAGACAAACACACAAACACATATATGTAGTAGATACCAAAGATACCAAAACTCAAGGTACCACAATAAAAAGTCCATGATATTCGTTTTTCAATATTGTGATAAAAAAAATCATGACAGCTTGAAGAAATGTCCCTGATTAAAGCTACTACAAGGAGTTTTTAACAGGTCATTTAACAGTCTCATTTTATTATTAGTGGCTCCATATGACTTTCATAAACAAACAAGACCATCCGCGTGAAGATTGGCTCTTTCTACACAGTTGTTCTTAATGCCCGCCACCTGGTCGGATCCTTGTTGAAATCAGATGAAACTACCTTCCAAAATCAACAAAATATGAAAATTCCTTGTAGCAGCTTTAAATAATGGATCTGATGTGTACAGCATTTTTTGTTGGTATAAAATTAATTTTTCCTTTTAACTTCAAGATAAAGTTAGTAGCCATAGCCCGAGCATGTGCAAACAATTGCTATGAACTGTCTTTGGCAATGAAAGCTTGAATTTTGTCTGTTGCAAAACAAAAACAATGCAGCAATCATTAAAAGTCCTCTTATTAAATAAAAAAAATAATAAAATAATTATCCATGTAATATCACAATAGATATTATCATAGTCTGATACATTATCAAGACATTTTTTATTGTGATATCATGATATTCTATATATTGTTACATTCCTACATATGTGTATATGTGTGACTATACACAAGGCAATGTACTGAACAGAACTCCTTCCTGAATTGATTGAATTCACTAAGCAATAAGCCACAGGTTTCTTCCTGCAGACTGTCACAGAGGACCAGAGCTATTGATTTTACAGGACTGAATTAAACCCAGACACCTTGTTCCAAACTGAGGCGTCCTCTCAGCGCTGTCAACAATTGTTGATGTTTCTCTCCCACAGCTGTCTTGAATCTAAAGATAAGAAAGTGACAAACTAGATACAGAGAAATCATCAAAGGAAAATAATGCACAAAATGTATTTTAAAAAAAGTGTTGTTTACCTTCTCAGTGTGCTGCAGTTTTAAACTTTGTTGGACTTTATAAAGCCAGCAAGCATCACAAGTATTGCTACTTCCACTGGCATCGGTGCTGCTCTGAAAACTTTACGTGCACTCCGCCCTATTTTATCTTCCTGTTTATAGATGACAATAACAATGTGGAACAACTTGGCAAGAAGCCAGACGGGCCACAAAAACAATATTTCCCCCAGATTGTCCTGTCACCTTCCATTTCTCACAATGACATCAGCATTTTATGAGCCTTTAAACGGCCGCAGTTTAGACACAAAGTGTGTGTGTGAGTTTTCTGTATGCACTCCGTTCATGCTGAATTTTATTAGTGTTGCATTGGTTCCTGTTGCTGCACTGTGCTGTGTTTGTTGCCTTTGTATCCAGCTGTATTCAGATTAGCCCAGTATGAGTACAGTTAGTATATGACTGTTAGCCAGAGAGAGCTGGCAGCTAGCGAGCCAGTGGAGTGGCTTCAGCCAGCCAGGATACACTGGTTCCAAATGACTTCCTTTACTGTGCCCAGCAGATCAGCTCTACATTAGCAGAGTTTGTGTTGGTTTGGCACCATGACCGCACAGATCATTTTGAAAGGTGATAGCTCAATTGGCCGTTTCAAATAAAATGAACTGGCATGAACAAAATGGCTTGTTTAGCCAAAGGAGCAGATGCTCCAAGATGGCAGTCTTGTTCGTTTGATTTTATTTCTGTGGGGTTTTTCTCTTCCCAAACCAGAGTTTATACAAGTGAAACTTGACAACCTTCTGTGTGCACATAGCAGTGCTAAATGGGCCAAAATTTCTGTTATTGAAGATGACAATTTACCCTTCCTAACACCTGCCTCTTTTTGCTTTGTGGTCTGATGACAGTTGAGTAAGTTTGGTGCTTCAGTCAGCTTTCTCCTTACAACAACATATGTTCACATCTTAAGTAAGCTGCTGTCTGCAAAATGCTCGCTAAATAGCTATCTAATATACCCAATAATTAGCTAGCTGCTTAACTAGCATTTTGCTAATATTAGCTAACCAGTATTTTGCTGACATAAGCAAGCTAATTAATTGGCTAAGTTGCCTGAGGTACCAAGTTTGCTCAGTTGTTACTGTGGCACAGAGCAAAAAGGGGCAGGACAGTTGTTTCACCTTCAATTGGTTTTAATGTTAGTGAAATGTGGAGGTCTATTGAAACTGTCACAATGTTTCTGAGCATCTATGTAAAATGTCCAAATGTTTTTATGTACGTTTCTCAATGTGCCGATGACAATGTGTGATGTATGACAATAGAAGCTGTGAAAAATAATTTCTCTAAGGGGACAACAAATAAACTAACTAACTAACTGACTACTCCTCATGTTTTCCCTAAATTAACCTTCTCATTGTCTGTCTGCTCCACACAGGTGGCTGTGAAGTGGACCTGTCACGCTTTTTCCAGCTCATCAACGACATGGGCGGCATGCAGCAAGTGATGGACCTGAAGAAGTGGACCAAGCTGGCCGATCTTCTGCGCATCCCTAAGTCAGCGCAGGACCGGCTGGCCAAGCTGCAGGAGGCTTACCTCCAGTACATCCTCTCCTATGACTCACTGAGCACCGAGGAGCGCCTCCGACTGCAGGCCGAGGTGCTGCAGGAGAAAAAGGACCTGGAGTCACGCCGGGGCCCTCTGGAGGGCCTCTCGGACTCCTCAGCGCCTAGTGCGCTGGTGCTGCCGCGCTATGAGCCTAAGAACGGGCTAGTAGGTGGGATAGTGGGAGGGGCGACAGGGCACCACCGCACCAATGGAGTGTATCACCGTCTGAAGGAGCTGGAGGCTCAGGTCAAAGCGGGCCGGCGCCGGCTCTTCGCTCAGGAAAAACAAGGCAAAGAGGACAGGCAGCATGCAGAGGAGCAGCAGCAGCAGGAGGAGGAGGACAACGGTGTTCTCAGTGACCAGCACAAATGTATTAACAAGGTGAGGATGAACATATTTGCTGTTTATACCACATGTTTGAAACACAGACAAGATGCATGTGAGTGTATCTTTTCTTTTTCTTTTCTCGTTGTTTTCTTTCTAAAGGGGGCTTTATGATCTTAAGTTATTAAGTGTTAACAGCCAGTAAGCCAGCAACTCCTGTGTTCTGCAAGATAAAATTACTGTTTTTCCTGAAAGAGTTTGGTGGCTTTGGAGAGAGTGATATTTGGCGTACGTTCCCATTGAAAAAGGCTGTCTAACCGCAAGGTAAAGTGGCAAAAATATTCTAAATATAACATACACTCCAAAGTGAGGGTGTGCCTACCATTTCCTATATGGCTGACATCAATAAGTGCCTCATACAACCCCACTTAAGATAATCTGAACTCTCTCTTTAATATGGTTGCTTTTGTTTTCATTTTTGTCTGCAAAAAGATGACTCAGCACAAAGACCCAACACATATTTTTCATTTAACTTTATTTAAATCGAAGACAGAAAATCTAGTTACAAAATGTGACATGTAAGAGCCAACTGTGATGTTTTTACTACTTAGTATGTTGGAACCCACTACCAGGTTTGTATTAGTCCTTTAGTTTAACAAGCTGTCAATGGCTTGCCATAACTAAAATCAAAAATGATATGCACGTTGTCTTGTTTAAATGGTAAATGCCAGACCTTTTGTAACTTGTCAGCGACTGAGCAGTTTTCAAATACCTCATTATCGCTCAACCAGATGTCTGCCATCTCACTCTGAATTGAGACTGATGTCACACAGGTATAAACAGCCTCCAACCTCCACCAAGTACCGCCACTAAAATCTGGGTGTTTTGATACTGCTGTCTGATAAAATATGCACACTCTCTTCAGAAGATCTGCTATAAATTGTCACAACACACTATGACAGGGTTTCTTTTAGGGAAAATGTCACTGCTGTGTGAACTGCAAAGAAGTTAAAGGGATAGTTCAGATTATTTGATGTGAAGTTGTATGAGGTAGTTGATAGTTAGAAGAGTACCAGCACAGGAGCTAGGAAATATGCTGCTGTGGACAGGCTCAGCAGAATAAGGTATTTTATTCCCCTAAAAAAAGGTCCAACTAAAAAAAAAAAATCAACATCAGTTTACGTGTGCGCTATATTTAGAATATTTTCTCTACATTACTTTTCCATGAGACAGCCTTTTCCAATGGGACAAAGCTGCTGTAGAAGCCAAATATTGCTCTCGTAACCAACCAAACTCTATATACGAAATCAGTAATTCTACCTCTGAGAACACAGGAGTTTCTGGTTTACTGCTGCCTCTGTTAGTTTGTATTATTGTGTGACTTTGGCGAATTTGAACTAACCTTTTAAAACACAGCATTCACACGCTAAAACAAACACATTAACTGTTTGAGGCAGCAGTAGACCAGCAACTCCTGTGTTCTTTTATGTGTATACATTATGGTTTTTCCTTAAGGAGTTTGGTTGGTTTGAAGAGAGTGATATTTGGCTTACATACCGGTTGTTTCCCATTGGAAAAGGGTGTCTGCCAGCAAGGTAAAATTGTGAAAATATTGTAAATATAGCATACACTGTGTGTAGTGATAATCCCTATCTATAACTAATCCTTGCAGTCAGCCGGCAGGCCCGTAAGGAGGCAACATCCAGAGCTCTTTCTATGCTTCACAGTGGCTAAAATACCTTTTGTTGCTGACACTGGGGGTACTTCTCAGCTTCTCCTGGGGGCATGCTGACAACCATCTGCTGTAGCTGATACACTGACTATTGAAGATCATACAACCCCTCAGCAAATAATCCAAACTATCCCTTTAATGACCATTACAATTCTTGTGGTCTTGGTAACATTATCATGCTGTTAACTCCCATAGTTTGTGGTTTATAAAAGCAAACACAGGAGGTTTGCACACCTGTTTACATGCAGCAGTGTGTGTACATGTGTCATGTAGCAGCATTGTAAAGATTTTGGTGAGAGTGAGGTAGAGCATTTTTTTTTTGGTATCTTGCACGTCTTGTGGTTTTGTTAAACATTTCTGTGCAGCTGTGTGTATGTGTTGTAAGGTGGTCAGTAGTCCAGCTTGCTTGTGTGTGCGTGTGCGTGTGTGTGTGTGTGTGTGATGTGTTCCCACCTCCCCAGCCTGCTGGCAGCTGTGTTGATTCTGGCTGGCTGAAATGTAGGTCAGAGAGAAGGCAGCCCCCAAACCGACTCTGTCCCGCCCCCTTTAGACCCCTCCTCCTCCAGCTCGCTCCACCCTTCAGCTCCTTTAATCCAGCCCTCTCCCCATGGCTCCTCTCCTTCAGCTCATGCCCTTGCTCTTAGCTATTTTTCCCAAATCTCCAGCCCTCTCGCTGACAATCTCCCCCTCTATCGTGCCCTGTCCTTTTGCCAAACCCTCTGTCGAGCCCCTCCGCCCCCAACATGTACAATCAATCAATGGAAAGGCTTTGCCATTTTTTGTTCATGTGTAGAAATCCAAAACGTGTGCACTCATTGTTCATATTTTGCCATGGCACGGCATCTTAATGTTGTGAGGCAGTAGTTATTTCTGTAATTAAGCCAAGTTTGTTCTGTGTTGACTCTCATACACTGCAGTTTTCCACCCATCTCAAATGTAGATCCCATTTGATTGCCCCCACCCCCCTCCTAGTTCCTTCGGTAACCAAATCCCTCAATATGACCTCCCTCTGAAGAACTGAGATATTGTCAACAGACTTGACCCAGTACGGTCCACAGACGTCTGAATTATGGAAGTACTATTCAGCGCTGTGACATGTGAATGGCTGTCACCATCCTGACAGGACAGGCCTGTCTAAATATGACCCATCACTTCTCTCTGCAGCTCAGATTTGTATGCATTTTTCATCACGAGCAGCCCCCAAGAGGAGGTTATATTTCACTTTTTCTATCACGAGAACAAAGTGCATGTCAGGGGTATAATTAACTCTAATTACAGCAGGAAAGGCTCGGATAAGTGCTGCTACTGACTCGCCTAAAGAACGTCTTGTCAGCGCTTACTAGGTCACTACTTTTCTGTATTATTGAACTGCATTATTTTACAACCCCATAGCTATTGTAAGAATAGAAATGTGTAATAAGGTCAGTCACTTCTTTTGAACACATCTGGACACCTAAGAAGGAAGAAAAGAAAAGCAAGACAAACTGTCACTGTGAGGATAAAGAATCCGCAAGGTCATCTTTCAGCAGGGTCTGTACATCACCGGCAGATTTATGGTCACCTTCAAAGCTTCTCTGTAGCAGGAGTGTCCATGAGAGACGGGGTCAAGTCCAGGGGAAATCCATCTGGGACTATTGGGGAGGCACAGAGGTGGAGCTTTATAGAAACACATGTACAGCTGATACATTTGTCTGTGCACATAGAGTTCATGTGCTCTTTTAAGCGTGATGCTTTCCCTCTGACTTTTAGACTCATGCAACTGTGGTGGGAAAGAGGAGGACTTAAAGTTCATTGACCAGGGTACCTCAGGGCTGTTAAAGTACTTAAAAAAGCAAGATTCTGAAAATAAGGCCTTAAAAATATTGAATTTCATTTACAAAGGTCCTTTTTTTCCATTGTCATGTTGTAAATTCAATAAATACTGTTACAAATAACTGTCAAATGTATCAAATGTTTTCAGACAGATTTCATAATCAAAGCGGGAGGTCTGTGGATCCTTCTTCTGAAAAATCTGAGTTTCATAGACTTTATTTCATGCAGTCTGTTGACTTTTAAAGAAGGAAAATTACTAAATAATGAGTAATGTACAGAGTCTTGCAAACAAAAATGCCTGCTGATGACTTATACCTGACAATTACTAGCTGGAAAACACAATGGGACCACAACGTTTAGCCCTTTCCTAGTGGTCCAATTTCAAATTTAGTCATACTAACACAGAAAATCAATACTGTAAAAATGTTTTTTCTACCGGTATAAAACCTGGGCTCCTTTCCTTTACGTAAGAAAAAAGGGCGGAAGGATCCCAGTAAAACCAGGAGGGCTGGCAAAGTATGACAAAGGGACAGGTTCTGTTTGCATCAGTGCTTTACGCTCTTGACTGTGTAATGTGCACAAGCTCTGTATGAGTCAGTCACTGTTGTCAGGAAAGAAAACAAAACACCTTGCATCTTGCAACTGACAAAGCTAACTTTAGCTTGACACCTCAGAATGGGCAAGTGTTCTTTTTATATGCAGCACAATCCAAAATATGAGTTGGTTAAGCCTATTCTAGGCAATATGACTGAGTATTATGATAAAATATTTTATTAGATTCAAGTACTTGGTAAATAATTCTTTTTTAGGGCTTAAAATCCACTGATTTTCCATTATACCCTTCATACTTCTGCAAGCATGACCATGAAGTTAGCATTAAATTAGATTCTAAGTGGTATTTAAAAGTCTTCAGTTTCACTTGGAGAACCCCCGGGGGTACCCTGATTGACATTCAGCAATATTTTCTTTGCTCATGTTTTGTTTGTTCTCCAATCTCAACTCACAGTCCCTGTTTTTGTTTTATTCACACCAGAGATCATAAATATATGAAGTTTGCACTTTCTTGTTTCCCTCAGACTCTTTTAGCCTGCTGTTATTCATAATGTTTAATGCCTCTTTGTTTCAGGGGAAATCGGTGTCTTTGACTAACTTCTTCAGGATAGCTCGGAACACCATGACCATGTGCTTTAACAAGGAACCAGGGGCTGCTGAGGTCGAGGTTAGTATACCGATATCTTGTTTAAAAGCTTAACGCATTCTTCCTCTGATTGGCTTTGCTTCCATTTTGTTCTTGCAGCAAGAGTACTGGAGGATCGTGGAGCAGAGAGACAGCCACGTGGCGGTGCATTGTGGGAAGGTGGACACCAGTACACATGGCAGTGGTTTCCCCACAGGAAAGTCAGAGCCATTTTCAAAGTAAGTAGCTCATAGACCTGAGAGCACACGTACTTTAAAGTTTGGTATTGGTTTTCCATTTGTATGAATCTCAGATAATGAATCTGGACAGGGAAACCATCCGTGAACTGAGCGACCAATGGTTTTTGGTTTTGAAATGAGAAAACCTAAATTGTGATACAAGCTGTTTCCCAATTACCATATAGAAATAGGGAAATGGAACAGAAAACAACACGTTTCCTGTTTTAGTTTTGATGATAAAAAAAACAGAAGACAAAAAACACACCTGTTATCTGATTTTCTTTGTGTTTATAAATGAAAATCAGGAATTAAAATACATGAGTAGAAGAGTAACACTTTCTGCTTCCTCAACCATTGTGGTTTCTATGAGTTATCTTGTCTTTGGTATCCTTAGAAAAAAAAAGTTTAGAAATGACCATTTCCTCTCATCTTTATTTCAGACATGGATGGAACCTTACTGTCCTCCCCAATAACTCTGGATCCATTCTGAGGCATCTGGGTGCTGTGCCTGGTAAGGACGTGTAAAGGCTGAAGCTGCTCTATAGCAAACTTAAAGAAAGAAAAATGGAAGAATTCACATATACAGGCTATAAATGATTTTTTTCACTGCATCTCTTCAGATTCTGCAACATTGTTATTGTGCACTTTGCAGTTAGTAACAACCAGTGTTCTTGTTTGTCTCTCTTTAAAACGTCTGTCTCCCCAGGGGTGACCATTCCCTGGCTTAACATTGGCATGGTCTTTTCTACCTCATGCTGGTCTCGAGACCAAAATCGCCTTCCATATATTGATTACTTACACACTGGTGCTGATTGCATTTGGTGAGTATGCACTGGGTGTACACGATCACACTGAAAACCCAAATTTTCATGTAAATATTTAAACAGATGTGAAATTAGAGAGGAGAAGCAATAGTCTCCTCTCTGTGGACAGTTCTCTGTAAGTAGTGTCAACTCAACTGATGTCTCTGTCTCTGTTTGTTCCTCTCACAGGTATTCTGTCCCTGCTGAGGAGAAGGCTAAGCTGGACAAGGTGGTCCATACACTGCTTCAGGCCAATGGCACCCCAGGACTAGAAATGTTGGAGAAGAACATCATGGTCAGTGTTTCCTGTGTTGGCAAACTGAAATATATTTCTATCTAAGAACCATCCTGCTGTATCATATCCTGATCACATGTTAAAGAAGTGCTTTTAGTTTTCTGAAGCCACTTTATTGCCAAACTATTTTAAAAATATAAATGATATGAATATGAACTTTTACCAAAAATATCCAGTTTCAGAGTTGTAACACTCTTTTCTTTCTCTCCTTTGCTTCCTTCTTGATCTTCCAGATCTCTCCAGAGGTGCTGTGCCGCGAAGGGATCAAGGTTTACCGTACGGTCCAGCGGAGTGGCCAGTTTGTGGTCTGCTACCCCGGTGCCTTTGTCTCTAAAGTGTGCTGTGGCTACAGTGTGTCAGAGACAGTGCACTTTGCCACACCGCACTGGATGAACCTGGGATACCAGGCCGCAAAGGTCAGCATATGAACCTGGGTGGGCAGATCAGTACAAAGGGTCATGTGAAATCGATCAGCTCATGTGTATACTGAAGTGGAAAACAAAACATTCACTAAAGGATGAAAACATTTTCTGTAAATATGAAATATAAAATCAAAATGTCTGCCATGAATGAATATTTTTGCTGTGTATTACACATTTTACCTGACGCATTTTATTTTGCTGCTGCTTTGTAATGCCTTCCAACACTGGCCCCCTGTGGACAGCAGCAGTTAAAGCTCTGATTTATGTGGAGTTGATTGAAACTGAAATGGATAAATGAACTTAAAACCAGGAGCTTGATGCTCTAATCAGCCAGTGTGCTGAACTTTAAAGAGTAATTGCAGTTGCAAGTCTCCCCGGGGGGTGTATCTAGATTTTTTTAGTGATCATGAGCAAGCCTTTGGACCATTGGACCTCATTATAGCTGTAATAGAAGAGAAGAAAATGCTCCTTACTGTCATTATGGGCATTATGGTGATGGAAGTATGTATACCTTCAGCAATGCCATCGTATTCAGAGCCACAGCTTAGATTGCTCTCAAGGGTAATATGACATTCATACAATGGACTGTGTTGTGGTGCACTGCAGGAAATATTTTCTCCCAAATGGGGAACATTTTTAACTCAAGAATGAGAAACATTGATCTGAGTCTGTGGTTACACTGCAAACAATTTCATCCTTACACACTGAAGGATATTGTCAACTTTGTCAAAATGAATGTTGTCATCATTGAAAATTGAATAAAATAATTTTGTGTGCAGGACCTGAAGTGTCGTCGTATAGCCAAACCCTTCTCCATGGAGAAGCTACTGTACCAGATTGCTACAGCTGAATCCAAGAGGGACAATGGCCTTCTCCTCACCACCATCTCCGCCCTACTCAAAGACCTCAGGTAGGATGCGGCATCATTACTTGTATTCACACATACATATGCATAAAAAAACACATCCTTTTGATGAATGGCCTGAGGGAAATAAATATTGCGTTAAGGGTATATTCGCACTGTATTTTCTATTCATTTGAGATTTATTTGATCTTAATAATTGGTATCCTCTGCCTATGCTGGTCTTTTTTTTATTAGAGGATGTCCCACTCTCCATATTTTTCCAGAGCAATAAAAAACATCCAACTTAACGAGCATCTCTCTTGTCCTACAGGAACATAGAGATGCGCCAACGGCAGGAACTTTACAAGGCAGGTTTGCTCTCCTCTGCCCGCTATGGCACCCATGACGGCAGCCTGGGGCCCGGTGAAGGACGCAAGAAGCCCCGTGGGAAATGGCTGGCACTGGAGTCCTCAGAGAGACGCTGCCAGATCTGTCAGCATCTCTGCTACCTGTCTATGGTGAGAACACAAGAGCTTAATACTCCATAGTTACAAGATATATGAGGGCTTATTTTCTAAAATGCTATGGTGCTAGTGTTGATGCATTTTTGGCCTTTCTTTCATCATCTCTTTATACACAATAACAAACGTGTAGAGCAGCTTCTGAAATGTGAATATTTTCTTGTTTTTTAGTCCTTTGTGACAGAAAACTAAACATCTTTGGGTTGTGGACTTAACAGGATATCACCTCACTGTCACCTTGAGCTTTGGGGGAAAAAAATATTTTCTGACAGTTTGTGGACTAATCCATTAATCAATAATGAAAGTAAAAGTTAGTTTCAGATCTATACACATTATTAGACATTATTATTATATTAATTATTATATAACATATGAGAACTAAAATGCTGTGGTTCTAGTTTGGATACATTTCTGGAATTTTACTTTCCATCAAATGGTCTAGCAAAGACATCCTTAAAGAAAGTTTGACGTCATAAATATTTATATTCATGAAATCATCAATCATTCAAGAGAGCCTATATTTTTTAGTTCGTAGGTGTTATTCTGAATTATACCCTGCAATCTGCTTATATATTGTATGTACTACCTGCTATACATAATTTATTTTTATATACATTTTCCTGTACTTTTTATCGCTCAATATTTCAGAAGTATCTGGACCAAGATGATGAAATTTAATAAAATTTTATGACAATGTTATCAACTGAATGCCATCATATTATAATATATGCAACTTTCAAACTTGCCTGTGGCGTAATTTAGTCAGAGTGGAAGACATTCAAATGATTTATCAGGTTTTTCACTATCTCAGTAATAAGAGAGTGTCTGGTTTCTAAAGTAATGTCTCTGTCTCGGTTTCTGTCCGTGCAGGTGGTTCAGGAGACTGACAATGTGGTCTTCTGTCTGGAGTGTGCACTGCGCTATGTGGAGAAGCACAAGTCCTGCAGAGGCCTTAAGATGATGTACCGATACGATGAGGTGAGCTGCCGCTGTGGTTTTAGTTCTCTCTCTGTCCACACGGGGGAGACATCAGCCAGGTTTCTGCTGCTTCAGGAAGCAGAAAACTCTGCATCAACAGTGCTCATGTACTGCAACTCTTTGTGTCAATGATGTAATTCCTGCTGTGAGTGAATAAGTTTATACGGTGTTGGAACTTTAATTTTAGTCATAGTTTTATTCAGTGTTTTAGCCATTTTCTCAGTTTGAAGAATATTTCATTTCCAATGAAAAGTAAACATACCTTGAACTGTGTTTAGTCATTTATGCTGAGAATGTGTTACACATTTCTTTCATGTCATGTCATTTATTGGTTACCAGACACATGATGATTATTGCCTGACAAAACTTTTTATTTATTACCAAGGAGAATTATGTTAAATGTTCACAGAATGAATTAGTGTCTGTTTATGAGTTGTAAGAAAGCATAAATTATTTTTTAGAAGATGACTCTCAAGAGCTCAGCTCCGTTAAATTTAGCAATATGTTAAAAGAGCCTGGCAATGCAGCCTAAATCCATGCAGTACTTTGAGCTGATCAAGCCACATAACTGACATTTACCTCGGCAATGACAGGTGGTGTGTTTTCAGGTGTCTTTTGTGTTTTTCCGACGCTTCCTTCACACTGTCTGTCCCAAGGTTTGAATGTAAGAGAAAAGTGTCCACAGGTCGTCTTTAATTTCTTTAGTCTTTTTTCCCCCCACCTGACAGGCTGGCAATGATGCATAATAAACAGAGGTTTTGTCAATATTTTTTTTTATTTACGTCATCGTCACAGTTTAGTCATGAAATAAAAGAACGTCAGCAAATAAATATCAAAACTTCCATTGACAAAATAAACACTGGTTATAGATGAAAAAAAAAGATGTATGAGGGTGAAAAAAATAAAATAAAATGCATTTTTAAAAATCAGTTTATAATCTGTATTTTTTTTTCTTGTTTTCCATTTAGGAGCAAATCAACAGTTTGGTGAACCAGGTGTGTGGCCGGGCCATGTTAAAGAATGGAGGCGGCGGCGGTGGTGAAAAAGTCGTCATCAGTGGAGGAGGGGGAGACCCCTGCCACGGCATAAGCCCTGCCAAAGCATCGCCGGCTAAGCGAGGCCCACGAAAGCGCGCCACCGTGGAGGTGTCCCTGGCACGCCTGTCCTCCAGCCACATACCCAAGGCCGCTGCTGTGTCCTGAGGGGACGCCTCGACATCACCCACGTCCTGAGCCCTCCCAAACTCCCCTGTTTTTTGTTTTTTTACATTAAGCAGGGTCACTATCAATCCCTCCTCCACCACCCTAATATTTAAGATCGATTGTTTTTGAGCTTTGAAAACCCCCTCACCTGACCTCAGTCCCCCCTCCAAAAAAGATTCACCTCCCCCCTTAGAACGACAGGCTTGTTTATAAAAAAGAAAAGGAAAAAAGAAAAGCAAGATGTCTTTTTTGCACTAGTGTGAAAGAAGAATTTGTTTTTATTCTGGATGATTTTTAGAGTTCCCCCATCCCTCCTTTAAGTCGCCCTTTACAACATTACGAGCATTAAGTGTAACGTTCACAAGAAGACTTGACGGGCCCTGTTCTACCCTTTACCTCCACCCCAGCATCCTCCTTTAACTGAGATGGGTTACATTTGTTACCTTCTTGTTGCATCACTCGTCTCCTGCCCTCATCTCGCCCCTGAGACTGAACCCCATTCCCTCTCATCATGCGTCACTCAGCTGTGAACAAGGGACAAATGAAAAGGCGGCCTTTTTCTTTTCTCTCCCCAGTTTTCTGAAATGAAAATGACATCAAGTAGTTACCCAAAGTTTCTCTCTGTCCTTGGTTTGAGGAAGAGGAGTCCTTTTTTATTGATTTTATTCTTTCTTGATGCAGCTCCTGCATTGTTTTTGTTTTTAAAAAAAAAGGGGGGGTGGCGACGCGAGGTAAAAACTTGAAAGACAGACGATGTTGGTTTATTGTTGGTTGGCTATGTTTTTTCAAGTTCTATTTTGAATTTTAGCTTTGTTTTTTGCTAGGTTTTTTGCAAGAAGTCTTCTGTGTATTTTTTTTTTGTCATTGTGGATGTTTCTGTTCGTTGGTGGATGTGAGAAGGGGCAGACCTGTGAAAGGTCATCGCTCGCCTCACTTCCTGGTAGTATGGAGGGATCCCTCCTTCGCTAGCGAGTGAAAACCGTGCCTGATACTTAGCGAGGAGATCCGTTTTATTGGTGCTGTTGGTTATAATTACTGTATAACAACACAAAAATTAAAAAATCTGGGGGTTAGCGTCTGCTATCGGCTAACAGCTAGCTCACGCGCCCCCGCCCCACAGGGCAGAAAGGCTTTCAGGCTTTTCTGGTTCTAGATGTGCAATCGTATTAACATTCCATTCTTCCAGTCCTCTTGTTTCATCTGTACCAGTAAACATTAATTATTATATTATATTATTATTATTATTTTGTGTTTTTTACTTTGATGTGTTATCTCAAGTAGAGCCACTAGTCAAAGAGTGTAAAATGTGAAATATCAAATCCAAGTTTTGTTTTTTGTTTTTTTGTTGTTGTTTTTTAAATTGTCCTTTTTGTTTTTTGGCTTTTGCATTTTTTTCCCTTTTCCAGATATATTATGAGTGATTTTTAGAGAGGAAAAAAAGTCCAACACAAACAAAACATCAACTTTTTTTGTACATAATCCTGTAAATTTCTTTAAATACTTGAGCCTTTTTCTGGGGTTAAGGACGAAAGAAAAGGAAGGAAGGAAGGAATAGAGACGAGAGAAAAAGTTCCAGAGGAGAGTGCTTGATGAAGAAAAAGCCTTACATTTCCCTTTCTTCATCCATGTGAGTTTGATGCTTACAGGGTTGCTCTGGTAAACGTGTATAAAAATTTTAAGTGCTGCTTATATCACTAAGAAAGAAGATATTGAGTAGCCAACGACTGCCCCCCAACCTAGTTTTGTTTGTTTAGCTTTACTTTTTTAAAGAAAAGGGAAAAAAAAGATATGTTCACAAAAAAATGGGTTTTTACATTTTCATTACTGAAAATTCAACAAAAATGTAGTAGCTACTCATGTTGCACTGAGCTTGCCAGTGGTGACTGTCAAGGAAAAATCCTATAATCCAGTTTGTTGGTTGTCGTCCCTTGCAGAAGACTGAACTGTTTTAGGAATATTTAATGAAATACCAAGTCGGGTGTTTTCAACATAATAAAAAGTGGTTGTCAAGTTTTTATGGCCTTACAATATATTTTATTCTGATGGGATTTTTTTTTGTTTGTTTTTCAGTTCTCTTTTTTGTTTGTCTGTTTCTTCCATTTTCTACAGTATAAACTACTTGCTCACGGTGGGGTCTCTGGTGACTTAATTTATTAGTGCCGCATCTCGGCCTTTCCCTCCACTCGGAAAGAGAGTCTCATGTTGGTTATATTGACAGTTTTTTACTTTTGCAGTTTGTACTTAAGGTTTAATAAAAACTTACCGACAATTCACTGTCATTTCTTTCCAACCTGCTTTGTGTCTCTTTTTGTGCAGATGTTTAACAAGAAATGGGTTTTAA
>JAJHUR010140478.1:1144-14327 GCA_027495735.1 Lutjanus campechanus | reverse complement strand
TCGCAGAACTGTAAGGCAGAACAAGATTGAGGGGAGGAAAGAAATAATGCAAGTCAAACACTTCATTTTCAGCATTCCAGTGAATTTTTGTATGCACCAGATTGTGTATTTTCTTCATCAATTGTTGTCAAAAATGTCTTTATTCAAATAAGCAAAACAAACACAAAATTCAGGCACCATGTTGCAATTCAAAAATATAATGGAATATAATGCAGTAAGGCTCTGAAGCATCCTGTATTGCTTTCAAATATTTATTCTCCTGTAGATCAACACCTAATTTCTATTATTTAACAACTTATAGGCTATATGCAAATTCCAGCTGATCAAATTCAGATGCACCACACTGTCAATAAATCACATGCTGCTGTTCCTTTGACACCTGCTGCTAGCTAAGCTACTTAGCAAGCTTTAATTATGGGCCGGCAACATTACCTTAATATAAGTTAATAATGGGGATGTAATGATACCTGAGTCAAGGTGCAATATTACCACAATAAAAAGTCCATGATACTATATTTATCATGATACAAAGAGAAATGGAAAAAATGCCCTGTATTAAATAATAAATATATGTACAGGGTTGTTTGTTCATAAAATTTGTTTTTCCTTTAAACTTAAAGTGCTTCTGCTCTCCTTCTTTAATAAAATAAGATAAAAGTAGTCAGCCATGACATAAGCATGTGCAAAAAATTGGCATGAATGTCTTTGCCACTGAATGTTTGAAGTATGAATGTGCGACTGCAAAACAAAAACAACACAGCAGTCAGTATCTGTCCTTTTATAAAATAAGATAACATAATGAGTAGATATTGTCACGGTCTGGCGTGGAGACGGTAGTCAAGACGTTTCATTGTGATATTGGGATATTTGATATATTATTATATCCATCGCAAGTCAAGTCGGGTCAAAATTTTATTTATACAACTCAGTATCACAAATCACAGTTTGCCTCAGGGAGCTTTAAAATCTGTCCTGTAGACCCTCCAGCGAGTGAGGAGAAACTCCCGAAGAAAACTCTTTTAAAAGGGAAAAAATGAACAAGCCTTTACAAACAACACTTCTAAAAGTAAACTCGAAAATCATCATCTAGCTGCTCAATAACTGACAGTTTACGTCTACTAATACTTGCTTATTTTTTATGTCTTATGGCAGATTGCAAACGTTGCTTTCGAGGTTGCATACCATGACCACTTCACCAGAGGTATTGTTGCGTGTGGCCATGACATCTCAGCTTTCATTTTTTTATTTGGGGGGGGACGACGACAAATACACATGTTTGAAATATTAAGGGGATCATTCCCCTAAAATCTCTGCCTATCTAGGTAGGGCATCAAGGAACTATGTCTTTTGTCTATTTTATTTTGTAATCACGTTTTTATTTAATTTTTTAAAGTTTAAAAAATGTCAGCGAGACTTGCATCTCAAACTAATCCCTCGTGGACTTTGTAGTTCACAGTCAGAGCCTGTTGGGACAACTGAAAGTGAAAGAAAAGACCACTTGTCCTCAGAGTTGCTCTAAAATCCGACGTGTGTTCAGAGTCTCAGTGTGTGTGATAGAAACCAGTCACTGAGCCTTTGAATAGAATTGTCACTGATTACTGGCATTTATTATAATTACCCCCTACTCATGTCACCAATGGAAGCTTTTAAAAGGAGTATAATGGTGTTTTATTGAATCAGCATGTCCCTGTCCTTCCTCTCAACCGGCTCACACAAATCTCCTCTGAGCATAAATAGAATAAAAAGGAAATCTTTAACCATGAGATCCTCATCTGTCTGCAATCCAGCTGTGTAGATGTTTTAGTCAGCCATTCTGCTTTAAGTGACTCGAGAAACATGGAGGTAATTATTGCTTTTGACAATAGTTCAGTGTAATGTCTTCATTTCAGTGATTTTATCTTAATCATATGGGATTTTATATCTCACAATCAAACCACACGGCAGTAGTGTGAATTTGAGTGAGTATGGAACACTCTGAAGTACGGCATATTTTTTTGTTTGAATTAAGACACAATTCAAGCCTCAAACAAGCTCCTCTTAACCAACTGCGCAGGTTTTTCTCTGCACTGGCTCAAGTTTGCCCTTTTGCTTGAACACTGATACTATTCTCAGGGTTCGTACGGGCGCTTGAAGTCCTTGAAAACGCGTTTAATGTGTTTTCAAGGTGCTTGGATTTTGGATAAAGTGCTTAAAACTGCTTGAAACTGTAATTGCATTACGTTAATAAAATCACTATCCGTCTGAACAGTTCATTCTCTAGATGAAGAAATAAAAATAAGCCGTAACAGATGACAACATGCCAGGGGGTTTCCATTTTAATGAGCGTTAGCTTGAAAACAAACAAATGAACCAAAAAAAAAAAATGAAAAAGACTTAATTGAAATTGAAGTTATCCGGTGATCGTTTCATATTCAGTTTATAGTCAGGTTGTTTAGGATTCCAAGTCTACTTAAAGACAGGTGACACATTCTGAAACATGAAACTGTGTTTCCCTTTAATTTGTCACACAATAACAACTGATTTAATTTGACGAAGAAGTGAAGAAGTGAAGTATATATATATATGTATATATATATATGCATAAAAATGCAACTTTATTTCTTACTTTGTTAAGTGTCCAGTATTATAACCCAAAAGGGAAGAGTTGAAGAAAACCTGAATGTGTGTCTTTAAGTTAAATGAACATCTGAAACCAGAAAATTACTTGGGTATTAATTTACTAGGAATAATAAATACTGCAGACATGCATCTCTTAACATACAAAACTAAAATCATAGAACAAGAGTAGAACAAATTTGAGATGTAGAAAAATTAACCCCTTTGTTTGTTTGTTTTTCCTCCTCTTTGTCTTGTTTGTTTGTTTATTTCTCTTCTTTCTGCATCCTCCTTGAACTTGCATCATTTAATTTCTTTATTACTCATTGCAATAAAGTAAAAAAAAATTATCAGAAGAAGGAATTTACCACAGCTGCAGGGTGCTGGAAATTGAAAAGAGCTTGAATTTTGTTTTAGAAAAGGTGTAGGAAGCATGTATTCTTCAACTAAACAGACAAAATATGAGAAAACAACATAGGGTCTCTGCTGCCCTAATTTAACAGTTGCACTAATAATACATCACCCTCTAATCCAATATGAGCCCTTGTCAGCTGTCAAATCAAAAGTATCTCTCTTTTCCAGAATGATGTTATAGTTTCCTATAAAAACTGTTATAAATCCTTTTATTTTCCTGCCCATCTTATTTTGAATTATGCCTGTCAGCTTTCCCTTTTCCTTCTACAAACAAAACACACTCCCTGTAGACCGGCGTGTTAGATCTGGCAACTCAAAAACCTCAACAACTGGCTCCTCGAGGAGAGATGTGCTTTAAATACCTATTTGAGAGAGAAGAGGAGAGAATAGACGATAGTCCTCTTACACATTTATCCTGCTGCACTTAACAAGTCTGAAAGCATCCATAAATAATGGTGCTCCTGTTTCCTGTAGGTTATCAGTGCTAGAAAATTAGCTTTTAAAATGCGGTTTGAAATCCATTTGGGTGATTGATGGGTGACGGCGCTAATAAATTTTGCCAGTTTCTAGGAGGCCGGCTCACAGCCATTCTTTATGGTTGTCATGAAGCCAGACACATTTGATGTGAAAAATAAGGAGGTCTCGAGCCAACTCAGCTTAATAAAGAATGCTATTGGATGGACAATTTGTTGTTGTTACACAGACAATACGGACAACTAGCTTTCTGTTAATGATTCTGAGACAGGAATTGTGTTTTATCTGCCGTCCTGAATCAGATTGTTAGCTTTTGAAACATATTAAATGGTTCAAATGTGTGCATGTGCTTACAAGCACAATTTTACTTCATGGCTTTAAGTCCCACATGAGTGAGGATCAAGTCGAGGCAAGTAAAGTGGAATTTTATTTGTCCCCAGAGGGGCAATAGGTTGTGCAGCAGTAAAAAAAAAAAGGAAGAAAAGAAAACAGTAATGTCACATACTGTAGTGTCACAGAGTATCAAAAAACATGCAAGGCAATTAAATACTATATATAATAAGAGATTAAAAAATATACTTTATGTTTAAGTGCTACTTAAACAAAATATTAAAGGAGAAATATGTAATATTTTTTATTGTACTAAAATAAAATAACCATGATATGTCATCAGATACCCACATGCATCTTGGCTTTACTCAGCACATCATCCCAGCACGGCTGGAGTTTACATCCCGTGTTAGTCCTGTGTTATTTTGTTATTTAAATGCTTTTATTATGAAACAGCAAAATGGGAAATGTTGGGTTTTGATCAGAAGTAACTTAACACGACTACTGAAAGGGTAAAATGAAGCAGATGCCTGAAAGTACAAACAGTAACACGGGAGAGAAACTAAACTTCACCACAGAGATTCAGTTAGAAGCTACAAAAGTGCTGAGAGCTGAACACACAGGCACTTTTATATCAATACTTGCTGTTTGAGGTGGAGAAGGATGGTCGTCACGGGTGGTCACAGTTGAAGAGACGTCTCCACAGCCCACTTGGAGGTGGGTCTGGTACACTTTGGCCCTACTGCAGAGGTCCATCTTGGGCACAACTCAGCACAGCTCAGCAAGTTAAATGCAGTAATAGAAATGCAAATCAGCACAGCACGCTTGGACTCCAGTGGAAAAGCCCTAAGAGGTTAAAGAAACATGCTAAGTTGAAATACTACAGCTTGCATGTTGTTATTAGAGTTTAAATTAATGCCGAATGTTCGGTGAATGGGCGAGTGTCTGTTTATGAGTCATTAATAATCTTTTAGATGGATCAGATGTTTTTAATGGTTGAATTGAACAATATGTTAATGGAGTCTGGCAGACAGTGAGACACAGTCACTGAAGTCAAACTCCAGAGTGTGTATTTTTAAAGCAATGGGCTTTTGTTTTCAGGATAACAGGCTTAGTTCAACATCAACACATGACTGACAGAGTTATTAAAAAATCAACAACAGCCAGTTTATTATTTGCTAACAATAGATATTAGCTGATCAACTTAGAAGGGGGGGCGGGGGGCAACTCAACCATATATCATATATTAAATAATGATTCAACCTATTTAGAGTCTTACAGTATTGCTGCTTTAAACTTCTTGCGTGTTCCTGATTTCCCACCATGTTTTTTAAGACACGGCTGTCCTGTCTGGTGGCTTGTTGCCACCTCACAAATCCCTTGAGTGAGAGCTCAGTAGCTCTCCATCAGGAGTGCAATCCTCCTTTCTGGACCACCCTCAGAGAGGAGGTTCCTTCGGCACAGCACTTTGGCACGGTCCAAAAAACCCCTTCTAGCAGTGACCACACAGTCTAGAATATCACACAGGTCCTCCTCACACAGCAGAACACCACATTCAAACTGGAACCATCTGCACAGGACAGAGGAAGGGGAGGACACATCAAAATGTTGGCATCCAACTCGTTAATTAATCATTTTGTTCTACTTTTGTTTGCTGTTGAAGATAAATGAAGATATTCTGGCTTAAACTAAAGTTGTACTCAAATGATCGTCCTTAAGAGACCAAATAAAAAAGCATCAAACGCGGTTAATACTGTTATAAGGGAATCTTCAAAGTGGCGGATTTATCCCCCACTGGCATCTGCTGTCTGTTTGCTCTAAGAATTAGGGGACATAATCTTCAGCAGTAATCGCCCAGTTGCCTACAGTGGATTTACATTTTTCACACTGTGTAATCTTGCATTTACAATATCATTTACGTGGGTTTCTCCTTTCAACCCACATGACATCTCTCTTTTCCTCAGTTAAGCTTTGAGGGAGATTGACAGGGGACAAGCTCAAGGCGTTCAGTCTTGCTTTGCATACAGCGGCTCATGATACTTTGTGCATACAATGAGTGCACACACACACACGCACACACACACACACACACACACACTCTCACACGTACTCAGTTTTGATTGATACTTAACTGAAACTGAGCTCTTGTTGCTGTCAGAGCGCGGCTAAGTCTCCTGAGCCTCTTGATTTCTGACATTTGTAGATATTATATTCATGGAGCATGCAGGCAGTATTTTGTGATGTGATCCCCTGTAACACTTTAATCTGTTTAGACTGCTTCAATACTGTGGCAGGGAAGGGGGCAGAAACCATACAATGCAATAGACGGCTGCCTGCCAAGGTCTTACTGTATCCTTCACGCACTGAAAAATCTCCACTTGGATGTGGACACATTGTACAATATCCAAGGTTTTATTTGGAGCTTTGGGTGGCTGCCTCTAGTGGTTTACTTTTTTATAATATGGAGGTAAAGGAAACATTTTAGGTAAAAATATAAGAACTGGGGTTGGATCATTTTAATCCGAGATGACTTCTTATCAGAGTTTAGCAAAACTAGGTTTAAAAAGAGTGAATCCAGATGTGAAATTAAGCAAAGCTCGGTTACACAATTAAAAACTTATCTCTGTTTAGTAAATCCAAGTTTCTAGATACCAACCGAAATTAAATAGAGTTTAATTAATATGGACATGCTTACTTACCCAAATTAAATAAATAAAAAATAAATTGACATGCTATAAGGACTAATGGTTTGGACCGTGTGAATAGTCTATAAAAGACAAGGAGAGCCGCTGACCTACTGCTGCTCTGTGTTCCTTAACAAAACATTAGTTTACATTGTTTGCTAAATAGCTAAAGAGTTAACAAAATGTTACCACTTGTTAACTACCTGAAAACTTAACAAAACGATACATTTTTGCTAGCTAGCTAAAAAGTTAATAAAACATTACTAATTGCATGCTAGCTGAAAAATTAACAAAATATTATTACTAGCTAACTAGCAAAAAAAAATTAACAAAATGTTACATTGTTGCTAGCTAGCTAAAAAGTTAATAAAACATTACAGTTTGTGTGTTGGATGAACAATTAGCTAAATATAATTGTTAGCTAGCTAGCTTAAGAATTAAGAAAATGTTACATTGTTGCTAGCTAGCTAAAAAGTTAACAAAACATTACAGTTTGCTAGCTAGCTTAAGAATTAACAAATCTTTACAGTGTTTGCTTGCTAGCTAAAAGGTTCACATTTTGCTGTTTGTTAAAAAAAAAAGTTACTTTGAAAGTTTGATGAAAACCATTTTCAATTACACCATGATTGAATTGGGTTTAAAACCTTATCTTTGGTGCAGCCCTGCCAAACAGTTCTGCTCTAATACAGCATGGACTTTATTTTTGTGTAATAAATAGCAATAAAACAGTCTACACTGCTCTGTGTATATTGTATGTTCTGTCCTACCCGCATATACTGTAGCTGTTAAAGTTCAACAAAATGAAACAGAGTGATGCCGTATTCCTTCACGTTTGACTGAAAATGAAATGAAAATGAACCTCCTGCCAGGCTGATGTAATCACCTCTTACCTTACTGTCAGCTGCACACCAATTATTCAAATCATCATTTTTCTACTCTTTCCTGTAAAGGTTAAATTAAAGCAAGATTCTTTGCTGCATTTCCCTCTAAAGGAAACATATGAAGGCTTTGAAATAGCTCCAGCTAGTGCACAGTTGGAATAAGCAGCACTTAGTAACCTAATGCTAGCCCTGGTGCTTAATGGTTTGCATTAGCTGCGAGCAATAAAATTATCCCAGGTCCTCGCTAATGTTGGAATAATCATTTACAAAGATGGTTACCACATGCTGGAACTGTTTTCTTCTTTTTCTCTTTTTTTTTACGACCCTAATTCGCTGTTATTAATAATGAATAAAAATGCAATTTTCTGTCGGGTTGCTCCAGGGCTCTGGGAATCATTTCAATGAATATTTCAGCACATTATTTTAATCATGGCTCCACATATGCAGGGAGGGGGCTTGTTTTATAGGCTCATGCTTCAACCGCCCCAAGACCCCGATCATTAAACCCCACGCTGTCTGCGTTGAGGTTCCTACCTTTGATTTACAAGACTTGTTAAAAAACATTGTAAAAAAGGAGGCAAGCTGTGCCATTTATACTTGTAATTTGATGCTGTATTTGTTAATGGGAGTGCCTGTGATTTATGTGTGCTGCGGCTGCTGCTGCTCCCTGCTGTTCTGATGCTATAGGCTTTAGCAGAGCTAACATTACAGGGCCTCTGCAGAGCATGCCGCTAGTCAGCCTAATAAATCTGCGATCTGTGGCCTGATTTTTCTCCTCAAGATGTTTTCCCCTGATAAGGACGTGGCTGCTGTAATCAGACCATCACTGAGGGGTGTGTGCTCCATCTAACCTCCCCGTCTTCTTGTCTCTCTCGTAGTCAGCTGCACGACTTCTGGCGTCTGGACTACTGGGAGGATGACCTGCGGCGGAGGCGGAGATTTGTCAGAAACCCATTCGGCTCCACCCACTTAGATGTCACATGCAAGACACTGCAGGAGTATGGTGAGTTTCTGTGTGGAATCAGAGCATTTTTTTTAAACCCATCATAATAAAGACACCACATTAAAGCTACTAACTGGTTCTGGAACAGTCTCAATGTAGTACTGATGCCCCTATATGAACTACATAAGCAGCCATAAGAGATCATCTGTGATAAGATTGTTCTTAATACCTGCCACCAGGTGGGATTGTCCTTGAAGAAACAAGTCTGTTTATATTTTTCCAGACATAGTTACAGTGAGTAGTATGTTAGGCAGTTTAAAAAGAAGCAGGAGATTTTTATTTAAATAATTTTCTTTTAATATTATATTTTGTGGTTATAGCAGAGGAAACACTACAGCTTTTGTCCACAGGGGCCTCCAAAACCAACACAACATGAAAGCTCCTTTCTTATAGCAGCTTCAAATGCAGATAGAGATGGACACAAATACATCAAAAAGTATCTTGTTTCAAATTACATATACTTGCTCATCAAATATGTTATTAAAGCAAATAAAAATACTGTCATGGGAAATGCATTTAATTATAATGCAAGTCATTTGTAATTTAAAAAATACTACAAACCGATATGATCACTTTGTAGGTAGCCTCAGTGTGGGTGGTGTGACCTACATTGAAAAGATGAGCTCTGCTCATTTTCCACATCACAGATCTGAAGTGGCCAATCAGGAGATGTTGGAGGAGGGAGGGTGTGAATTCAGGGGTGCATGCTGGGTGGTTTCAGCTCATCCTAACCAGAAAAATGGCTATATAGGGTGCTTTGTTTGGACAAGCAGCTTATAAATGTTTATTTATTTGTTTATTTATTTTTTGCAATTCAAGTTTTTATTGAGTTTTTTATGCAGCAAAATACAACACACTAAGAAAAACAATTAACAAAATGAACACAAAATGAAATGAGAGATAAAAGAAAAAGAGGGTACATGGCACTTTTACAAATAGAAAGGTCGGAATATTTTCAATGTTTTATGTTTCTTTCTTTAAAAAATTAGACCAGAGTTCATAGAACTTCCCTTGGTAATTATTAGTTCTTGCTATTTACACTCTGAAAGAAGTGATGTCTGTCATCAGCTTTCACCACTCATCAAAAACAGGCTCTTACAATGGCAGAAAACAGTCCTTGAAGCACCAATAAATCCTGCTGGTGCAAGTCCACATTTTTGTTTGGATATACCTGGTGGCAGAAGACAGGTATGAGGACAATAACTTTATTTATGTGGCACCTTCAGAAACGAGGTTTACAAAGTGCTGTGACAGACAAAATGAAAGGATAACCAGGAGGCGGTATAACAACAGAAGGCTAAACCAGTGACATCAAACAAAGCAGGACAAAGTGAAGCTAAAACTGAGGTAAAATTAAACACAAAGCCAAAGACACAAAAACGTAGTCAAAAAAGACAGAAAAGTATAAGACATGAGACCAATAAAGACAAGAAAAACTATGTCAATATAAATAAATAGAAAAAAATAAAATAAAAAAGGCATCATCATAAGGTGTCGACTTGTAATACATTTAATTGAAATACTGCCCATCTTTGAGTTGGTGGTTTCTAGCGAGTCAGTTCTTGAACACGCGTGTTTGCTAATTGCTCCTTTCCTCTGTTGTATTGAGGTGTCATTCCGTAAACTTACTTTATCTGCCGTCTCTGATCATATTTTGATTATATACCTTAATCAGAGAGGAAATTCACACGACGCACTAAAGCAGCTTCATTCCTCAAGCTGTTCGTCACAATGAACACAGGAGAAATAGTTCAAAATGAGAGCGATGTAGCACCCAACAGGACATGTCACGTGATTCACTTACATTTCACCAAAGACGGTGATTACGCTCAATATTATTTGGCAGTGTAAACCTGGGGATAAAATGTGTCTTATTGCAGCATTAAATGGCATCTTCAATAATGTATTTAAGTACATAAATACAAGCTCTTAAAGTATTTTTTCACAAATTACATCTAATTTTTTTTTGTCCAGCAAAATGCAAATTACAAAACACTCAAAAGTTATTAAATACATATTTAAACATTAAATTGAAACACAGTCCATCTCTGAATAGTATCAACGTTGCTTTTAAATGATTCTAGTCAGACATTAAAAGGGCATTAATGTGAGCCCAGGCTTGTCCATACAGTTTAGCATATTGCTTAGTAGAAGTTACGTGTCATTTTTATAGGCGACGTATTTATGAGTCCTGTGAATTGAACATGACATTTCCATTTTATTGCACTTTTTTATTTCCATCACAACACGTAGTCAGGAACAAATTGGATCTCTCCCTTTATTGTTTCTTCTCTCAGCCTGAAACTTTTCTTATTGACCCAGGCAGACTTGTAGTGTTGCCCACCACCTTGTGTCAATTTTGCCTTATGTCATGCAACACCGACTTTTAAAGGAAAGCAGCTCAGTACTATTAAACACCCCTGGCCCCTCTCTGCCGCCTGTAATTGAATAGCAGAGCAAATGTATTAACGGCACAAGGGTGAATGTATCGATTCTGAAATTAATGGAGTAAGCACCTTCTTTAGTTTATAAAAAATAGAAAACGGGCAATGCGTTATGGTCCAGGATAGACTTACAGCAACATACTCACAATCATCACAATGTTCACTGACCTCTTTGTGTGTGTGTGTGTGTTGAGCTACTGAGGGCGACCGTTGGCTGGTTCAGGACGTCATCTGGCTGCTCTGAGCTCCAGCTCTGCCACGGCTGCTGTGTGAGGATGATGGCAGCTCTGTAGATAAACACATGGCAGCTGCTGCTCGGCTGCAGGTGGTCTATATATGAGACACACATGCAATAATTACACCGTCTGCTTTGGAGTTTGTAGTGGTTCCTTTATTTGTAGCCAGGAGCTAATTTTGTGGGCTTTTGGTGACGTGCTGATAAGCAGAGAGGAGTCACGGACACACGTGTTACAACTTTTAACCTGCTTAGAAATTAGGGCCTAACAAGTAATCAAAATTTTATTGAAATTATAGTGCAGTCTACTGCAATTTTCAAAACGTACTTGCCTCCCCTGAAATCTAATTGGCCACCCCAAGTGCCACTCCATTATCCTTAAGGATGATTGGTTGTCTGTGCAGTGAGAGGCGGGACCTTAGTTTTAACGAAGTGTTTGACGAATATTTTCTAATGTGTGTAGTTTTCCTTTGTAAGTAGCCTACTTTTAATGTTTTGCAAAGTTAATTTAGCCTGCTTTATAAATGAGTAAATGATTTAAATAATAAATCATAAAAATAAAAGTATTTTTCATGGTGGAGATGTGGAGGATTAATTTAGGAGACTCAGCCTGAGGAAAGTGGTACAGTGGAGGTGTAGTTTCCTTTTGGATAGAATAAAGTGTGGAAGCTTCATATTGTATTTGTATAGTTTCACTCTGATGTGCTGTGGTTAGTAGCACTATTTAGCTTTGAAATTGTAAACAAGGGGAATAAGAAATATTGTAATGTTTGTAAAGAGAAATGGCACATTAATGTGTGCTTGTGTGTGTGCGCGCGCTCTTGCAAAAGTGAGTGCCCCAAGTCACTACCACTGTCAAAATTCTGTTAACGCCCCTAAAGAAAACACATAAAATGTTTATAGATATTTTTTTGTGGTAATGTGGTAATTTAATGTTTGTATAATAGTTAAGGAGAAGATTATTCTGTAGGCAGATTTTAAAAAAAGCAATATCATTCATTTCCATTGCTCCGTCTGTTATGTCAGTTAGCATCACCCTTTGGCGTCTTAACCGACTGTGCAGCTGCTCAATTTGGTTTATGTATGTTTCAAGATACAAGAAAGATTTAGCATCATACCAGGTTGTATAGCGAGGTTTTGTCTTTGCTGCTCATAAAAAACAACATTCAAAATAGATTGACTCTCATTTATTGACTAATGAGACCGATGTCCACAGACAATGATAAATATGCAGGTGTATCATGTTATTTAGTCCATCAGATCACTCCAGTATACTTCTGAGCTTTCTGTGTTGTTTCTGTTGTGTGACATTAATGCCCAGTTGACTGAAGAGTTGTTGAAGTCCTGCTGGCATGTGGTGGTTTTAATGAGTGGAATAATGTATAAACTTGTCAAGTGAAAGGGATCGCCTGCGGTCGGATGGCCTTCCTGCTCTCCTTGAGAGGTGAGCTGCACTTTCAGGCTGTTTCCAGCAGGCTTTGATGTGGCTGCACGGCGGAGGAGGAGGCCAGGTTTTGTTCTGAGTTAAAATGAGAGGGATCTTTTGTTCTTCTTTTGTGCTTCAGTAGATTTCTCTGGCAGTGACAGTTGGCGGTTTTAAATGTACTTTGACAGTTTGTGTTTTTTTATTTTTTATTATGAATATTAATTTTAATTAGTGTTTTATTAAAGATAGGACCTGTCTTTAGCTGATAACCCCGGTGCAGAGGATCAGAGGTTGAATATCCACGAGTCACAACATCCACACTTTGTTTCCTAAATCTGACAGGGACTCTATAGAACCTTTTAGCAGGTTTCCGGCTGCATAAGCACCAGAGCAGAAAAAAACAAAGAGGCTTGTTTGAATTGGCCCTGGAGAGTCATTATTAAAGCTTTAAAATGTGGGGCTATTGGAGAACCAGCAGGCTGTCCAAATTGAATACACAGTTTCTGGTTTGACAGCAAGATATGACAATCTACACTCAGCCACCATGTTGAGTTTGAAGAGGGCAGACTCACACTGTTGTGCTCACAGTAACGTCAGTCTTACGAGCTCACTGGGGGAAAATGAAAGTGTGCAGGAGAGTTTATTTTCAGTGAGTGAGTGGCCTGCGTCGTTTTTGACAGCATTGAAGAGTCTCGCA
>JAJHUR010140477.1:13198-76878 GCA_027495735.1 Lutjanus campechanus | reverse complement strand
GGTATTACAATTCAAACACACAAGACTTTGTGAAGACAGCTGGCTCACAGTCATGTAGACATCACAGTCTCAATAAACATTAGCACCAGTGCCCCCTCATGCTTGTTGTGTTGAAAAATTTGACCAAATTAAAAAATGCTAAAACTAAAGACATTCACTGTATTTTTTCCTTATTTTAGTTAATTTTGTAAATGCACAATATCATTTCAGTCTTTCAGTTTCTTTCCTGCTTAAGTCTACATTTTATTTTCTTTCAGTTAACTAAATTGTTTTTTCTTCACCTACTTTTACTTTTTAGTTCAGTTTTAGTTAACTATAATAACCTTGGTGCTGACTGTGGGGGGCCACTTAAAAACTTTAGACCTCATTGCAAATTTGACAGAACAACTCAAGGTCCACTTGCAGAGTTTCTTCCTGAGCTTTCAATCGTGCTGCACAGTCCTCATCAACAATGGAGTTTGTTCATTGTCATGAAGATGCAACTGTTTACATGTGAGCTTGATGGCCATTACAATTTCAAACACTGCACATTTAGGACCTAAAAGCATGAAAGTAGTTTGTTAAAATGATCAAAACTTAAGATCCACTTGACCAATTTTTCTAAAGATTTTGACTGTATCCAAAACACAGTCTGGCTTTGCAGATGCATTTTAAACACATTACACAATAAAGATGTGCACAATGGGTTGTGATGAGAAATGGTGAATATAAACAAACTGTTTATATTAAGACTCCATAGAGTACCTTTAAGTCATTATAAAGTCATTAGCGTTCAGCCTTTGTTTGTAGCTTTAATGTAATATTTAAAGCATTTTTAATGCTTCACATTTCTCTCTGCTTATTCTTTCTGTAATGTCTCATAGCTCTTTTTTTCCGGTTTGAGATTTGTAATGAAAACAAGATCGATATGCTGCATTAAGCTACTGTACATTTGGTGAGTTATTTTCACATTAAAGCATTTAGAGTTTCCCTCTGTGGGCTGGGTCTTTATTTTCCAATGACAGAAATATTGTCCTGACCCTTGAACCCTAACCATTGGTTTACTGTCAACACAGTGAATTAGTATTTAAAGCTTATTTGACTTTGAGGTTAATATACACCATGTCAGACCCATTATCCCTCACTGATTACACCTATTCAATCTGTAGTAATCACAGGTAGCGAGGAGTTGAGATAAAGACAAACAGATGAGTTGATTATAGCTTTGGGGCCCTTCAGTTATTGATTTACCTGATATTAATTGTGCTGCAGCCTTTCTGGTTTCAGTTATACTTCAGTTGTACAGTTGTACTACTTGTACTAGTTGTACTGCCGCTTTAGTCTCGATTGGAAGAGAAAAGAGTCTTGGTCACATGCTGAACTGAAGCACACACACACACACACAAACACACTCTCACATGCATTCCTCAGAGATTTAGCCAGTAATCCGCCCTGGAATCTCAATCTGGGTTTTGTCTCCTAATTACTTACAAGAACAGTGTCAACTTCGATCAAATGTGCGATTAGCCTGATTATTCCAGGGTGAATTCAAGTCACATATAGCCTGTGGAAAGCGCAGTGGTAACTGATCATTTCCTTTTTAACCCCCTTCAATGTTTTGACCTCTATATACTGTACATGTCTAGCATATCAGCCTGCCAATGTCTCTTTCTGTCTGCCTCCAGGGTTTGATTGGAGCAAAGGGCGATCGAGGTCCTATTGGGAGCCCAGGCCCTAAGGCAAGTATCTGAGCCTCCACCTGCAAAGACGATTAGAACAGATTTCATATTTCACGAGGGTCGGGTTTATTAAAAAAAAGTCTCAGGGTCATGTTTCCATTATCTTGTCATTGTGATGTTGAGCATGAATCTGAATCACTGCTTACAGGAGAATAAATAGAAGAATGAAATATTATCTTACCTTCCATTGAACACTGAACATCAGGTTAGCTAATTTCAGGCCATGGGGATATTGTCCTCGTTTTTTTTGTCTAACCATTTCACTACTTTAGTCATATTGTTGTTTTCTGTTGTCTGCAGGGTCAACCTGGACCAAGTGGTGAACCTGGAACTCCTGTAAGTAAACTATTTATTATGTATCACCTCTTTTTTATCATATGGAATATGGAATACATACCTCAGATTCCCTACTTAAACAGGCATTAGACACGTTTGCTGCTTTAGGTATTATGATGAGATAAATGCTGATTGCCTAATGTAGTAGCCATAGAATGATGACACCATTTGCGTTAAGATTGGTTCCCTAAAAGCCTCTCTGTCACTCTGCATTTCTGTCCGCCATCTGGCACAATCTCCCAGGAAAATGAAGGCTTGATCACTTATTAAAGAATTTCTGTCCACTTTCACATCTCCATTCTGGACTAAATGGCTGAATAAACTGACACTTTTCCCCTGATGTTTTCCTCTAATGTCCACTCCACCCCGACGTCAACTCCTGCTCTTTTTACTTGTTTGCACAAAGCAATACTCAAACTGTGTTAATGCTCCATATCACTTTATGAAAAGTTCAAAAGTTCATTGCAACAAGCTTCTTTATTTTCTTTTATTTTTTATTGGTGTTGATTGTTTCTTCATGGAAATTTTGAAACAAATGCAGTGTCTCCTATGTGGCGGGTAGTTACAAAGCTCTGAGGAAAATGGAAAGTGATCCAGTTGTCCTTGATGTAGCGGTGCCAAAATGAATACCAACCAAACATTCAGGGTGGAACAGGTAAAAAGTTCATAAAACTTTTCCACAGAGGCCACCATGTTGCACCAGCATGTTTCTACAGTAGCCCAGAATGGACAAACCAAGCACTAGATAGGGCCTTTTGCTCAAGGTTTGATCAAGTTTCGTGGCCACTGTAGGTTCTCGCAAGCTCACATTTTGCCACTAAATCACACACTGGTCCTTTAAGTAAAAGTACCAATACAAGAAAGTGACAATTCTGCATTGCAAGTGAAAATTCTGTATTCAAACTCAAACTTAAGTAAAAGGAGAGTCATATTATCAGCAAACTGTATCAAAAGTAAAAGTACTCTTTGAGTGATATACACAGCTGTAATCATGTTTTGTACTTTACTTTCATGTAAAATATTAGATATTTTTTAGGCGTTGAACACTTATTTGAACAACCATCTGAGAAGTGTGGAAGGGAAATCTCTTTTTGGCCTCAGACATCTTAAACATGACAAGCAGTTACAAGCCAAAAAGGTTTGGAGCCGCTGGATTCATCTTTAATACATCGTATGTTACAAGCTCAGCATAAGGGTTTTTCTTGCTTTTTAAAAACACGACAGACAGACCAGGGTACAACAGACAGAGTCATCACAGGTCGAACATCATGTAGAATAAATAAAACATGAAATGAGGCTGGGTTACACTGCAGTATCAAGATCTGCGGGTCCTTTTTGTTCATGATTGTTCTTTGAAATCTTATGATCCATGACTTTGATTCATGCAGTGCCTGGGTATTTTAAGGAGGGAGATGTCTCCCACTGATTCATAATTTAAAGTCCATTCCGCTGGTACAGACGAAAATAAGACGTCATTTTCCTATCAAAATAAATATATAAAGAACTCATTTCAGGATCAAACATGACTTCCATTTTTTCCAGTAGTTATTTTACATTTTTAGTAGCATGTCAGAGAAAAAGTCAATCATTGTAGTATAAAAAAATATTTCTGTACAGCATATATTTTTATAGTTGCCAGATAAATCTAAATGAGTGCAAAGTACAAAGTGATGTAGAAGAATAAAGTGGCTCAGAAGAAATACCTGAAAATTGTACTTAAGTACAGTACTTGAGTAAATGTACTTTCTGGTTATCTATATAAGGTACAGTATGACTAATGACATAACATTGTGTCTGATAATAAGGCTGTCATGATACTTATGAGAATGAGTTATGACGGGCTGAATTAGGCATTGTTTGAAGCCTAGTCAGTTTCCTAACAAACATATTGTAACCCAGCTGGTCTCATAAGGCAACCTCCTGAGTCCCTTTTTCTTCATGCCTGAATGCCTGACCAGCTGTGCCCCCCTTTTGGGTTCAGTTTGCCCAGATGTGGCATATGCCTCCTACAGCTGACATGAGCCTTATTCCCACACACAGTCCTCCATGAAGAAAAAAAGACATGCTATTAATGATTCACGTTTTATGTGTTTTCATTAAAAGCAACCACTGACTTTATGCACATTAGCAAATGCAAGGTTGATCAATCCAGCAGTGCAGTGCACATCAGCTGTAACACAGTCTGTCACCACTAGGGGGTGCTCAGAGTCCATCTATCAGATATTATCCAATATATTCCAACATTAAGTTCAGAGTCATCCAATGTCATGCTTGAATGCAACACTATTAGTTAAATCCTTTGTTTAGCATTAGCAGGCGTCCTGTCTGGGGGCTGTGCTCGTACACCCAGCTGCCTCAGACTGGAGATCCTGCCCTGTGGGCTGTTCTTCCTCCAACAAGGCTTACATACTTAATTACTTTGTTTATAATTAATTCAGAGCAAAAGACACAGCAAACATAAACTGATTGCGTTCTGTCTCTTTGTTCTTCTCGAGCGCTGTTTACCCCTGCACTCTGACACTGTACACACGTATCACTGAATTACCGCCGTTGTTATTAATTGGCTTTCGCAGACGTTAATTGATACTTTGACGGATTGGTTCCACTTGTTATACAGTAATTTAACCCCTTGTCCCTTCTGTCCACACAGGGACCCGGCCTTCCAGGACTGCCTGTAAGTAGCTTGTATGGTATAATACAATTATGCCCTTATCGCTTAATGGCTTCGCTTTGAGGTGTAGAAATCATTCTGTGGTTGGTGGCATGTCTACACACTGTTCTCTCTTGCTCTCTGTGTCTCTCCGTCTAGGGTACTCCAGGGCCGATCGGTCTTCCAGGTGAAATTGGACCAGTTGGATCAAAGGTAGGACACCGGCTTCAGTTTATTTTCCTGCTTTCATGACTTACAACATCTTATAAACAGGTTATAAGCTATGAGAAACACCTTTACATTTTCAGCTCTTTATTCAAAGCTTCTTTCCTTCCTCCTCTTCATTCAGGGTGTCTTGGGACCACCTGGACCTCCAGGACTTCCTGGACCTCCTGGCAAGCCAGTAAGTGTTCACCAAGGACATCTGTCTGTCATCTTATTCTCTGTTATGTAATGGAATAAAGATGATCTTGGTGCTAAAATACAATCATGTTGTTGTAGTGGGGATGAGTATAATAACAGGAACATCCTGTGTACAGGCAGTATAAAACATAAAACACAGTCTGAGAGGAGCAAGACCCCCGTGTCTTATTTTATTTTATTTTTATTAGGGTGCTCATTCACAGTCCAGGTTTAAAAGATAATAGAGTACATTTACATAAATACTTTATAATATAAACAACTCAACTAATTGCATTAGGCCTTGTCTAAATAAACCTTATATTCCTTCTATTGTTCTCCCTTTCATTTCACTTTAAGTAACTATGGACGTTTGGGCAAAACAACGTCACACACTCCATCCATCCATTTATCCATTAAAATCTGCCCCTTGTAACACAGTCTCCATAGTAGTCCAATGCAGATAGCAATTTCAGTTAATGCAGGTCTGATCTCCGTGCGTTGATGTGTTTAATCCATTTTGACCACATTCCCCTAAATTCCTCTTTTTTTATTTGGCAGGAAAAGTTAGCCTCCCTATTATAGGCATTTGTTTGTAACCACTTCCTAGTCAGGGCTTTTGTCAAATAAAAATCAAGTTTCCAAGTATTTATGAATTTCTCACATGTAGAATGTTGATATTTAAGTTTATAAAATCTATATATAATATGATACTATATATAGGCAGATTTCTTTTTTACATAAATATGCAACATAAACCATTTTTTTTGGGATCCTTTTTTGTACTATGCAGAACATTTTACAGATTAAAGATAAAGTCTCTTGTAATTAGACTGTGCAAATACAACGCTGTTTTCATTTCATTTCATTTCAATTTCATGTTGTATCAGCCAAGACTTTTGCGAATACTAACATATCTGCAATAAGCTAATATTGCCTGATATATCACCCAGCAAATGAGCAGTGTTGTGTAAATTACTTTGACAGCATAGCTTTGCAAACTCCCATGTACGTCAGACTGGAAGAAGTTGAACTACAGCAAATCTAACAAAGAGAAATCTACTTTGGTTAAATACAGCTATTTAGCAAACTACTTAGTAAAAAATGATCAAAATACCCAATTATTCATGGGAAAGTGGAAAGAATGTCTAGTGGTGTCCATCAATCAGTAGAGAAGAAATGGTAAAATAGAAGAAAAAAAACTTCCTTTCCTTTTATGGCCCAAAATTGTTTGTAGTTTCAGTAGTGAACACAAAAAAATGGCCAAATGAGTAGTTTAACTACATTAATCAGTACGCAAACATAAATGTAACTAGACTAACATCAGTCTACTGCAAAATGTAGCTCAACTTCTAGTTCAATTACATGCAGTTCGCTGCTCCCCAACACTGCAAATGTGTAGCCTTAATTGATGTCACAGTGAATCTTTTCATATCTTTTCAGTGAGATTGGTGAGAACAGCTGTGAGACAGAGTGAGAGATAAATGAGCTACCAGAAGCTCATTGGGCTTAATCAAGCATATACTGACATCAATCTAATTGCAGTTACCTTATATATTATTGAATAGGATCACAGTGCAAAAGCAAAGCAAAAACAAACTCAGCATCACATCTACTTGTGATATTTTTTCCCGTACTGCAAAACCAACAGCAATTAATGTGTTTTTTTTTTTGGTTTTTTCCCAATGTACTGTATAATACCAAAGCACCTTGCACACTGCAGCTCGTACAGGTCCCAACAGACAGTGAGCAGTGAAATACCACAAACAGTTTTGAGCAGTACACTTTCAAGTCTATTTTCCAATGGTGCATGTACTCTCCCATGTGCATCTCTGAGTGGTTCCAAGAAGGGGAGGTGTCTTCATTGAGAGTGATGTTCCCAGCCCGGGGGAGTGTATTTGTTTAGCTTTAGTGCTGTCCTAGGGTAAATAAACCCCCATTAGATCAGTGGGTTGTCTCATCTGACTGTTGCAGGAATACATCATCCCCTGTAGAGATACTTTACTTTCTAACTCAATCTATAAACAGAGAGAAGGAAAGATGGAGGGAGAAATAGGTAGATAGATAGATAGAGAGAGAGAGAGATAGTGCTGGCTCAGCTCTGGGGAGTAGAGGCAACTGTGACCTGGTGACTTTCCTCTCTATCTGTCTCACTGTCCATCTGTCTGTCCATCTAGGGTCCTCCAGGGAAGTTTATTGGTGGTGAAGAAGGCAGCGCAGACTTCCAGGTAAGATCTTATGACCTGCCTTTTCAATACTGTACACTGTATACTACGATGCATGTAATAAGCGTTAGTTAATATGTAATAAGGCCCTTATAAGATCCTTATTAATGTGAATATGTGTTAATAAGTCTATATAGGCATTAATAATAGCATAATAAACACGTTAATTGTTATATTATAAGACATTTACTGTTTAAGAAACAGTTCATAATACAAACCACATGAGATTCTTGTAATTGTTTATAATACCATAAAAAGCACATTTATTGAGTTTATTGAGGGCTTTGCATTATTAATATCTTATAATCTAACAATAAAAGTGTTTGTTATGCTATTATTAACACTTATATAGTCTTAATTACACATATTAATGGTAAAAAGCATCTTATAAAGGCATTATTACCCATTAACTAACTTTTATTACAGGTACCCTAATGTAAAGTGTTACTGCCCTTCCTTGCAAATGTTTTTTGACTTCTCTTTTCATAATCCATATATTTCCCTCTCTCGTCAACAGTGTCCTCTTAACTGTCCAGCAGGACTTAAAGGCCCTCAGGGACTGCAGGGAGTCAAGGTGAGTAGTCTGTCTGTTTGTTTCAAGTCGCCCTCAAGGAATAAGCATATTGTTTTCAGCACCAGTGATTATGTTGCATTACAAAATTGTTATGACACCTTTCTAACTGATTGTTGCCCTCTAGGGACACAAAGGACGTGCAGGTGTTCTCGGAGACCCTGGTAGCATAGGAAAGACGGTGAGCTGCACAGTCTCTGCTAGAACAGACACATTCAAACACCCAAACATGTACATGTTGTACAGTCTTGCACCATTCTGGACCAGCAGAGGCAAGGATTAGCTCTAATGAAGCCCCCCGAGGCACATGACTGGCACTAATCTGGCTGCGATTAGTCAGGCCTGGCCCTGGCTCTGCAGTCAGCATGCAGCGAGCCAGATGAAAGGGGTGGTGAAGAGCCAGGTACATGAAGGGGAGGATGAGAGAGTCAGGGTTCGCGCAGCCCTCTCACCTTGCTGCATTAAGCAGAGCTAATGAGCACACAGTGGGCTCCAGGGGAGCAGCTAGCCAGGCCCCAGGAATTAGCCTCTGATCTTCCCACACAAGGAGCCTTAGACACTCAAAACACTCAACGCACCAAGTTACTACTTCTCCCAGCAGTATTTTACCAGTATTTTAGAAAACCTGCCATGACTCAAGATTGCACTGTGGTGCTGCTCTCCATTTTATTCATCTTAAAGACCACCAGCACGAGCTGTTTACATCCCCACGAGCTGTTCAAAGTAAAACACAGATACCGTCGACGAAAAATCTTTTCTGATGACTGTGTGATGCCAAAGAGAAGCAGAATACTGAGCAAGAAAAGTATCACATTTATCTTAAGACTGCTGAAAAATAAAACTAGACCAGCTAAAACGAGTTAATGATCCTAGCTTTGTTTCTGATGGATTTTACTGACCTTAACGAGAAAGACGTGACATGATGGTGGTGAGGATATTACACTAAATGGGATTACTGATGAGTAGCTTTTTTGTTGTTGATTGTTGTTGTTCCTAAATTAATAGTTCATGTTTGTTTTATTTAACAAAATGACAATGCACATTAATTAACATGAGCACATCACCTAAATGTGACTGTTTTAGCCATACAGGTTCATTTTCATCAGTAGTCCCTGGGTGATGGCATAATTACTTATATTATAAGTAACATTAAAAGATGGCACAAGAAAAGCACATAGGCACAGACAAAAGCAGTTTGATGGCATGTAAAAAGACATGAAAGTGTACATAAAAAAGCACAACAGAAAGCATAGCACAGCACAGGCAACAAACAAATGAGCACAAATAGTAAAACAATGACAGCCAGATAACATCTAAAACATTAAAGGAAACTGTACAAAAGCACGTCAACACAGCAAAACAATGACAGTCACTTATCAAGACTGTGACAGAATGTTTGATTGTCCATCAACCACAGTTTTATAGATTTGGAGAACAAGTTAAGAGATGTGATGTTCTTCAGTTCTGTGGGTGTAGTGTTCAAGGTACGTCCTACTCAATAGGAAAAGGCTGAATGCCCAAAGGTACTTTTTCTTTATGGTATTTTACAGTCCCCATGGTGGTAGCTCTGGTAGATGAGTTTTGATTTCATTGAGCTGAAGGGGGGGCAGACCATGGAACATTTTATACACAAGCGAAATATATGCAAATTTGATCATGTTTTCCCAGCTTCAAAAATCAGACTTTTACAATCACAATATAAATCTGTCTTCATATCCAAGGTTTTCAAAGCCTTCTTGCAAAGTTTTTCTACTGATTTTAACGTGGTCCTGCCTGTCTGTGTCCAGAAAGTTTAGTTTAGTTCGTCTATTTTGCTGAACGTTGCATGAGAAATTGATGAAGAGGTAATTAGCTTAGCTTAGCATAAAGACTGGAAATAAGGGGAAGCAGTTAGCCTGCCTCTGTCCAAAGTTAATAAATATAATTTTCAGCATCCCTAAAGCTCACTTAAATGTATCTCATTTCTTAAATTTGTACGCAGAAATGTTAAAACCAGAACTTGTAGTTTTACATGTAGTTATATGCTTAACTATTAGTTACAGCACTTAATTTTCTACAAAACCACAATTGTTGTTTTTATGTAGTTTTCACTGCATGGTATGGTTGCAGTTTGCTGCCTGAGGGCTGAATGTCCATGTTGTGCATTCTAGTGCTGATTGTCTCTAACCAATCAATGGTTCATAGCGTTTTCACTCCAACATTTAATATTGGCTCACCTTGCTTGAAACTTTTACTTAGGTGTTACCAAAAAAGTACCAGATAAATTCGAGGTGTACCATGCAGTAGAGGTAAGGTATTGGTAAGCTTTAGAGGTCTTTGGTCAGAGCCAAGCTAGCTGCTAAGCTAATAGCCACTTGTCTCCAGCTCCAAAATTAACAAACAAACCAGCTATTGATCTTCTCATGTAAGAGAGAAATGTGTTTTTTTCAGTTTTGACCTGCTAGCTTAAACTGGCTAACGAGCTTGATCTTGATTTTTGAAAAGCTTGACCAGCAACTTACTGGTATACAACCATCAGACACCAGTTAAGACATCAAAAGCAACCAGCAAGCATCACAGACTGGATTTAGCTGGATTTTATGCTCGGCTCAGAGTTTGTCAGGTCACACTCTGGACATGTACACAAGATCAAGACCTCCTACAGCTTTGTGAATATGTTTGAATGTGCCATGATTGGTTGCAAGCAGCTGTGCAACAGGGAGCTGCACAGAATAAGAATAACTAATCAGCCTGTTCATTTTCCTCTCCTCCAACAGGGTCTCAAGGGAGAAGTAGGCATCTCTGGGGAACAGGGCATCCCAGGACCTCCGGTACGCTGTGAAATTAACTTTTTTAATCACTTGGCCAAGTTAGAAACAAAAGCTAATACTGCATTTTTTTTTCTCATGGTGTTATCTTTATTTGACAAAACATTGTATTATCGCATTTGCTTTATGTCTAGTCATGGTCATGGGTCAGCCTCCGGTTCACTCTGTTTTTCCTCGCCTTCCTCTCAGGGTCCGATGGGTCTGAGGGGTTATCCAGGAATGATGGGTCCTAAAGGTGAAGCAGTGAGTACCACCATCTCTTTTCTTTCGTCACATATAACTTTTTTGTCCTCTTTCTCTTTGGGTACAAGGCTGTTCTCATTCTTAGATGAGCACGGAGGAGGCGCAGCCAGACCTGCCCCCACTATACAAACACCATCCATTACCAGCAATGGGGACATATGGAAATGATGCTAACACAAATCTCTCCCCTCCTCTAATGAGTTGGGGTTGTCTGGGTCCACGGTGCCTCCATCTGTAGTTAATGATCCGCTGTAGCCATCCGTCTTACTGTTAACATTAGCCGCGTTAGCCAAGTTAGCGCCCCGGCTTAGTGCCAAAGCAAGAGTGGCTGGCTCTCTGTGTAGCCCCCATTAGTGAAGTGAGTTAAGCGCTAATTACCCCTTTATCACAATGAATAGTAGGCTAGCGTGACTTAGCATCCTCCCTGATCTGAAGTGATTGATGGCACTTTTTTGTTTTCCCGCAGGGGCCTCGTGGTTACAAGGGCATCAACGGACCTGTAGGAATTCCTGGGCCTCCTGTAAGAACACACGCACACACACACACACACTGACACACACAAACTGACTTGATTACTCATATAAACAGGTGCACACAGCTAGGCCTTTAGCCAGGATGTTAGATATACTGAAGTCAGGAGCCCAACTCTATTTCAGCCAAAAAGGACATTTGCATTACAGTCAAGGAGTCAAGGAAAATTTTACTTGAATTTAAAAAATACTTGAAACAAGTGAATTTTTTTTCCCCTTCATTTTTTATTTTTTACGCATTTTAAGAAAACAGGACTCAAGGACAAAAATGATTCAGTAAAAATGCATTTGTGTGTAAACAACAATTTATGTTATTAAAATCCCCCAAGAGCAGAACCGACACAGAGGACATCTCGGTGTCCTCTGTAGCACTGTTAGAAGTAAAGATGCTAATTAGAAACATAAAGGGTCCTCTGTGGTTCCTGGTAGAACCTTTCATAAAGGTTCCACTCAGAATTATTTCAGAGTTCTACCTAGAACCCAACATAAAGGGTTATACCAAGAACCATCTGTGAAAGGTTTCACCCAGAGCCCCCTAAGAGAGGTTCAACAGAGAACCCTTCTATGGTGTAGTGGTACTACCAAGAACATTCTTTGGGGGTTCTATCCAGAACCTTTTGATCTTGTAAGGGTGCTAACAAGAACCCACCCAGGGGGTTGTACCAAAAAACCTTTCATATTTCAAAAGTTTTATCTAGAACCCACCCAGGGGTTTCTACCAAGAACCTTATTATATTCCAGTGGTTTTTATCTAGAACACACTCACAAGGTTCTCTTAGAACCTTTTATATTCCAGGTGTTTTATCTAAAACTTACCCAGGGGGTTCTATTGAGACCCTTTTTATACTCCAAGGGTTTTATTTAGAACACACTCACGGGGTTCTCCTGGAACAATTTTATATTCCAGTGGTTTTATCTAGAACCCGCGTTCGACAAAGGACCTTCCAAGGTCATTATCCAGAAGCTACCCAGGGTGTTCTACCAAGAACCTTTTTATATTCCCATTCAAGGACTTCCTTCTACCAAAAGGGGTTCTTTGGATGATGAGGATTCTTAATGGAGCCCTTCATCTTACAAAGAACCCTTGACAAACTTTCTCCTCTAAAAAGGGTTCTACAGAGGCAAATGGTTCTGTGTAGAACCTCACCCCTTCAGGAAGAGCCAATTTTATTAATCTGAATGTAGCTGCAGCCTGCAAACAGAACACCTCTGAGCCTCTCTCTCTTTTGTTTGCAGGGCGAGGAGGGGCCTCAGGGACCACCCGGAGAGGCAGGAGACAAGGGAGACAAAGTAGGTGACTCTGCTCGTGTTTTTCTCTTGAAGTTTATTGTCAAAGAGAAAAAAAAGATGAAATGTGTCTCAGAACTTGAATGGGGACAGTGATCCTGATGTGCTTTGAGAAAACACTGACACTGGTGCGGTTATCTTCTGCAGGGCAGCCGAGGCATTCAGGGCCCACAGGGTGCGGTTGGCAAAAAAGGAGAGAATGTGAGTGAACACACTTTTGTTTGTGCGCTACACAGTTGCAGCATCGTTCAGCGAGCGTGCCAAATGAAGTCCATTGACTCATCTGCCTGCTTTTTCAGGGTCTGCCGGGGATTGATGGAAAAGATGGCACACCTGGTATTCCTGGAATCAAGGTAAGAGCTTGCCAGCCGTGATAATGATGAGAAAGTCGAGTCTCTGTAGAAGATGGCAATTTATTCTTCTTCTGTTTCTCTTTTATCTGCAGGGCAGCCCAGGCCAGGCTGGGATGCCTGGTCCTCCCGGTCCTCAGGGAGCAGCGGTGAGTGATCCTTCAGTGTAGTTGTGGGAGGAATCTGTATGTTTGAGGATTGTTCAACAACACCACCGAAGGCACATGCAAATAAGGCTCATCTGTAAATGCTTATTGTCACTCGGAACACGTAGGGGGGGAGGGAGGGGGGGTCAATCTGTTCTCCTCCTTGATTCAACAAAGCCAGAACACAGACAGGGGGAACCAGCGTGCGGCCGTCTGTAAATCTTGGTACGTTTTGTTTTCTGGGCACTCATCCAGGTTAACAGTGACCCCGTGACCCGCGCTGTTTTAGAATTTAAACCACCTTCAAATAGCATTCTCCCTCCCACTGCGAGTGATTTATCACAATCAGACCGTTGGGTGTACTCGTGTGTGTGTCTGTGTGTGTGTGTGTGTGTGTGTGTGTGTGTGTGTGTGTGTGTGGTTCTGTTTGTGTGCACGTCATTCTGACTAAGGGGTAATGGAGCATGAGATGCACACTTTGCTGTGTGGTCATTGCGGTGACACTAACACTGCTGCAAACTCAAACACTATAACTTACCCTGCTTTATGCCCTACTGTGATATACCACCACACACGCTCACACACACACACACACAATCACTGCAAGGTGGAAAACATGCTGCAAAATATATGCCGATAGCTGCACTGCAGCTCAGCCTATTTTCATTATTTTTATTATTATATCAGACATCGGCAATATTACCGCCAACAGCCAGCACCCACATACTAAAATGCACATTCATTACCACTCGCATTTTCAGGGTCTGTATTTCAAACATATGAAATAGACTGTATACCAGGGGCCTCAAACATATGGGCCACAGGCCAGAACCAGACTACCAGAGGGTCCAATCCGGCCCACTGGATGACTTTGCATGGAGTCATTAATTCCAGTCTTTCAATAAAGAACACTGCTATTCCTGATTTGTCCACTGGAGGCTGTGCTGTCCCACAGTAGAGTAGAGTAGTAGGTCCTATGCTGTTATGCTAGTATACAGTAGATCTGACATTCTAACATACAGGCCAACATGACACAGCACTGTCAAGCACAGGCCACTGTTCATGCAGATGACGCCAGTGGAAAATGTCTGTTCAGGTTTTCCAAGAAAAATGGAGAAGAATACAAGAAGGACACCTAAGAGCTGTGAAGATAAATTAATCAGCAGGTTTGAGGAGTCTTGTTTTTAGTCGTAGCTGAAATACCAGCAATGCAGCTGTGAAAGCTAGCTACGTCATTGCTAACGAAATAGCATCTGCATCAGAGCCATAGCCTGCTCTGAGGGTGAGTTTGTGAAGGCTGCAGAAAACTTGTGCTCCAACAAATGAGAAAAAAGACGGGAAAAGTTTGTTGGTTATTATGCAATGGTTTTACAGGTGGAGCCCACTTGAGATGGACTATAACCAAGAACTAAAACGAGTTTGACACCTTCACCCATGCTGTAGAATATACTGCCAGATTACAAGGTTCTGATGCAACTTTTTTTTTGGCATTTTTGGCATTATTCAGTAGTGTACAGTGGAGATTTTTCCAGCTGGAATGAAACCAAGGATGCTGCAACTATATATTTATATATATACTACATCTTTACCACTGGGCCAAGATACAGACTTTAATTTGCTCTAATTTCAATCTTGTTAATTCTGTCTGTAGGGATTGCCTGGCAGTCCTGGGGCAAAGGGAGGACCTGGAGCTAAGGTAAGCTTTTTACATCTAAAATCAACTTGATCTATGTTATGTATTTTGTTGAGTTGTGTACTTAGATCATCCCAAATGTTTCCAGCAATTGTCAAACACAGGGAAATCCATAGTTTATTCAGGGTAACAGTGCATTTCCTGCGAGCGTCTAGTTGCTATAGTTTATGTAAAAACACACAGGATACAAGTGATATGTCAGAGAGTGAGGAAGGAAGTCAGCCAATGTGACAAAATGTAACGTGAATGAAACTTTAATACATTCCTTCGCCTGTGAACACAAGTCAGGTCATATAGATTAAGTCTTTTGTTAGTATTTTAATGTGAGTGAGACCATTAGCAGCAGAACTTACATATTGCACCTTTAAATATATACCTTTCTCTTATAATCTCCCTCCCCTTGTTTTAGGGCGAGCCTGGACCAAGGGGCCATGTTGGCATGCCTGGCGCCCCCGGACCTCTGGTAACACATCAACATACACACTAAATATGGATTCTTTTTCAGGTTGATTGTGCAGTATTATGAATAATTGTACATTACCTGCGATCTCCTAGGGTGAGCCTGGTCTTCCTGGTGAGGCTGGTATGGAAGGAGTTCCCGGACCAAAGGTACAAATCCAGAATCGTTACATGAAAGCACTAAAAACTGCAACTGTGATCCAAACATACTCACCTCTGCTGATCTCTACAGGGTGACAGGGGCCAGCGCGGAGAAGTTGGGCCGCAGGGGATAGTCGGCAAGCCTGTAAGTTGCTTTTTTGCATTTCTTTGTCCAGAAACACATTTGATTTATCCTTTGATATATAAACTCTAATGTCTCTTAACAGGGAGGCAAAGGAGAAAGAGGACCAATGGGTGTTCCAGGTGCTCAGGGTCTGAGTGGAACCAAAGGAGACAAGGTCTGTGTGTGCTTTGTAAAACATTTCTGTCGTTCCAGTATTCTAGCACACTTCATAATCATAATTTAGTTCCCCCGACTCATCCATGGGGGGCAGTGTTTACCCATGAATAAAAGCCATGAATCCACAGTAAATCACTGAATGAGGCGAGCAATATAAATAAGCAATATAAATGATAATCTAAGCATCCTCATCTTCCATGTTTCAGAGATGAGACAACATCTTTCTTACTTTGTGATCTGCGGTGTCACTGACTAGAATCAATATTTAGTTCTTTTTTTCCTTCGGGAGGATATTATAATCTAAATTTGACCACATTTACATGCACTCAACCCATCTTTCTTTCTTTTCTTTGCAGGGCTTCCAAGGCAAAGTTGGGTCAAAGGGAGACGTCGTGAGTAGCAATTTTCATCTTTTCAACTGGATTGTCAGAAGCTTATCTTATATTATTGTATGCTGTAAGTCTTGATCTTTTTCTCTCTGCCGGGTTTAGGGTGATCCTGGTGTTGAGGGATTGGCTGGCGAGAAAGGTGAAAAGGTAAAAATCATTACTGCACAACCTAAAGCTGTTTCAAAGTTCTTGTTATAAAAGAGCCACAAAAGTCTCTGAATCTACAAAACACTAAAACTTGCAGGCTTTAGATAAGGAGGTTTAAACATTTGGCTCCAAAGGCATCAAAGCAAAGTGATATATAGCAGAAAATATCATAACCACACAGAAGTTTAAGAAGAAGAGGAAGTCTGTTTTTGAATTTGCATACAAATCCCCATAATAATCCAGATGGCAAATGAGCTATTTACATGACAGTGAAGCAATGATGCACGTTGGCTCTTTGAAGCAGCATTTTTAGACATTCATTTACAAGATTCATTCTTGAATTATTGCTCAATGAGTGTCTCTGAGGCGGAAATGATAGATGGAGGTGATGAATGTGGAAATGACAAAGTCTCTGTGTCTTCTGTGACAGGGTTTGTCTGGTGAACCGGGACCCAAAGGACAGGTGAGGTTGTGCTGTACTGAAATCTTCTAACTGCTCAATAAAAATGCTCCTTTTTACTTTTACATTTAGTTTGGATTGTTTGAAGTGGGGTTGTATGAGATACTTATCAATAGTAGTGTATTAGCTACAGTGGATGCTGGCTGACGTGCACCCAGTTTGAAAAAGCAGAGAGGAGCATCAGCTTGGGAACTAAGCTTTGAACTACTGTGGACAGGGCCAGCAACAAAACATATTTTGGCCACTTAAAAAAGGTCCACCTTAAAAAATCAATGTCAGTTTGAGTATATACTATATTTAGAGTATTTTCACTGCTTTAGTGTGCCATCAGACAGGCTTTTCTGATGGGAAACTGCTATAATATCAGTCTCTCTGAAGCAGCCAAACTCCGTAGACAAAATCATTAATTTTATCTCACAGAGCATTGGAGTTCTGCTTGTTTGTATTACTGTGTGGCTTTGGTGCTTTAAAAGGTTAGTTGGGATTAATTGAAGCTACACAATAACGCAGACAAACTAACAGATTGAAGCAGCGGGCGGTCCAGGGGCTCAATGTTATGCAATGTAAAATTACTGTTTTTCCTTATGGAGTCTGGTTGCTTTGGAGAGAGCAATATTTCGCTTCTATAACAGTGTTTTTTGGCAGGAAAGACTGTCTGATGGCAATTTAAAGTGCTGGAAATATTCTAAATATAGTAAGTAAGTTTTGCTGCTGACTCTGTCCACGGCAGTATATTGCTTAGCTTAGCTGAAAGTACTAAAGTACTAAGTATCTCATAGCCACGTTTCAAATAATCCGCACTATTCCTTTAATATCATCAATCTTAATTAGCCTCTTTCTTTACTCTCCATAAATTCCCTCCTCCTTAATGCTCCTCTCTTCACAGCAAGGAATCAGGGGAGACACTGGACATAATGGACCCACAGGAGACCCTGGTAAACCTGGAGACCAAGGACCACCAGGACTGCCCGGCCCTAGAGGACTCAATGGAGAGCGAGGAGTTCCTGGCATGCCAGGCATTCAGGGATCAGCGGTGAGTTCGGCTCACTCTCATTCACATTTATGATGCATAGAACATATTGATCAATGCGCTCGGCCGGTTGCTGTCTCTTTGCAATGCTCAGTTAGTTTCCTCTTCTCCTCTCCAGGGACGTGATGCATCCGACCAGCATATTATTGAAGTGGTGCTGAAGATGTTGCAGGGTGAGCATCTAGACCTGAATATTCACCTTTGATGTCCATAGGGGAGATTACATTAGCTCATTTCCCCACTTTCATCTCCTGAGCAATCAGTTGCCCGTCATCAAAGGTAATTTAATCAAAATGATGATGCTGTCTCTTCTGTTACAGAGCGGCTAGCAGCAGTGGCAGTGAGTGCCAAGAGGGCTGTGCTTGGTGGAGCCGGTGTTATGGGTCCTCCCGGGCCTCCTGGACCTCCAGGGTCACCTGGCCCTCAGGGGCCACATGGTTTAACTGGTGCCCGTGGCATTCCTGGCATGATTGGAGCACCTGGACAGATTGGAAACACAGGACTTAAAGGTAGAAATAGACAGTCGGGTATCAATACACTTACATTTTCTTAAGTCTGTAGAATATGATGTGTAGGCCAGGACATCTGCAGTACAGCAATATTTCATTTAAAGTGGTATTTTAACACACATTCGCCTTTAACAAATATTACACCTCCTGTGAAAAAATTGCTGTAGGCCATATTGAGATTTTGATAAAATTTTGATTTATTGCTCAGCTCTAATATGATGACTACACAGATGAAAATAGCTTTTTTTGGGTCCATCTGACCATATCTTCTTTTGTTGTCCTCAGGAAAGAGAGGTCCAAAGGGAGACAGAGGAGATCCCGGTAAACCACACCCAGGACCACCAGGACCCCCAGGAATACAAGGTAAGAGCCGAAGCCTTTCAAGCTGAATGCAGATACAAGGAATGTAAAGCAGTGTGTAATTCTCACCAGAGGTTAAGAAGAGTGAGGGTACAATAAGAAACTGAAGGACTTGGCATTACAGCTCTTGCCACAGGAGAGGCTGCTCAAAGGCATTTTAAAAGCATCATTAACTCCAGTCATTTAACAGATGCTCTTGAATGAGAATGTAATAGGATTGCAACAGTACACACTAATTCAAACTGTGGAAAACAGACGTCCCCCTGCACACATACAGGCAACTTAAAGGTGCTACAAGTGACAGACCCTGACACTAGAGGTCGCAGTAGACCACCAGCATGTCAGAGCAAAACAAATACTCGCTTTGTCTACTCACAAAACTCAGATCAAACTGTAAAATTATGCTGTTCAAATAACTGACATAAATAAAGATTGATTATCAATTTTCTCAGACTGTACAAATATGAAGCCAAAATATTCCAGATTCAAGCGCTGTCATCTTATGTTGCTGACGTCATTTGGAGCCAGTGTCGACACCGGCCGACTCAGTCGTGAGGGGGGTGATTGAAACCTGCTCTCCTGTTCACAAAAAGAATTTATTTGATGTGTATTTTGATGTTTTAGTTCATGTTCATGTCCTATTTACTAACATGGAGGGGGCAGAATTTATAACCTATGCTGCAGCCAGCCACCAGGAGGCGATCCAGATGTTTTGCCCTACTTATTATGAGCTGTCATGTTGTCCATTTTTATATGTCAATGGATCAAATATGGATCAAGATTATATTACTACATTGCCTTTTCCTCACTTAAAATGTTTTCAGAAGCATATTTCAGTGCACTGTTTAACTATAATGTGACAAATTTGGTGACCAGATCAAGATTATATTACTATGTATGTTACATTGCCCATATCTCACCAAAAATGTTTTGAGAAACATGATTTAATGTACTATTTAGCTGTAATATGAGAAAGATTGTAACAAGACGGCCACCATTTTATGTCCGCTTTCCAATGGAGCCTCCTGAAACTAGACAGTATTGTTTAAACTTGGTTTGAGATAACGTTACTATGTTGCATATTTCTCATCTAAAATGTCCTCAAAAACTGTGAAACTAAGCAGTGCTGATCAAATATGGATTGAGATTGTATTAATGCACTGTCTTTTTTTTAAACTTTTCTTCTTAAAAAACTGAAATCTTTGAGTTTTACAATAAAAAAAACACTGTATTTCAAAAATTCTTGAGTAAATTTGCTAAAGTGAAAGTGAAAAAATGTTAATAATTTAATATTTTCAGTTGTCACCATTTAGTTTTCAAGCAACTCTAAATACATGCATACACACAGCACACGTGTGTAATCCAGTTCCAGAGAGATGTTGAATGTTGAACCTTCTCCCTCCACAGGTCCTCCTGGCGTTGACGGCGTGGCTCGGGATGGCAGGCCCGGTGAGAGAGGACCTCAGGGAGCAGCCGGAGAGGCTGGTCACCCCGGTAAGGCGGGTTCGCCAGGTCTCCCAGGCTTTTGCGAGGCGGCGATGTGTCTAGCTGCGTCGGCGTACACATCCCCAAGACTACAGGAGGCGGGAACAATCAAAGGACCCAATGTTTAGAGAGCCCCGTCTCTCCATCAGCAGCTGACAACACCTGGGAGAGAGGGGGGAGAGACAGGAAGAGATGAGGAGAGAGAGACCGCTCTTCTCAGTAGGACAACATCGAGAATGAGGGGTGGGGGATGATTATAATAGTGACTGGGTGTGTAGCGCCCCCTCCTGAAACTGACAACCTGAAGTTTTTGACTGGTGGGACATACTCTTGATCTTAATCCCCCCACCATCACCATGACAACAGCAGCTCACAGCCACCCACATCCTCCTGAATCCTCTAGTGTTTTTGGATGATGTCAGTGTCAGTCCCATCCAAATATCCCAGCCCTGTTCCAGCAGCGACAGAGGAACAGATTCATATTGCATCTCCCTGTCTCCCTCCACCACAGTATCTATGAGCTGAGAGGAGCTGAGTGGTGAAAAGGTGCTTTTTCTTTTACACCGTGGTCACTTTAAATGGTTTTACATCATATGCAATACTTTGTTTTCGACATGTTTTGAAGGTTTAATGCCCTGCCTTTCTTCCAACATCACACCTGATGCCTTAAAAGTGTACAAAAAGGACCAATAAATGATTGAAGCCTAAATTTACACTCCGTATTGTACTGTATTGTAAAATGTAGTTGTTTTTTTTATCTGTGAGCTTGAGTGAAATCCCTGATTTACCTCATGTGTACATTACCACCCCTCCATCTCCCCCTCCGATCCCTGCTTTCTACCCAAGTCTCATTTTAGAAACTAACGACTAGCTTTATCTCTTCCTCTTGTTGCCTGGCAACAGCATATCCCGATGGGCACTCCCATCTCCCACAATGCAGTGCTGTAAATCTTTGTAAATGTGTGTTGATTATTATGTAGAGAAAAAGAAATGGGTTACGATATGCACCAACAAAAATCCTGTGTTAATGAATTCAGTGAGTAATAAAAAGTTCCTACAGATTTAACGACTTTTTCTCCAAACGAATCAGTCCGAATGTGCCTCCTATGCCACTGTCAACTTTCCACAGGGTGTCAGCGATTTAATGACTGATTTGTTTTCATCAACAGAAATTATTTATTGTTCTTTATATAATCATCTGTAAAGAGGGTTTTTTTTTTCCTGGCTGTTCAGGTCGACCCAAACCAATAAAGAGGAACCTTTTGTAAAATGTAATGTTCTTCTGTATCATGTGGGAATGGAAATGAGTCTCTTTAGTTTGGCTCACGTCTTTCAGCTCCTTTTCTTTTATTTTCTTCTCTCCTATTATTACAAACCTTTAATAGTTTCAATTCATGCATGTAAATAAACTCCCATGTTTCCGAAGCTGCAGATGCTCAGCTTTTGTCAACATACTTGCGTAACCTTGGCCAAACCTTGCACCAGACCACAATATTATACTAGACTATACAATATAGAGTGTGGTCTAGACCTACTCTATATGTAAAGTGTCTTGAGACAACTTTGTTGTGAATTGGCGCTATATAAATAAAATTTGATTTGATTTGATTTGATTTGAATATAATTGTTCAGATGCACATGTGCACAGGTTCCTTGAAAATGTTTCTTATTAGGCCATAGCATATGTAAGGCACATAATGGGTTTAATAACAATGACAGTAAAGAAGCAGAGAGGACAAGAGTTGCTGGACAAACAGATGCTGTATGTGCTAACCAGGCCCCCGGGGGACCCCGAGTCTGTGCCTCTGTTTGAAATTAATTGTTGATAGAATCTGTTGGCAAGTCAAGCAAACTATGAAGAGACACAAAACCTCAAAAGAGAGACAAAACGACTACTCAAACAGCACCTACAAAAAGGCAAAACACTTAGAAGTAGTGTCAAACAACTACAAAGAGACACAAAACAGCCGCAATCAAACACAAAACAGCAACATAGAGACACCAAACTGCAACTTAAGCCTGGGTCTATTCTTCTGTAGAACAGGTGAGGGGCTTTTGTCTGTGTCCAGGGGCCCATTGTCTCATAATCTATGGGTCGACAACAGTATTTGTTACATCACATGGTGACAATGATAACTGACATGATACAACTTCTTGGAAAATTTAGTTTTAAGTAGAACATTTTCCGTGTTAACAGGTACAAATACACAGGTGACCCATTGAACATATTAAAGCATGTAATCAGTGGCGCCACCAAGTGGTTGTTTAATAACTTTTATGTTTTGGCTATCAACTCATGAGATAGGAGCAGAAGAAATATTTTTGCACAGTGGGTATCTTGGATGAACACGACTGAATTTCCTTACCTCCGATTGAGTTAGCTAGTGAATTTTGAAAGGCTCTGTCCACTGAAAAATTCTGACAAGTCTTCTTTTACTTCTGTCCCAGTAGCACAAGCTCCTGTGCAAAAGTTTTTGAGGTAGGGAGATAGAGGACTGCTTGGACCTTGTGTTTGATCCGTCTAAGGATCAATGAATTGAAGGATAAAGTGAAGACCTTTGAGAAATAGGATTTATATATCTGATCTATTAGCTCAGGTTGTAAGAGGTCTGTTCTGAGGTTGTTTTTTAAAAAAAATCCTTCTGAGGCTCAGTGAATTTCGAAGGCTGGTGTCCACAGGAAAAAGAAAAAAAAGTGGAACTATCTGATAATTCAAGTTGTAAGAGGACTTCTCGGAAGTTGGAGGTTGTGTGCGTGACCCTTAGAAGGAGTGAATTTTGAAGGCTGGTGTACATTACAAAAAGTCAAAACCTCTGAAAAGCAGATTACAACTGTCTGATCTAGTGGTTCAGGGGCTTGGAGAACTGCTTGAAAGCAGGAGGTCGAGCGTTTGTTCCGTTCTGAGGCTTGATGAGTTTTGAAGGCCTTTGTTCAAAGAAAAGAAGTGAAAACCTGTGAGAAACGGAGCTCAACTGTGTGATCCATTAACTCGGGTTGGAGGAGGATGGCTTTGGTGTTGGAGGTGGCACACTGCTGTTCCTGAAGTTGGTCCCAAAATTGTCTGAAGCTGCAAACTCAGATTGTTGAGAATAAACTGTGCTTTATTATGCTCACTTGAGATATTCATGGGCAGAGTAGCTTTCATGTTTGTTTGCTTTTCTTTATATTTTTGAGGAGAAAAGATGTGTCAATAGAAGATAACCTGGATGCGATCCTTGCACCTGAGATTAAAGAGCATCTTATCTTGCTGAACTACTCCCAAAACTTGAAATGTAGTGTCTCAGTCTTCTCTCTCTCTCTCTCTCTCTTTTTTTTTTTTTTTACGACAGAGGAGAGTACGTGATATTATCTTGGTGAGCTATTCAGTCTAAGATTTGTTGTCCACACTACTGAGGAGAAAACTCAGAAAATGTCAAGGCTGGGTTAACAGGATTTGACCCTTTCACTTCAGATGTTTAAGCATCCACATATCTTGCCGAGCCACCTCTCTGGTCAGTCAGCTGGTGTTCATGGTTGATCTTGTTTCCATGAACAACAGAAATACTTTCAGGAGTAAGAGAGAAGGAATTACATCTAAACTGTGCTTTTGACATGCTAGCTGCTAACCTGTTGAGCTATTTTCTCACTAATAAATGCTCTGGTGGTTGTTCACAGTACTATCAAAAAATGGACATTTTTGCGGGAAGTGACGTTCTTGTTAGAAAATCAAAACAAAAAATCAAGCAGCTACAAAGAGATGCAAAGCAATCAGAAATGAACAAAAAATGCCAACAAAACATAAACAAAGAGACACAAAACAACTACAAAGATGAAAAAAAAAAAGCAAAATAAAACAACTACAAAGAGACCCAAAGAACTGCAAACATACACAAAACAACTGTTAAGAGCCACAAAACAGCTGAGACACACAACTACAACTTTATTCTGGGTCAGGGGTCCAATGGCAGGTTTGTACCCCTGCAGTGTTAATCTGGTGAGTCAGACTAGGATCTGACTCACCAGATTGTCCACATCCATGTCCACATCCATGTCCACATCCATGCCCAGGTCTGTCTCATAATCCATGGGTGGACAACTGTATATTTGAATGGTGTTTGACACAACACAAAACCAACCACATGATACAAGTTTTTTGAAAAGCAATTTAATTCATTTTTAAGTTGAACATTTCCCATGGGTTAGCCGGTGAGAAACAAAAGTCTGACCAGCGTAGATGGTGAGAGATGGTAGTGATTTCAAAGTCCATAGACTTCCAGATATAAAAATGACAAAAAATGACATACAACAAACTCAAAATACAGTAACATGAACCATTGCAAAAGGCTTTTGTGATGCTTTTCAGAATATTTTCTATCTTCACGTGATAGTGAGGGTTTGGTGGACATGCTCAGTGTGCTGCATTACAGTACCTGTGGTGAATGGGTTGTATTATTGCTCAAATTTTTTCAAACAAGTGCCTGGTGAAGCAGACAGATGGCTATTACAGCTACCTTGGAATACAAAATGAGATGAGATGCTTTAAAATGGCTGTATTTCCAAATAAGACTGGAGTTAAAATGACACAAAGTGAACTTTAGCAACATAATTACAAAAGCCAATATGCTTTCTTGTGGAAACGCAATTTTCTTCTATAAATAATTTGTCTTTTAAAGAACACATTATTCCATTTTGAAAGCTTATACATCTTAGAAAATCCCTTTGGCATTTTTTGTTGCTTTATATGCACTGACAATGAAAAATAAGTGGCTACCCATGTGTATGCCTTTTATCAAATTGTTGAAAAAGTATAAAAAGCCACGATATATATAAATATAAATATGTACAAACAGTCAATCCATCAAAGGGGGTATGAATGGAAGTTTCTGACATCTGTTCCTACAGAAGTGAAACACATTTCTGGGGATATTCTCTTACAAGTCAAATTCAAACATGTATCACACCATACGCACTCAGGGAGGATATTAGAAATGCATGGGATGCACTCTGAATGTGATTCTGCGTGAAAGGAAAAAAGATACGAGAGGTGGAAGCAAAGTGCTACAATAATTGTGTGTATTCTCCTCCTACAGATTTGGGAAAAGAAAATGAAAAAAAAAGAAAGAACACAAGACGACAGAATTAATCAAGGTGGAGAAAATACAGGTTGTGATTCTTGTCACCTCCCCTGGGTTGTTTGAAAATGTACAAAAGGAGTGAAACAGAAAAAAAGAGAGGCGAGACCAAAATAAGAGGCAGTAATACAGCGATGAATTGGCATTCATAGGTAAAAACAATGATGCAATAAAAATGTGCTGCTGGTGTGTCTTTGCAAGTCTCATTCCAGTGGGGCCCTTAGAAAGAAACTGTGGATTTTTGCTCACAACTACAGTACAAATCAATGTGGGTAAATCTATACAATGGACTAGCTGCTTTATTTCATCTTGTGGTCATATTTAATAACATTGGGTCACACGGTCTTTGGCTTCATGACTTATCCGTTGTCTCTTAGCTTCAGTCCCTCTACTGAGCCCTCTACCAGGGGCCCTTCATAGGTGGGCCCTTGGGGCTGTATTCTACTTGATGGCTCATACAGTCTCCAGGATTACACCGCCCATCACGTCCCTTTGTACCAGCAGGTCCAGGAGGGCCTGGGATCCCGGGAACACCTTGCTGCCCAACGGCACCTGGTGGTCCCATCTTACCATAGCCTGGAGGGCCGGGGACACCTGGGAGAAGAAAGATGAAATGATTGTGGCCCTATCACTGCCACACTGGGGCTTAACTCTACACATACTGCGCGAGGACAGTGCGATGGCTTGATGGCCAACACAATCTTACAATTCCAGAAACATGCAGATTATGTTGCATCTTTAAGGTCAACATCCAGCAAAAACAGATAACCGTACTTGTCACCGGCCAGCTACTGATATGTTGAGGCTACTGAAGTATGGCTTGTATTGTTTTACATTAATTTACATTTGATGCTGGTAGTCAGATTTTTACTATTGGCCAGAGCCAGGCTAACTGTTTCCCTTTGTTTGGTCTTGACAGCAAGCTAAACTAAGAAGCTACTAGCTGTAGCGTCATATTTCCTGTACAGACATGACAATGGTATAAATATTCTTATCCGGGTGACATTTTGGAATGTTGTTCTTGGGGCATTTTAAAGGCCGTCACATATCATTGATGATCAGCCAAGCCAAATGGTGGCAGTACTACTTACTGATCCATGGACCAGTGGGCTATATTACCTGGTGCTCCTGGTGGTCCTACATCTCCCATCTCTCCAACACCCTTATCTCCTTTTTCTCCATGTGGTCCACGTGGTCCTACAGACAGAGAGTCACAAATTTTGACCACATGACAGTTAAACAGTAAGTGCATGTGATGATAGGCCGCTGTCATGGTGCTTGATTGATTATAACTGACAAGCCTCACCTGGAGGTCCTTGGCCTCCTGGCCGGCCTTGTCTGCCCATCTGTCCTGGGATTCCAGGTGCACCTGGGGCCCCGGGATTACCTGGTGATCCTGCTTTCCCTGGGGGCCCGGGCCGACCCGGGGACGCCACCATCTCTACTGGCATCTGCATGCGAGACATGTAGTAGGCCATTCTCTCTAGAGAGGAGAAACATGGAGAAACAAACAATGACTCCACGGCAACAGGAAGAGAAATAGAATAATTCTTTGAAACAGAGAAAGATATGCATCTAAAGAGAAACTGCAGCGTTCTACACAGTGAACATCACATAACAAGGTGTATTTCCATGGAGATTAGCAGGTGCTCTCACCATCAAAAATCTTGATGACCTGCTGGCGGATGAAGTTCTTGATTTCATCGTAATTGACTACAGCCTGTTTAAGAACAGAGAGATGAAGATGAAAAACAAAAGGGCAAACATTAATCAAAGCAGATAATTAAAAAATTCATTATTTAGACGAGCAGATGGAGCCTGAGAGCGCCTTTGGCCACTATACTGCGTGTCATCACCTCTTCTCACAGACAAGCTGGATACTGAATAGTTTGAAGCTGATTAAAAGTTAAAGCTACAGCTACAAAGCTGTGAGTGTGATGAAGCTGTAGCTCACATCATTTCCTGGTGACCCTGGGTTTCCAGGGGGCCCTGGGGGGCCGTCTGAGCCCGGGTTTCCCCTCTCCCCCCTAGGTCCGACTGGTCCCATTATGGGCTGTGCATCCTTGGAGTGGTAACCTCCACCACCGGGCGGCCCTGGTCTGCCTCTCTCCCCTGGAGGACCCCTCTGGCCTGCGGCCCCTGCTTCACCCTGGGAGACACACACAGGTAATGTCAGAAGATAAAAGACATGAAGTTGTAGCTTAGAAAGAGGATAAAACGGTCTTTCATTGTCACATTTTTTGTTATCTTGGATTAGTTTCTGGCATTAAAGGAAAAGTGTGTAGGATTTAGTGGCATCTAGCAGTGAGCTTGCAAATTGCAAATGCCTCGCCTCACTCTCCCCTTCCAAGTGTGTGGCCATGAAACTCACAAAAGACGTGAAAGGCTGTATCTGGAGCCAGTGTTTAGTATGTCCATTGTCTCCATGTAAGTGATAAGATATTAACACTGATTATATGTATTTATCACATCTTAAACTCACTATTATACTAACTTTAAAAGCATATTTGCTTACTTGCTAAGGTGCTTTATGAGAAGATTGACACCCATTCTCATGTCTATATGTTAAATGTGAAGCTAAAGCTAGGAGATATTAGCCCTTTGCTCAAGAGGCCGCCACTGTGAATAAGAATTTGTTCTTAATCACTCGCCTGGTGAAATAAAGATAAAATAAAATAAATAAATAAATAATCGTAGCATAAATACTAAAAACAGCGAAACAGATTTTTTTTTTAAAAATGTCAGCTCACTACTACATTATATCTCATTTCTTTAATTCATACAGAACAACAGGTTGTGGCTAGCTGTTCACTGCTGTGACTCTTTGTGCTAAGATGTAACATTACCTTCATATTTAACTGAGAGATATGAGAGTATCCCTATTTCAGAGAAGAAGCAGCAGCAGCAGCAGCATCCTTTAAAGGTCGAGTGTATGAATTTAGGGGCATCTAGTGGACAGGTTGTAGATTGCAGGTTGTAGATTAGGAGAGTCTATGGTGGCTGCAAAGCTGCCAAAAAACACTGTATCTGGAGTCAGCATTCATGTAGAAACATGATGGTCAAACATGGCGGCGTCCATGGAAGAGCACCTGCACACTCCGTTATACAAACGGCTCATTCTACGGTAACGAAAACACATTAAATGTGCATAAACATTAAATATGAAGCTAAAACCAGGAGACCTTTGCTTAGCTTAAGGCATTAGATCTTATTTGTTTATCCATAGTTTAGCTCAGTGGGTAGAACGTCCGACCCATGTATGGAGGCTGTAGTCCTCTGCAGCGGCCGCTGGTTCGACTCCCGCCTTCGGCACTTTGCTGCGTGTCATCCCCTCTCTCTCTGCCCCGTTTCCTGTCTCCTCTTCAGCTATCACTATGAATAAAGGCACAAATGGCCAAAAAAATAACTTAAAAAAAAAAGAAAAAAGAAAAACCTTAATGTAAAAACAACAGATTGTAACTGTTTTCCCACTGTTTCTACTTTTCTACATCTCCTGGCTGTAGCTTCATATTTACTGCAGAGATCTGAGAGTGGTATCAATCTTTTCATCTAATTTTCACCACAAAACAAATAATTATAGAGCTGCAACAATTAGTAAATTAATTAATTGTCAATTATTAAATTAATTAATTAATACATCAATTAATCCTTTTGAGTCCTTTCTTGAGGGAAAAAAACATCAAAATTCTCAGATTTTAGCCTCTCAAATGTGAACGTCTTATGCTCTCTTCAGTCCTCTGTGACAATAAACTGAATATCTTGGTTGGCTGTGGACAAAACAAGACATTTGAGAAAATCGCCATGTGCTTTGGGGAACAACAATCATTTTTCAAATCAATTTTCTGACATTTTATGAAGCAAAGAAGTAATCGATTAATTGAGAAAATGACCAACACATTTATTGATGATGAAAACAATTTAGTTGCAGCCCTAAGTGGTTAACTATTACGTTCTTCCTTACATAGCTTTTTCTGCTTCTATCTGTTGCTAATTTTGAGAAACATATGAAGATTATCACCATCCTCATTTCAGAGAAGCAGCAGCAGCGGCCGCAGCCTTTAAAACGGCTTTTGGCTGCATTTATATCTCTTTCCACACAACAGAGCCCACCACTCGGCTTGCTTAAATACACTCAAAAAACAGCCCTGCTGCATTAGCGACAGTGATTTATCGAGGACAAAGCAGCCCATAATGGACGTTTAATGTTTACACGTCACCGACAGACAAGCGGCTCTTGAAATAGAGAGGAGGGAGAAGAATAGAGGAGTCCGTTCTTGTCTTTCTCCTCTGTTCTCCTCTTCTGTGCAGTTAAAACCCTGACAATGCCATCCTGTCAGCGTGACAAATAGCCTCATCTAGCATCTCCCCTCATGCTTAATAGCATTATCCCAGAGGCAGAGAATAACTTTATCACTGTATCCACCTACAGTACTGTAAGCCTGTGTCTACGGAGACATCCAACAGGCTCTGTAGCTACACAGGGCTAGCGGGCGGCCGGCTGGAGAGGGGTGAAGTGAGGTGAGGAGGATGGAGGATGTCGGCGGGTGGGTCGGAGAGTTACTGAACTGATGACTGTGTTAAGTGCGGGTGCTGAGAGAGCAGAAATGTAGAGTTCATCACCACAGTGCACTGGCCTAAGTCTCTAAAGCTAAACGGAACAGAGGAAGGGTGCATCTCTCTGAATTCTGCTGAGGTAATGGATGATTGATGCTCTGCTTGACAACACACACTCACTTAATACACTCCACCACCCTGTTTCAACTCTTACTTTTTGACCTGGCAGCCCACTGTCCCCTGGAAGGCCTGCCACTCCCTGTCAAAACAAAGAAAGAAATATCCATCAAAGGAATGAAATATACTTATCACCACATCCATCTCTCTCCATTATACTTTAATGGGGACAAACGCCACACCCGGACATTACTCACATCTTTACCGGGAGTACCGTCACTGCCTGGCTCTCCCTAAAAGACAAAGTCAAAGCAGGAGACAAAAAGGTTAAGTGAGATATATTGGTATAGTAACAGCTTGAATGATGTTTAATTAAATTGACTTGGTTTCAGAGGACAAATTTAGAAGGTTGAGAGGTACAAACCATGAGTCCTGGGTGCCCGGGTGGTCCTGGGGCTCCTCCCATCCCTGGAAGACCCCTCTCGCCAACTTGGCCCTTATCTCCCTTTATACCCTACAGAGGGAAGGTGCAGAATTCAGATTCTCCATTATTGTTTGTAGTTTATTGTTTATTGTTTGTAGTACCTGTCCCAAGTCCCGCCCCTTTCGCTCTGTGCTCAAATAACAGTTGTGTAAGCTTGGTACCTGGCAGAACCTTGGTTAACTTTCTCCATTCACATTTCCTGTACACATTTTTTTCCAGGATGATGAAGTCATTACGCACCCTACTCTGACTCTGATTGGCTAGTGCTTGTTTTCATCATTGGTTTGGGTCGCTTGGGTTGGGTAGGTTATAGGTATGTTTAGGCATTCAGCGTGTGATTAGGAAGAGTTTGGTTTAGAATATTAGGGTAAACCAATCAAAGCCAATCAGAAACAGAAGAGTAGGGGAGAAGGGCAGGATATGCCTTTGCCACCCTGGGGGAAAAAATGCTTCCTGTACTTAGCTTATGCTAGGGTATTTGCTCGGCTTGTCTATGTTGAAGAGAAAACCAACTTTTGATGATGGTTGAAAGATGTTGCTGTGGGGCCTGTAAAAGCAACATATGTTCACATCTTGCTATAATGTCAGCAGAATGTCTGATAAAAACATCAAAACAAAACATCTGAGAGCTAATTTTACAAAACATCTGCTAACTAGCTAGCTAATCTACATCAATCTTTCGTTAGTTAACTGGCAATTGGTCCCTCGCAACATCTTTGACCCATCTTCAAAATTTGATTTTCTTTTCATGTATGTATGCCTGCATGTATGTATGTATGTATGACATTATCCTCTATTAGTATTATTTGTCGTGATGAGTTTTCCAAATGGACTGTATTTTATTCTGATCTCTAGCATGTACTTGGCTACTGATACAACCCTGAGCTTTTTTCTTACCACTCCTGATGGACCAGCAGGTCCTGGTGGTCCAGCTGGACCTGTAGAGCCCTGATGGGAAAATTAGACACGCACACATTATTCAGGTTTGACTCACTAACACATGACAGGATCAACAGATCATGCATGCATGAGGTTAAGAGGCCAGTGAACTTACAATGTGGCCGGGGGGTCCGGGTCGTCCCTGAGCTCCTGGGGCACCGGGATCACCCTGCAAAGGTCACAGATCGACCTTTAAAGATCTCCAGAATTACATTGACTATAATATATACTCTTGCTTTGGGCTTGTGTGCACTGATTATGGATGTGTTCTCTTATCTTTATCCAAATAGAACTGGGTTACTGATAGAATATATACTGATGAGTGCCAGAGAGATATATCAGTCAGTCGATATTGGCATATTGGGTGGTTTATATCAGCATTGGTGTATATGTTGTCCTATAGGAAAACAACTACATTTTATTACACAACCTTGTGTTGTAAAATACTCCATGAAGTAAATAAAACTTACAAAACGCTGAATACAAAAGGAGACAATGCACATTTAAAAATACTTGTCAAATAGTTGGTTCAAACTAAAGTCCAGTCCACTGGACAGACAGTCATACTTGGGGTGGCCAATCAGATCGCCCATTATGAAAGGTATTCAAAAGCTGCAGATTTTGACGACGCTGTGTTCAATTATTTTAAAAGCACAGGGGTTTTCTTCTTCATTTCCTGAGAAGTACAATCCTAGACATACAAGATTTCTGTCCAACATACATGGTACATATATATATATATATATTTCTATTTTTGGTGGCTGTTTAGAAATGTACTTATTAAAAATACCAGTGACAATATATATATATAGACAATATCGTCTGATATATCAATATCAGAATTTTTTTAGTATCTAATATTGTTATCAGCAACAGCCCCCAAAATACAGTTTCAGTTGAAATCTAATACTAATAAATACTCACATCATGACCTGGTCTGCCTGATGGTCCAGGTGGACCCGAGGGACCAGCTTCACCCTGAGAGGACGAGAGAAGTAATCAAAAGGTAATAGAGGAAACATGAGAGGAATGCATCACTCTTTTATTAGTGGAGACTGAAAACAACGAGGTTGTACAGTAATAAACCCTGAACTTGCGTCATGACACATTTCATAATTATCAGTTTGATAAAACAACTTGGCCTCGTACAGAAGCAACAGACAGCAAGTGTAAGTAGACAAACAGACAGCGAGAGTGTGATGGTAAAGCAATGAGTTGCTGGCTAACCTTCTGTCCAGGGAAGCCAACATGGCCGGTTTTCCCTTTGAATCCCTGAGGAGAGACATCAAAGAGAATGAGATTGGTACAGTATCAAAATTCACAAAGTCGATGCTGCCAAAGAACGGGCAGACGTGTCTTTGAAATCCTGAACACCTGCTCTTGGGTAGAACACAAACTGAGATAGAGAGAATGAGTGAGAGAAATAAAAAAAAAAGAGAGGCAGCTACTCGTTGCCTTGCTGAAGCTGACAACAGTGTGTGAATATCGCTCTCTCTGCTGCGTCTGCTGCTGTGACAAGAAAGAAAGTTAACGAGATCTTAGGCGATGATAGGAAGCTTAGAAGTTGCAAATGGGGTCACATCACCACTGATATCTCCAGTATATCATTAACAAGACTCAGTAATGATTACACATACCAGTACTGTATATTTCTACACAAAAGTATTCATTTTAAATTCAGAATGTAAGTCACAATCTCAGCAGCACAAAATATTAATCCATCTTTCCATAAAGTGCTTTAGACAGGCTTTCAATGAAAAAGGTTTAGTCCTGCAAGCTGATTTGCATACTGCAGTAGTTTACTGTTTGGGAAGCTGAAGGTGAGCCATAAAATTATAGAAAATGTAGCATCAGAATGTAGAAAAAGTTACCGGATTGTGTCTACCAAAACAAGCTACTATACTGTAGGTGGAAAATAATGAGGGCATTGCTGTTGTGAAAGTTTGGAGGAGCACAAAACTGCATTTATATCAAAAATGATTCCATGTTTTAGAGCAGGGCTACAGTCGCTTCTCTGTGAGGCTGCACTTAAGACTTTAAGATAAATGTTAACAAGCCTTAATTTAAAATGCAGCATCTGCTAATTAGAACTAGGCACGAAGTGCATCTGAGGTTGGTGGAACTGTCATTAATTTTGCAGGTGTTTGGTCATAAACCAAAGTCTTAGTATAGAACTAATTAACAACCTGATGATGGCATTAGAGGAAAATTTAAGGGATCAGTTAGTTACAATTACCAAATGGAAATCCAGCCAACAGTTGTTGAGACAATTTACTCAAAGTTACAAATGTGAACCTCATACAGATGGACCTAGCAGAAAGCCCTTTCTGGTAGAATCACTTTTTAAAAAATAATAATTTCGGTTGTTTGTTGAAGTTTTGTTAGATGTAGGCAAGTAGTCTAACCACATGTTAAAGAGGCCCTTGTACAGTACGTACATGATTATGTGCCAATAGATTTTGAGATATTTTAAACTGGATAAGTGAAAACCTTTACCTGTCGGTGGCACGACAAGGAAAGTCACTGTGGATATCTTTACGCCAATCCATTCAATGGTTGTCAAAACATTTCACTAAAAAACTAAAAATCTCAAACTCATGATGGCACCCAAGGAAAAGTGGTGGATTATGAAAGTAACCAGCATTCATCCCCAGGGGACCATGACTATTTGTATAACATTTTACACCAAATTCTCTAGTAGATGTTGTGATATTTCACTGCAGAGGTGAAAACCTCCTGGTGAGGAAAGGTCAGGGATCTGTAAAGGAAGGGAACATACATCTTCTGGGGGCCATAAATGTCTGTACAAAATTTCATTGCAATCCCACCGATAGTTGTTGACCGAAGTGTGCGATCAACTGACCAGTGGACTGACATAGCCATCCCTAGAGCCATGGCTAATTGCTAACTATTTTAATAACCACCTAATTGTTTTGAGTCATTTTTTGAAGAACAAAATGTCCAAGAATTCTCTGACTTTTCACATGAATATTTTCTGGTGTCTTTGTCCTCTCTGATAGTAAACTGACTATCTTTGGGCACAGGAAGAGTTTGAGGACAAACAAGACATTTTTAAATGTCACCTGGGGCTTTTTGGGAAACGGCGATCAACATTTTTCACCGTTTTCTGACATTTTATGGACCAAACAACTAAATGATTAATCCAGAAAATGACTAACAGATTAATCAATAATGAAAATAATCACAAACTGCAGCCCTACATATATATGACTTGATAAAACAGAACTAAAAACACATTTCAGATTTCAGATAGCATTTTTTCTGTTCAGGATATACACATTGTGCTCCTCATGTCTAATTCATGTTGTTTACTGCACTGGATTGATAGAGAATCAAATCAGGTCATGGAGATGTTAGAGGTGATACTCACTGGGATTCCCCGTGGTCCTGCTGGGCCTGGAGGGCCTGCTTCTCCCTGATAGTGAAGAAAGTAGCCAGTGCCAAAGGTCAACTATTATATGTATGTCTTAAAGTACACCGACTACAGTCACTTTTTGTTTGGATATTCTGCTCGTGTGTGGGCATGCCAACCATGTGATGCATGTGTGTATGACTCACCCGCAGCCCTGGTTTCCCATCTTTTCCATCCAATCCCTCAATACCAGGGGGGCCCTTTCATTACAAAAGAGTGTGATACAGCAAACAGTTCATAGAATTGTTGGACTGGGTCAAATATACTGTAGAGGATGTGCAGAAATACACTATAATATGCATATACCATCAGCCCCGGGGAGCCTGGGGAGCCTGGGGGTCCAGTTGGTCCCTGAGAGCCTGGAGTGCCATCGTTGCCCTTTGAAAGTAGAGATTTTCAGTAAAACAAATGATCATTTTGGATGCAAATCAGAAACAGCTAAAAGTGTGCTTTGTACTCACTTTTTCACCTTTGAGCCCAGCCTGCCCATCCCTTCCAGTTTTGCCAGAAACACCTGGAGGGCCCTACAAGTACACACAGCACAGTAAAATACAAAGTCACTACAATGATTCCAAAGGTAAGAATCTGCCAAAGATCGAAAGGAAAGCATTTACATACTGGTGGTCCTGGGAAACCTGGTGGTCCTTGGAAACCCTTCAAATGCAAACAAACTTAATAGTTATTTCTCTGTTAATAAACAATGAAATGCTAATTGTGTTGACTAATTACTAGTAATACTATAATTTGTTATTTCATCATTAGTTTGTGTATAATAAAATAATGAGTTTATAAACTGTAGATTTTATCAGAGCTGATGGGAGACAATCACAATTACATTCTGATTAAATTCATAAACTAAAAGTTTAACATTTTATATACTATTTAAATATAAATACATCATTTTAAATATTTATTAATGATTACCAAATGACTTGTAAACCTTTCAGAAATGATCATTTAAAGTGATGGGCCAACTTCAGAAGCGTATTGCATTCACTGGAGGAGAAAAAATGTTCTGAGTTAATGAGATAACTTTTCAGGTAATAAAAGAACTTTGCCTGTTTTCTCTAAATGAGATAATTTTTCATGAAAAAAATGGCTCTGTCTAATGACATCATTTTTCATGTAAAAACACAGCTGAATCTTGTGTTACATTAAAAATGATGTCAGAAAACCACAGCAAAATGTTTTTCATCAAATGAATGCAATTAGCTTCCCTAGCCAGATGTTTGTAACACTTTGTTAGTGGTTGATAATTAGTATGTGAACCATAAACATTATTTGGATGGATATTATAAAGTTGAAGTTGATTATTTTAATAACTTATGTTTACATGCGTAAATTACATACAAGGCAAGGCAAGTTTATTTATATAGCAGCGTTCAGACACAAGGCAATTCAAGAACTTAGAAATAAATTAAAATAAAACATTAAAGGAACATTAAAATTGTGTTTGAGATCATTAAAAATAAAAGCTAAAAGCAAGACAATAAATAGTTCAAACATTACAGAAATTGCATTTAAAAAGCAAACATAAAACAAAAGCAACAGCAGACAAATATAAAAACAAGAGCTACAGATTATCCTAACAATAAGTTACGTATCTACTCCACTGGAAAGCTGCAGTAAACAGCAGTGTTTTAAGCCCTGATTTAAATTAGGTGACCTCAGATATTCTGGAAGTTTGTTGCACAGGTGGGGAGCATAAAGGCTGCTTCACCTTGCTTGGTTTTGATCCCGGGAACACTGAGTAAACCTGTTCCAGATGATCTGAGGGGTCTGGGTGCTTCATGATGTACAAGTAAATCAGAGATGTATTTAGGCCCGAAACCATTTAGTGCTTTATAGACAAGTAACAAGATTACATAACAAGAAAGTCTATCCAGTGCAGCATGTAATGCACATGAACTTACGTAAATAACATACTTATTTTAATCAAAAGCAAAATCTTTTCTTCAACCTGCACAAGTAGATTTTGGACTTAATTTTGAAAGTCTTCTTGGACGTTCCTGGACTTGACTGCGGAGCCCTGCATGCACAAAACTGATACTGTAGTTTGAAGTGTACATGGCCAGTGACCAAGTTGCCACATTTGAGAGCGTGTTGTTTATGAACATTATCTGGACGTTTATTATAAAGTTGTAACTGATATTTGTAATATTTTGTAAATGGTTAACAAACACTGTGTAGTAGATCTATAAACATTATTTCAATGAATGCTTCATAGAGCATACATAAATATTATTTGAATGTCTGTTAACAGTAAAATAACTTCAATTTACCAATTATTAATGATGGTTATTATAAAGTGTTATCTTTGTTTCTATTAGTCACATTATGTGTTGTTATACATACCTGATCTCCTTTGGCACCAACAGGCCCCGCTGGGCCTGTGTCTCCTTTAATGCCCTGCAGACACAGTATAGCTCACATTATTCTCAGTTATAAAGTCTGTGATGATAAATGAAGAAGCCTGGCTCTTAATATTTCTTATGCAGCAAAATTTATGATGAAACACTGACCGGTGAGCCAGCCTGTCCTTGGTACCCAGGGTTACCGGGAGGACCCTGCGGAAGGGCAGGAAATGTTAGCCGGTGATATACAACATGAGCTGTGGATGCGTTGTGTGTTACATAACAGCGTAATGACTTACTGATTCTCCTTTCTGACCACTGCTTCCTGGGTTTCCACGTTCGCCCTTCAGTCCCTGGCAGATACATATGCACAGTTAATCAATGTCAGTTCACACATCAACGTAACCATCCATTAAAGCTGTCAGATTGTTGTCAGTCCCACAGTTTCTCCGTAATGAGGAACTCACAGGCAGTCCAGGTGGTCCCATGAGTCCCGGATACCCGTTCGTCCCCGTAGGGCCCTTAGGTAACGATCACACAATCAATCAATCAGTGAAGGAGGTTATTTTCCTACTTGACATAATTCCAGGGAATTTGATTGGCAGATACTCTACCTGCTCGCCCTTGATTCCTGGGAGGCCAGGTGACCCTCGCTCGCCCTGCTGACCCTGAGGATGATGGGAGTGAGGAATGATTAGAAAATGAAGGAGAGGATGTGATATGTATGTCAGGGAGAGAGAGAAAGAGATGCTCCCCTGGTGGAAATGAGCCAAGGACAACGCGAGTCAATATCAAAGAGAGGAAACAGCTAACTGGCTTTTACCATCTCCCTTCGGGACTGCCTGCATTTGATTTTGTCCTCTGCTCTACACCTCTACGAGGCGTCACAACGGTGATTTAGCTCTGTGATGGTGATATCCAGAGGCTGAACATTGCCTGCTCGGCCCAGTGGGTCGGTGAATTCAATATTTCTTTTTTTTCCCTTTGAAATGATACAGATTCCTAAATGTTCCGTCCCTCGCCATCCCTTATTGTGTTGCACAGGGCAGGAATTTCACAGTCATGGCTGCCGTGGTGGGTGGTGGATTAGATTTCAAGCCTGGTATGAATCTTTCTCAACATAATGACTTTGTATCTCTAAATAATCAATCTCAAACTACCTCATCATTAATAATTGACTATTTTGATAGTTAGTTGACAGTTTTTTGAGAGTTTAAGATAGTAACTCTTTATTTGACAAAGTTTCTAACTTTGAAATACTAACTTATTATGTATGTAGGGGGCAAGAGAGTCCAGAACAGTCTGACAGGTTTGGTCTGGTTTTAACCAAACCTGTCAGATTGTTCTGGACTCTCTTGCCCCCTACAAAGACAAGAAGTCAAATAGTAGACCAAAGCCCTGGCTAAATGAATCCATCCTTGAATTAAAAGGACACTCTGGGAAAAAGGAAAGAAAATGGAAGAAAAAGATTAAACTTGTAAAGATGAAATGATGAAATATCAAAAAGCAATTAAAGAGGCAAGATAATCCTTTTTCTCAAATCTAATTTGAGTAAATCAATCCAACCCCAGCTTTATTTAAGGTTATAGACTCAGTCACCACAACCTCCCCCTGTCATTTTACTGATGCCTCACAGGAGACGTGTGAAGAGTTTTGAAATTTCTTTGCTAACTGAATCAATTTTGAAGCGGTTTCGCTGTCGTTTTGATCTGAAATATGAAATCGACCATGTGCAGCCTTGATGTCATTCTGAGCAAATTTCTTTCAGAGGTTATTGACACAGTTGAAGCTGGTATTTTATTGATTATTAACAGCTTGTTGGCCAAACCCTTTTAGAGAAACTAAACCTTGTTCTTTCCGTGTTTAACAAATTTAGTTTTTATCAAAAGTTTTAGAAAAAGTGGTTTCAACCCAACTTTTAGCTTCATGCGCCATAAAAACATCTTTGAGAAATTTCTCTCAGGATTCAGAGCTTTACATAGTACAAAAACTGCCCTCCTTAAGGTAACCAATGATCTTCTTTTAGCAGCGGACAGAAGAGAGAGCGCAATTTCAATTCTTTTAGACTTAAGTGCATGCCATTTTAATTCATCATCTTAGGACCTGGGTTGGCATCAAGGACACTGCACTTAGTTGGTTTTATTTCTACCATTCTGATAGAGCCTTTGTGTTCTCCATCTGTAATTACACGTCTTCTAAAACTCAGATTGCCTGTGGTGTGCTGCAAGGTTCAATTTTAGGTCCAATTTTATTTTATATTTCTATGCTTCCACTCAGTCATATATTATCCACCCTCACAAACTGTCTTTCCATTGCTTTGCAAATGACTCACAGATATACCTGTGCCTGAGACCCGATGACCCAAGAAGCCTAGCTGCTGTGTTAGACTGTCTCAACGATATCAATTGTTGGATGACCCAGAACTTTCTTCAACTCAACAACTCAAAATCCCAATGGCCCCAAGTTACACAAGTTGAAATGTTAACCCCTTTTTAACCAGTGCGCAGCCTTAGATCCTCGGGCGGGGCTCTCTGGGCGGTTCGAAAGTTGAGGCTTAAATGTAAAGTCGACCGTGCTTTTTCCATCAGGGCCCCTCGACTTTGGAACAACCTGCCTGAGGAGATAAGGCTTGCAGATTCAACATCTTCTAAATCACTTCATAAAACCCACTGTTTCATTCTTTTTTTGTATTTATTTGTATTGATATTACATTATATGATGTTGTCTTATTATCCATTTCATTATTAATTTATATTGACTAGACAACATCATGTGATGCCGTCTTTGCATTCTTCTCCCTCTATTTATATTTATTCTTATTGTCATGTTTTTCTTATTATCTTATTTTTATGTTTTAGTGTCTTTTGCTTGTGTCTTAGTTTTACTTTAACTTCAGCTAAATTTTGCCTTCCTTCTGTTTGGCCTCATTTGTGTTTGCATTCTGTTGTCACATTGCCTCCTGGGTATCTGCCAAAGCACAGTGTAAACTGTTTCTAAAGGTGTTATATAAATAAAGTTATTATTATAATAATTATTATTATTATATATATTGCACCCTATTTACTTAATTAATTCATTTCAATTCATCTCTTTCAGACCCCGCTTTTTCATCAAACAAACCCAACGACAAACAAAGAAAATGAGCAGATAATGTGTTACTAAGCAACAAAATGTTGGGATCGCATCACAGACAGATTCCGTGATATATTGAAAACCTATATTTCACAGTCTGTTAATTGAATATTGAATGGTGTTTTGACAGAAATATTCATATTCATGTGTGAGTATGATCTGCTGCCTAGCAACAGCTGCTGTAAGCGGAAGACAGATGAATTTTGGAAGAAAAGACAGAGAAAAATGTGAGAGAAAATGAGAATGTCAATGGAAGCTTTGAAATGGTGGCAGCTGAGAGTGATAATTAGCCTTCAAGCTGTTTATTTCCATGATTTATCCCTTTAGAATAAATAAATATAACTGAACTTCCAAAGAAAAGCTAAGAATATCACTGGGAGATGGATTTAGTACTATGACTACTGATTAGAATGATTACTGAGGGTTGTAATTTAGAGAAAGTAATTACTAATTGATCATACAGAGGGGAAAGTAATTAGTAGCTGATCATTGTGAGTAACTTCCTCACCGCTGAATATGAGTTATATATTCAGTGGCAGGGTCACACTTCTCTCTCTCTCTCTCACAATGAGTACAAACGGACACACGGGCGCGCACAGCAGAAGCTAAAACCTGCTATAAAGTGCTGCTACGCTGCAAATGGATTCCACGCAGTGTTCACTCATACAGCTCGTCCATTCAGCATCTCTATTCTCCTAAAACAATAAATCGGTATGAGGAGGATGAGGGGGAGGGCGGCTCTGTCTGCACAGCGGCCCCACTCTCCATCACTTAGACGGGGGAATAATTGAACAACTGGAGAAAGAGACAACCAAACCATTTCCTCATCTGAAATAACTTTCATTAAAGAGCCGCAGAGAGGAGGCAGGGGAGGACAAAGAAATGGAAAAGACAGGATAATCAAGACAGGGCTGCTTGATTGAAAAGTGAGATGATCTGCGTTTGAAAAAGCCAAAAAGAAAGAGAAGAGTAGATTAAATAAAGCTATTAAAAATCAGAGATGGAAAGTAACTGTCCTAAGTAACTAAAGTAACTTGTACTCAATTCTGTACTTTGGTAATTGTTACTTTAATTTCTATGCCCCTATTTGCACATGACATTAAACACGGAGCTATACTGAAGGACTGCCGACTCAACTGACACACGGAACAGCTGTCTGATTTCTGTAAATCGGTATTTAAAAGGTTAGTGTGATGAGCCACAGTGAGCGACATTTTCACTGAGACCTGCAAGGGGTGCTGCGAAATCATGAAAAGTGTCAAAGACAAGCTCCTCTCAAGTCACTTCAGATCTTAAGTTTTCAGACAAAAACCCAACGTTGCTGCCCTAAAATAATAATAATAATAATAACATACAATCCAAATTAAAATAAAACGAACTATCCCTTTAACCTGCAACTTGGGTAATCCGATGAGAAGTGGACAGCTCTAAGTACGGGTGTGAACGCACCCAAGACGCATTGAGGACACAATGACATCAGACTGCTCAGACCATATTCAGAGATGGTCTAAGCCACATGTGGCCACGTTCTCTCTGCAGTGAGTTTATCCCCGGCCATGCTGAACGACCGCCTACTCAACTGACACAGATAAATACACACAGAACAGCTGTCTGATTTCCATTTGGTTCACTGTTATGCAAATGATGTGTTTGGGCTCTTTTACCTGCAGATGTTTGTGAACACACAGCGTGTTTCAACTGATTTCACCACTGAACTAGTCACCGCAATATCCCCAGACTCCCTTCAAAAATTGCGCAATTTTTTGAGAGCTGCTGAGTGACAGAAAATTCTTAATCACATTGGAGATTAAATGCAATACATTATGGCTACTTGTTTTACACTCATTTTATGAGAGATGACTTTATTGACAGTCAAATTTTATAAAAACAAACTAACTAATATAGGTTACTTATATGTTGCCCATGGAGAAAGTCCCCAGGCTATTTACTTTATACTTCTATTTAATTATTTAGGGTAAAATACAGATTTTTTTAATCCACTACATTTTTTAACGGATATAATTTCGAGCTAACTACTGAGATTAAGATTTTACATTAAAAAAAAACATCTAAGATCTTCTAAGACACAATGGATTGTTAAATATTAAACTAGTGTTTTCTTGCCTTTTTCCAGGGGTTGTTTATAGCTACCAGAGATTTATTTCTCCTCTAAATTTCTGTCTGAAGCCCAAATAGGAAAAATTATCCAATATTTCACAGAAAAACAAAGATTAGAGAAAAATGAGCCCAAAGTTGTACAACAGAACTTTTATTTCATTTTTCTTTCCTGCCCAATTAATCATCTCATGAGCACGAATATTTATCTCAGAGCCATTTGGATCTTTGGCCTGACCTCTAGTTTTGGAATACCTGCACTAAACAGTATTATAAAAATAAATTAAATAAAACAAGCTCTACCTACAGTAACTAATGCCTCAGTATTAACAATGAAATAATACCATATATTAATAATGTATCGGTTACTGGGGGCATTTCTTTTGCAGAACCGGTAACCAGTTTTTAGATATTTAAAGATATATTTAATAGCTGTAATTGTAATTGTTTAAAGGATATTAATCTTCCATCCCTGATTAAAAGCGAGTAAGAGAAGAGGAAAGTAAAGAAAATTAAGTTGAAGTGTGAATAAAACTTACAGGTAAACCAGGTGAGCCCTGAGGACCGGGGAAACCAGGCGGACCCTGTGGACAGAAAACAGTAAAGACATGACTGACTGATGACTGACAGCTCACACCTCTGATAAAAGCAGGTTTCAACTTGGTCCTGACAATTAAGTTAATACTGTGACCACTGCATGAGAACTGTTGTGTGTTTCTGTGATTTACTATTCAAGAGGTTGGTGTGTTGGGCCACAATGTGCGACATTTTCACTGAGACCTGCAGGGGGTGCTGTGAAATCATGAAAAGTGTCAAACACAGGCTCCTCTCAAGTCACTTCAGATCTGAAGTTTTCAGACAAAAACCCAATGGTGCTGGCCTACAATAATAATAGTTATAAAAAAAGATTTTTTTTCCCTCCTTCACAGAAGTACTGACAAGCTATTGTAAGGCAGTGATTAGAATGCACTTTGTAGTTTTCAAGCATTTTTTGGATTTTGGTATGAGTAGTACGTTGGAAAAAGATTATCAAAGTACTGGAAGACTTTTAAAACATTGACACAATAGTCCACCTTCACAGCTTTCGAGTGTTCACAGGAAATATGTGTGTTTAATCAAAAATATTCCTGTTTCTCTTCTATAAATGAGCGTACTTTGGTCTAAAGTGGTTTAACAAGAGTGATATATGTTGTTGAATCCTCACTATGTTTCCTGGTATTCCAGCATGGCCTCTCTCTCCGGGTATACCCTGTAGTAAAGTAAAAGAAATAAACTCTGTTAAGTCATTTGGATATGCACACTCGGACAAAGGCGAATAAACGTGCACTCTCATATTAAGGGTGCTCCGATCAGGGATCTGTTACACAAGAATGTGGTTGAGTTTGCTGACAACAACTCTCAACAATCGACCTTTACAGAGACCACCGATCAAACTATTTATAATGAATATTGATCGGTGATTGATCAGTCGGAGCACCCTTATCTCATATCAAGTTAACAGTATTCACAGGAGAAAAACAGTCATCGACTCACTGGCTCTCCTCTCATTCCTGGTGATCCAGGCACTCCTGGAGCTCCAGGTGTTCCTGTACAGGATCCGTCACCCTATGAGGCAAAGACATAAAATACCAGTAAATGTGTGAACAGTATTATTATTATTATTATTATTATTATTATTATTATTATTATTATTATTATTATCATTAAGTATTTGTGACATCCTTTTATTTCATGACCAAATTATGATAACGATGTAATTTAAAAAATATAGTCCAACAGAAATGATGACGATAACTACAGGCTAATCAAACATCTCAGAGCACTAATTAATCTAACTAGTTTAATAAGTGCATGTCTCATCTTGACGGCAGTTTGTCAGGTGGGAAGAAAAGAAAGAGAAGAGACCACCTGTGGTCACTTTTTTTAATATTCAAACTGAAAGAAAGACGGACGAATCAATCCCAATCAGGATGGAATGCCTTGTGGATTAATGATTTGCAGATAAAACTAAACTAATTTGAAAACACAGTGTCCTGCAGTATCTGCTGAGGTAAATGTCCATTCTATAAGTTGACTGATTCAATAACATGTATGTTATTTCCTTTTTAGGATAAAATTTGATGTTAGTATAAAAAGTTCTGAGTGAATTCACAGCATGTTGCCTTGCTCCGTGATCATATTGTTAAATTTAAAGGAGCAGTATGATCAAGAATGAGCACAGCAGTTCAAATAGCAAGTTGGAGCCATAGACAGTACCAAATAAGTTGAAATCCTATTTAATATACAATCTATGGTTGAAGTGAATTGTTTCCCTCATTGCCTCCTCTCCTCTCAGACATGAAGAAGCTCAAGCAGGCTGCAGGAACACTGCAGAAATGCAGGAATAGTTCATGATTATAATCTAGCAACGACAAATAACAACAAGTCCTACACTGTAAGCTGATCAGCTGTTTATAAGTGTCAACTGTATGTCAATGGAAAGTTAAGCCTGTTAACCTGAAAAGAAAAGCCCACTGCTCTGAAAATACACACCCTGGAGTTGGAGATCAGTGGCTGTCTGCTTTATTACCTGCCAGACTTCATTAACACATTGGCCAATTTAACTGTTACAAACATCAACTCCTTCGAAAAGATTATGGGTGACTTCTTATGACTCATAAGCAGACACTCATTCAGTCAACATTTGGCAGTAACAGTTGTTCTGGTCCAGAACTGAAATTTGTAAGAAAGTCACTGTAGATGTAGCATTGTTGTCATAATGATGCACCGATCAGAAGCTCTCCTAATCTCATTGGATATCTGATGTACAATGACAATAAAGGCTTTCTAATCTATTCTATAGGGGCGAGTATTTGATTCAGCGTGTTTCCTTAATCTCTGGTGACATATCATGGTCATTTTATTATAAATTACAGATTTCACCTTTAACAGAACTGAGCTCATAGTAAACATATACTTCTTCTAAAAGATTACTCAAAACAGACACCAACTCATTCGTTAAACATTTAAAATGATTCTGTATTAATTTTAGGTCCATGTGAATAAACGTGATGTTTCCCAGATAACAATAGTCTTTTTTGCTTTAACAATACATATTTATTACAATACACTGATTTACTAAAACTGAGTAAAACACCCAATTTAGCAGAAGACCTCACTAACACATAGAAGGTCTGTTTTGTCTGTATCTGAAAACCAATAATGATGCATCAATAATGACTTCTGCATTCATTCATATATGATAAGAAATAAGGTGTAATTAACACATTCTCAGCCAAGATGACTGAGCACAGTTCAGGGTATGCTTACCTCTCATTGGAATTTTTACGACCAGGAGAAATATCCTTCAGTAAAATATATTACAGGATCATGAAACTTTGAGGAAATTATGACTAAAACTGAACTAAAAGCTCCAGTGACAAAATCTTGACTAAAATAAAACAAAAGCAAAAATAATTAAATGTAACTTTAACTAACTACAAATTTCAGTGAGTGACTCAGACTAAAAAATAAATTAAAAATTAAAAATTAACACTGAATGTGACAATGATCTCAACTGACCACTGGTTGTGTCGCCTGCTCTCTCTGTAGTCTCTCCAAACACTGGAAGCAGACGAGAGAAGAAGATATCAGAGTAATGCCTCACTGCTGGCACCACATCACGTCAGACTGACAGCCTCTCACATCGAGCCATGCAAACCTGAATACAATGCAAAATGAGCCATTGCCATTTTGCATTCATCAAGCCACAACAACAAACGCAGTGACTGGACTATTAGTCACGTTTCTTATGATTCCCGTTGTGGAGAATCATAAAATTGAGCTGAAAATGTTTATTTTAACGAGAAACTCCCAGTCCCTCAAAGTCTCACCCTGTCACAGCTGTCCAAGGGGGTTACACCAGGCTTTCCCTCGTCTCCTTTTTCTCCCTTGGCACCAGCCATGCCTGGCACCCCCGGCAACCCTTGGGAACAGCCCTCACCACAGCCCTCCTGAAGAAAACACGCACACAACAGTTTTCATGCCAAACACTGGCATGGCAAACAGAAAGGACAGTCACTGAGTAAAATAAACCCCCATTCCCCAAATTGCATTTTTTCCCATGAACTTACATCTACTGCAGAAGAGTCTTGAGGCAGCTCGTGTGGTCCAGTGGGGTTCTACAGAAGGGGCAGGGAAGTGGAAATAAAGTTAATATTCATTTTTGAACATTATGGCATCAAAGACAATAATTGAGGGAGACTCTAATGGTCAAAATCAGCTCTTTTATTCCACAAACAAACCCAGTGTTCTTCTCCAAATACAGCTCAAGGACAGAGCTGCAACTTCACACTTTCAACCCCAAATAAGATTAAATATAACATCAGACTAAATTGAATTAAATGTTATGTAACTTATTGTTACTAACACTGAGAGGGATTTTGAGTTTCATACATATTTATGACTCAAAATGATGAAGAAAGCTTGGTACCACTTGAGTCCTTCATAATAATTCTAACTAGGATAACAAAAAAGCCGTGTACACGAAAATAAAAATAAAAAAAACTCCAAGGCACTTTCTTTTAAAAGAGAATATGTTTGCGCATTCACGTGGAAGAAGTGAGAAAATGAAGTGCATTCAAAGATGGTGAAATGGATATGCAATTGCCCAATTTTTAAATGTTGATGTACACTATTGTTCCTCCATGCAGTGTACAGAGAACGTGAGAAGTTAGCCTAAACCGAACCGAGTACTTTTGTTTTACATGAAGATAATAAGCCAACTAGGTCTACAAATAATAAGTCAATCATAAGATTCATATGAGAGTTGAATCCTAGTCCGCTTGGTGGGATTAACTCATTCATCCACCACAAGCTGCTCCTGGTAAAGACTTTGTCACTCTTTATACTGTCAACTTACTTCTTAAAGCCTTTCTGCCAGAAAGCCCAGGTAGGGAAGGCTAACTTCTCATATATGTACAGTATGTAATGTAGCAAATTATTGTGGATGAAATCATACAAATATTTCATCTGCTCTTTGATATATTTCTGAAATTGAGGCAGTAGTTTTCCTAAGTTGCAGTTTGAACGATGCCCATTGAGGTTTTTAAATTTCTTACATAAAAATGCAGTGTGCTGTACAAATTAGCACACAGTGTCATTGTCAGTATATAGTCTAGTAAGAGGTCTGTCTCACAGCGGATGTTTCCCAGGCACTGGCACACTTAAACTGACAATTCACCCCAAAATTATCCATCAAGATAGTTGTGGTGTGAGCTTTGGTGATATCAGCCCTGAAGATATCTTCCTTTTCTCAAATATAACGGAACTAGATGGCACTCAGCTTGTGGTGCTTCATGCGACATAAAATATGTTGGAGGAACTATTTTCTTCCTTCACTTCCTTCTGTGCAGTGATACAGTTGGCTTTTGTAGTTCGGTAGAATAAAAAAGTAATTCCTACATGAAACTTCTCACAAGGTCTGAGGATTATCTTGAGTACTTGGCTAATAATTTCTGCAAAAAGACACTGGTGTTGAGTTTTTCAAATGTATTTTTTGGCGCATTGAGCACCACAAGCTGAGTGCCATTTGTCCCATTATATTTTAGAGATGGCAGACATCTCTACAGCTGAAATCTCCAAAACCCACCCACATACTAAAACAGTGAAGATGGATAAATAGCTCTACAGGCAAGAGCAAAATGTGTGTTTTTGATTTTAGCTTGATCTGTCCTTTTTACTGGAAAGCAGCCATAATCAAAGTTATTAGTAACAGCAGAGTTTAATAAGTCAAAACTTTCCAGTGAGAAAAGTCTACTGCTCTTATGAACACTTCATTTTTCAATACCAACTCTACTTATCTACTTTTATCTACTTTTAACATTGTAACATTTAAATCTTCTATTTTTGTACTATTATATAATTGCACACATGTTTTTTATTGCAACTTGCTGAGTCTGTCAGAGAGGTGTTGAAATCACACACTTCACTTTATCACCAAAAGCTGCAAAAAATAAAAATAAAAAAACAACCTGGTACAAACTGTCACAACCTTTCCAAGCAATATGTCTGTGCAGGACCTTCTCAGTCTGTACACTGTCAAGACAAAATAAATTACTGAGGACATTTCAGCCCTCATCCAAGAGGCCTGTTTACTCTACAGTTATGAAACATTTAATGGTGCATTACATAAATCCTGGTCTGTTTTTCCCCACTAAAAATCCAATTTGGTAATGTATTTTGTGTAAAATTCCAACTTAATTCACATATTAAAATATAGCAGCTTATGTTCATTACACTCTCAATGCACCACAGACAAGTCTGTGTTCATTGATTTTAGGCTTTACAGTATATTCAGCAGATAAACACCAGAAAGACAACACAGTTTAAGGACTTGTTTCAATTTTGAAAAAAAGGAACTTCTGTTGAGAGCTCCAGTCTGCACTACAAAAGTTTAAAATTCAAAGAGCAGAACAGACACTGCCCCACATACTGTACACCACACAAACACACAGACTGGATATGTGAAAGTACACGTAAAAAACAAAAACATTAAGAGACAAATGCCACAATGGAGTCACGCTGTCTATTTATAGGAAGCTCGAAAATAAAACAGCTCACTCTACAAGCCCAGTCACATTTACTGTGAAAGGTGCTGTGGTCCCCGTCAAAGCAGTGGGACCCTTTCCACTGAGAGAGTCTGTCAATAGCACCTGGCCTGGTTTCAAAGTCATTACAATCCCATTTGACATTGTTCAAACTGGAGCCATTAGCTAGAAAGGCTATTTTATGCTGCACGCTACTGGCAGTTACTGGCCTTGCTCAAAAGAAGGTTCTCTGTAATTATATGTCACTGTGTGTGCAGTGTTCACTCCTGCTACTCTCCGAAGGGATCTGTAAATTGCTAACTTTGTGATTTCTCTGAGCAGCATGTTTCAAAGACAAAGCTGTGTTCGAGGGTGTTAAGAGGTGCTGATACTGTGAGTGACATGATACCTGCAGAACAGTGAAAGAAAAAGAGGTGTTGATGGCTTTATTTGCCGACACTAAGGCCAAACTAATCTGGACACGTGTGTGAACATGAGTGAACAGAGGCCAGATGGTGCAAACTTTTCCACTGCAGTCAAACGTCTGATTGTATGAAAGAGTATTTACTTGTACTTTCAGTACAACTACTAATTTCTGTGCATGTCTTCCATTCACCACGGATGCATTAAAATATAGTACTCAGATCATGGCTGTTTTAATGTGTAACACTCTGCAGTCACTTCAACATCAGAGGTGTTTCTTAATAAGCAAATAATCAACACCTTACTGCAGAGAGTTTCTATAAGATCAGTCTCAAATCTTTTCTAGGACCTCCCTTTCCTCCATTAAACTACTGCTTTAATTCCCGTGTTGAAGGTGAAGTTCCCCTTGAATGCTGGCTGGAGATCAGCATCGATGTTCCCTTAATGAAATTAAGCCATCAGCAGACTTGAAAGAAACAACACCATATCAAAAAAGAATCCGCAGATAACTTCACAACGCTCCTCCAGCTCATTTCTCCCCTTTGATGTCGTCCTTGCATTTACTTTAAGTAAACCAGCTTTGTCCACGAACTTTGAATATGTATATTGTCTGTCTGTGTGAAGTGCGTATGTTACTAGTAATACATCTGAGTCACCATGAAATCTGCAGGCATATGCACCAGCCTTATGTCAACTCCCACAGCAATCCATGAATAAATATCAACATATTGTGTGACCAAACTTGTCCTGTGCTTGATCTGGCATCAGCAGCATCCTTTAATAGTACAACAGTAGCACTCGTGCTCAATATTTATGATTTAACAGTATGTAAATCATTTTCAAGCTACACATGGTAACTTCTATAAAAACAATAACTTTTTGTCATCCTGAAAATCAGGGGCCTCATTACAGAAACTTACTAAGTCTGAAATCCTATCTTCTGTCAACTGAGGATGACTTTTTTTTGGTATTACAGTTTCCGAACTGTATTCAGTAAAAAAAAATCTGTCTTACCAAAGGATAGGAATTTAGCTATTACAGAACTATTATAACTACTACTATTATGAGTTTCTCCTCAGTTAGTTACATTAGGTTGGGAGAGACCCTGTCCTAAATAACAAAGCAATAAAGGCAACATTAGTGTTGAAACATGGAACATTAGCAATGAAATATTATGATTGAAAGGCTACTTACACCATATCCTGACAATTAAAATTTCCTGGACCATGTATTAATGGCTAATTATCGACTGCCAAGACAATTAATTTTGAATTTAATAGATGTGATTCATATCTTTATTCTAGGCTGATAATTGGGAAGAAAACGTCCCAAAAAAGTTGACTTTCCCTGAAGCTAATATTGAATGCCTGTCTTTTCTTGTCGATTATAACAAGCCATGTAGCCGATGAAGTGAAGTGAGACAGCTGTTGTCATGGATACAGGCAGTCTCATGTACATTCTAAACACAAATACAGGCATGACAGGATGTGTGCTGACTGAAGAGTTGAGTTAACACTTGTAGCTTGGATTTCTTAAGTTAAGATAAGATATTAGATCTGATATATGATGGGACACAGCTATGAGTTTAGTAATTGCTTCTGTAATAGGAAGATAGGATTTTTTCCTATTTCTGAAACTTAAGTTGAGACACAGCAAACACTTCTTTTCAGTAATAAGGCCCCGGGTTCCGCTGGGTCCTCCTCGTGCTCCTGATGACATTTGCAGGAATCCACCATGCCTGAGTGAAATCAGCCAACCGGTGCCAGCTTCCAATCTTTTTGCTGTTATTATCCATCGTTCTTTCTCTCTCTCTTCCTTCCTCTCCGCTGCTCTGTGTGCTTACATCCATAGATTAAACACACACATAAAGCAGAGCAGTGGAGAGACAGGTGACAGGCGCCACTTGACCCGACTGGTCGATATTTGACAACCTAAGAATGAGTCGTTCGACATCAAATACACGTTTTTGGCTGGAAACTGGACCTGAATGATCTTTTTTTTCCTTCAGGCACAGTTCTTGCAAATGACATTAAGAACACTAGGAGGAACCAAAGGAACCTGATTTTTTTTTTTCACATATTATCTGTCTTAGAAATGTTATAAATAATTGATTTATGATGTAAATTTGTGCCAATTTTTGATAGAAATCATATTCATCTATTTGCTCCCTTAAATGAACAATTTGTAACCTAGTTATCTAAGTAAACTAAGTAAATACAGGACATTCTTTTTTGTAAACATCACCTCCTGACACATACATTTGTTTTGTGCTTTTGCATCACTTATACATAAGGCCCCAAATCAGTAGATATGAGCCGCCTCTCCTCCTTTTCTCTCTAATTTTACTTACGCTGTGTGCAGGCAAACCCGGGTTCCCCGGTATCCCGTCGTTTCCAGGGATACCCTGAAAGAAGGAACTGAGGTTGAACTGGTCTGTTGCCAATCGAGGGATAGCCACTCCCATCTCCACCAGAGTCAAAGGGTCAAAATGATCAAGCCTGTTCCTTCTTCTGCCATGTCTTATGAAACTCTAAAAATCTGAAAATCTGACCTGATCTGAAGAAACAAAATCCAGTATATCTGCATTTTGCACTAATTTGCAGCAGTTATTACCTCATCAAAGACATGACCTCTACCCTCCAGTTACCATCACCACCTCTCATGTCTTTCTTACACCTTTGACTCTTGCAACACAGATCACAGCAACACTTTATTTGAAGGTCTGCTCCAATAACAAACTTTAAAAATGCATCAAACTGGTACTTTAAATGAACTCTGCAATATGTTTTTTGAAATTCAAATTTTAAACAGGACCTTCAAATAACTGTTCATGTCTTGACGGACATTCCCAAAGCTTGCTCAGTTGCTTCCCACAAGGGTTAAAGCTTGAAGCACTGGGTGGGTTAGTGCATTACTTGATCCTGGTTTTCTGAGCCTATTTTAAACCAAACTAATACACACATTCATCTAATGTCACTCTATTTACTACATGCATGTTACGAACTTTATTTACCCATGAAGTTGCAAAGCATGTCAAAGCATTGCCTTTCTGAAGTCCCCCACACTACCAAGCCGAAAGCCTACATCCTAAGTAGCCCGCAGTTCAATCCAGGCTGATGGAGCAGCTACTGAATTGAACTGAAGAGAGGACCCCCCCAACCCCAACACGCCATCCTACTGCCCATCTCTCACCTGTGGTCCTTGGATTCCAATAACACCCTGAGGCCCGGGTGGGCCAGGGGGGCCGGGAGGACCTGGTGGGCCCTGGATCACACAAAGACATGATGACAAATGACATCACACATTCAGAGTCAAACACAGTTGAAGAAATCTGTGATTTTCAGAGAAAATTTTGCTGCAGAATGACAGAAAGCTTGTAGACAAATCCCAAGTTATCAGTCAGGACGGGTGGTTGACAGATCAGACCTGAGGCCCAGGCTGCCATGCGCTTATTGTAGCTCCTGGAGCTCCCTGGAAGGCAAACGTAGTCAAAATCAGAGCAGCACCGGTGCTTGCACAAACAGAGTATACAGAAAGCGCACAGTGTGAAGTTAACAATAATAACAACAAATTTGGGAAATAACTTGGCATGAATGTTTTTCTCAATATGTCCCCTGTGGAGTCATAATAAACCCTCAGAGGATGTGTTTAAAAAGTCAATGTGTATTCACACTCCTGTTGAGGGGCAACAACTCTCTAGATTAAACTCACTGCATGCCAACATGTCTCTATTTCAGTTTGTTTGTTTGTTTGTGTGTGTGTGTGTGCACATGTACTCACAGGTCCGCCTACGCCCGTGTGCACTGGGATGCAGTTGCACTCTCCAGGTTCACCCTAAAATATACATCAAAAAAAGGAGCCGTGAAAAGGCTAAAGTGAAACTCTTTGCACAATTTTAAGCACAGGCTGCAAAAGCGAGTCCTCATTCAACTTTAAAACGACTCTGGTTACTGTAAGAAAGTCAGAACTCTTTGAGCTTTTGTGCAGTTTTGCTAAATCCTGAAATCTCATGCATCACAAAGACGCTAAGAACTGCAGGGGATGAAATGCTTTGAATGTTTTTTAGACTACTTTATGAAGTTAAAGGCATAGTTCAGATTACTTGGTGTAGGGTTGTGTGAGGTACTTATTGATTGTCAGTGTATTGGCTACAGTAGATGTGCAGCACGCCCCCAGTGAGGAGAAGCAGAGAGGGGCACCAGCACAGAAGCTGAGCGATGCACTGCTGTGGAGAGGTTCAGCAGCAAAAGGTATTTTAGACACTACTAACAATCAAACTGATCGAGCCAGTAACTCCTGTGTTCTGCAAGGTCAAATTACTGATGCCTGTGGAGTTTGGTTAGTTTGGAGAGAGTTAAATTTGGCTTAGATAACGGCAGTTTCCTGTTATAAACGCTGTCTGATGGCAAGGTAAAGTGGTGAAAATATTCTGCATACAGCATACACCTAACTGATAAAAATAGATTTTTTAGGTGAACCTTTTTTAAGTGGCTAAAATTCCTTTTGCTTGCTTCACAATCGCTTCAGACTTTGTATGAATAGACTGAACAAAGATTCTGAATCCTCAGCAAACTGTTACCTATTTTGCTCATCCCCCCCACCCCTCCTTCTATAACTGTAGGCTCCTGTCCCACATCTCACACCCCTCCCGACCCGTAAGCGGTGCCTCCACCGCTTCTTCATCTCTCCCACCCTCTCTGTGACAGTCTGGACTGGTGGCTCTGATGAATGCGGTAATTAATAGTCTCACACACTCTCCCTCGTAAGGCCCCTGAAACTCCTCTCATCTGCCAGCAACAGTACACTCGTCACCTCTGCTGCTACTCTATCCGTGCCCGGAGGCAGGTGTGCACATGTGTGTGTGTGTGTGTCAGCGCATGCATGTGTGCGTGTGTGCACGAGGCGAGTGAGGGGTAGGGGGGGCTGTTGAACCATCTCTTGCGATTACCATCTGTTCCACCCCCTTATATTCAAACCCCTCCAGATCCCGTCATCCAAACAAAACGGTAGACTTACCTTGTCCCCCTTAGCTCCATCAAAACCCTGCAAGAGAAGAAGACAGCACACACACACACACACAGGAAGAAACACACACACAAACACTTAGTTACTCTTGCTTTGTTGTTCCAGAAGAAAGCTCACAGGGGCAGTGAGCTGAGCGCAGATCAGGGGACAGAGGATGAGATGGGAGCAGACATCGCCTCTGTTATGGATCGAGGCAGACATCCTTGGTTACAAATGATGCCTAAATCAAGGACAATTCCCAAAGAAGCTAAAAGAAAATTAAAAACTCTGAACAGACGCTAACACAGAGGCAACAACTCAAGTTTGCAGCTGAAATTTCTTTAACATCTCTTCAAATTGTTAATGCACATGTACAATAACATGCAAATGTTAAAGACAGTAAAGGGACGGGACAACTCACAGGTCGGCCATCGGCTCCTGGCAATCCTTGAGATCCCGTGGCTCCGTCTCTTCCCTGTGGATTAAAAAGCAAATAGGAAACAGTGTTTGACAATATAATAGCATGACATTGTATGCACATCCAAAAAGATGCATTTATGTCCTACCGGGGGCCCTGCTACTCCGATGCCAGCAGGTCCCTGTGGTCCTGGAGGCCCGGCATCTCCATTGGAGCCCTGTGAACAAGAAACACTTGGTTTCATTGCTTTAAACAAAATGAGGTTCATTGGATTGGTTGTGTCAAAATTATTAATTTTTAAACCTGATTAAATCATGGTTTAACTTTAAATTATGTCACACCAAACTATAAATAATATAAATAATCAAGTACCTAAAATAAAATTGAGGGACAAACTCAACCCAGTTGAATTTTATGATGCAACACGCTCAGCAATTCTTAGAGTTGTATAACTGAGCTAATGCCACAACACAAGTAAATTTAAATGTAGGCCTGCCGTTGGGGAGGGGCAAGCAGCGATGAACTTGGATTTACTAAACTGTTAAATCTACTTGTCTTTTTTGTTTTTAACTAATTTTAAACCTAGTCTAGCTAAACTCTTGATTTTAATTTTAGATTAAATCAATCTTTGTTGGTGCAACCCAGTTAAAGTTGGGCTTTCACCTCTTTATTTTATGATACCTTTTCCCCTGCAGGTCCAACAGGTCCAGGCGATCCTCTGCCGCCAGGAGGTCCCTGTACAAAACATAGATAAGACCCAAATCTAAATATGCACTATAGAAAAAGTAAGACATTAGAAATATGAGGACAACTTACTACAAGTCCTGGGAGCCCTCTTGGTCCCTCTTCACCCTATGAAATAAATAAAGAGACAAAACAACAAGAAATGCAGGAGGTTTAGGTGGTCGGGTGAGGAAACAAAGAGTGGAGATTTAAGTGAGGAGGCCTGACTGTAAGTGATGTTTCACAGTGGAGTAATAGGGAAGGTCTGGCTTTCCCATGTCAAGAAAGCAATGAAGACTCAACAACAAATCAAAGGATTTGAGAGAGAACGGTCCCAGATGATTTTTAGATGGTTATTTACAACCTTGTGACTTAGATCTAAGAAGAAGGAAACTCTGATATCACGGGAGGACATGGTGTTCATTACTGAGATCACAGCAGGACCAGATCCACCTAGGGGCTGTGTGTATCTTTTGTACAACAAAGCTGCATCAGATGTCCACATAAAACTTTTTTTATTTATCCAGATGTGCTTTTTAAGGACTCATGAGCCTTACTTGTGGTCCTGGAAGGCCAACTCCTGCAACTCCAGGATCTCCCTACAGGGGGGCACATGGCAACACAGATGAGAATCCATCAGTGATACACGAGTCGACACAATCCTCTGCATGTATTTATAAATGTGATAACACTATAAAATGGACATTCACACCTTGTTTCCTTTAGGACCGGCAGGCCCCTGCACACCTGGTAAGCCTGGTTTTCCCTGAAAAGATAACACGTAAGATGATTATCAGCAGTTCTTATAACACAGACAGCCAGAAGTAAAATAAATAAATAAATAAAGAAATACACAACTCCCTCACATTTCTGCCAGGTTTCCCTTCGCCTGGAAGACCAGGTTCTCCTCTCTCTCCTTTAGGGCCTGGCACGGCTACACCATCACCTACCGAGACGCCCTGAGAAGGACAGCTGGTGCAAGCATCACCCTGAGAAAACACAACAAATCCAAACTATGATCCAGGGACCCTTAAGGACAATTAAGCTAAAGCAAAAGATAGATAAAAAGATAGTTGCCCCATTTAGCAAATTAATTTGTAACCACTGGAAACAGTCACTGGTCTAAAAGTAGCACCAGTGGTATCTAAGATATCAGCTGTAATTTGATGTCTCCATGCATGGGGACACAAAAGACAAATCCAGACAAACTCAAAAAGACCCAACAAGATCTTTATCATAAATGCCTGGTGGAGAGGGATAATAGCTGTGCAGCTGTGCAGAAAACATGGCTTCTTCTTTTATACTGTCAGCCCTTTGGAATTGATGCAATAAATGCCATTATAGCAGTCAGGTGGAAAATAAAGTTCTCTGTACATTCTAGATGGGGGTATTTGATAAAGAGGAATGATTTTCGAGTTTTATATGTATGCATGTTATATTGAACATATTTGCTTATATTTGTACATATGCTTTATGTGGAGTAGATGTGCGTATGTGTTGTTTTGATTTGTCTTGTGTCATGTTTTGTTGTGTCATAAAGATTGTGGCTCATTGTGTTGTCAATGTGGAAATAATATATTATATATACTGAGAAGTCTAAATAAAATCTTATATTCAAAAAAGTTTCTGTACCTTCTGTCCCTTCAAGCCCGTTAGTCCGTCCCGACCAGGCTCTCCGGGCAGTCCTGGGACTCCAGGTGGTCCATCCATTCCCTCCTTTCCTTGATCTCCTTGTTCACCCTGGTAACATTAAAATAGAACGATGAGAGACCCTGACATTTAACTCTGCGTACTGTAGCTCTCGGTATCCTCTGGATTTCTTGACCACTAATAGTGCTATGGAGGACAACGGGGTTATGCACTTGAAGTTGTGTCGCACTATTCTAGACGTGAGCTGCTCGAAAATGGCAGACCTTAATTTCCTACAGATTCTTTTCAGTAAAAATCCCCTGTTATTTTGTCATTTAAAAACTGTTATCATGAAGTAGCCAAAATCAGGAAATGTTGGGTTTTCATCAGCCGCACTTAACACAACTCAGAGCTGAAAGTGAACATGAAACATTAAAATAAAGCAGATACCTGTAAGTACAAACAGAGAAAATTTAAATTTCAAACCACAGAGATTCAGTAAGAAGCTCTACAAGTACTGAGAGCTAAACACACAGAGATGTTCAAAAACCTCTTTCTCTTTGGACTCCTGCACAAACACGAATTGAGTCTCGTAATGCATGCTTGTTTGAGGAGACAAGGGGGTTCGTCACGAGTTGGCTACCACAGACAAGTTGTCACCACAACCTGTTTGGGGGCAGGTTGGGCACGCTATTGCAGATATGATCCATCTAGGGCGGTACTAGTGCTCAGATTTTTGGGGCTGATGCTGATATTATGGAGTTAAAAAAAAACTGATTTACTGATACAGATTATATATAGCTGTGCAAGGCCAATATTGCAATATGGGCTGACTGATATATTGGTTTGGCTCTACTTGGCACAGCTTGATGTGTTACAATGCAAAATGCAAATGCAAATCAGTGTGCCGTGAACTGACTCCGAAAGTGCCAATGGAAAGCATTAGAAGGTTGCATGCAAGTAAAGAGGGATATGAATATTGCTTAAAATATTTTTAAAAAAAACAGCTTTGCAAATGTTTGATGAAGAAAGAACATGTTTGTTGAACCTCATGGATACATACAGTTTTCTGTGAAAAACATTAAATGTAAACATAACTTTTGTTTGTTGACAAGAAAACTCCACAGGGAGTCTTTAATTTCCCTCTGCAATCTGTTATGTAGCTGCGTTGCTGATATGAAACGAAAGCATTTTTCTTTCATTATTTCTGGCTGATTTGAGCTTCTGTGTTGTATTATGAGATTTATCCTAACTCTCAAATGCTGATAATGGCATCAGCCTCAAAAATCCTGTGTCGGTCCAACTCTGTTTTGAAGTCCAAGCAAAGCGATTGTGGGGGAGCTTCAGTGTAATTTTAAGCAGTCTGGCTCAGTTCTTGGGAGATTTATTTCCCAGTTTTTTGGGGGTTAAGTGATGTGAACGATCCAAAAGACAGACCTGGTGACCTGAAACCAACCGGAGTGTCTGTGCTCTCGCTTTAATACCATGTGGGGTGATTTCCTGCAGACATCCCTGGTCCCAGTAGATGTCAAGTTAGTTAGGAAAGTCTGACTCAGTCTCCAAAGGTCACCGGTGACTCCAAATAGTCTATTTCCTCCAGGTTAGGACCATTTTGAGTATGTGGACACTTGAGTTATTTAAAAACCGCACAGAATGCCCAAGAGACATTGATTAATTGTTTTTTATTTCTCAGTTGACGTCAAGGCCGTTTAAAGGAACAGTATGTTAGAATTCCACGTCCAAAAATCAGTCCAGCAGTCCAAATAGTGAGTTGGAGCCAGGGACGTTATATTAATTAGGTTCAAATCCTATTTAATATATGATCTATGGTTAAAGGAAGTTGTTTCCCCCTGCTCCCATCCCCAGACTAGAGGCTCAGGCAGGCTGCAGGAAGACTGCTGGAGTGCAAGATGAGTGCAACAGTATAATTTAACAATAACAAGTGATAATAAGCCCAAACCCTGTAATCTGATCAGCTGTTTATAGCTTTGTCTGTTAGTGTAAAGTTAAGCCCGTTATCCAGAAACAAAAGCCCACTGCTCTGAAAATAAATGAATACATCATACATATACAGAACAGTTTTTTACCGACAAAATGTATGAGAAACTTCAACAGGAAACTTGCCTTATCTCCTCGTGCACCAGCAAGTCCTGGTGGGCCCTGTGTAAGCAAACAGAAGGTGATGTACAAATGCATGCAGATACATGATGCACATGTAGGTGTGCAGCTCATACACACACCCATACTCAAATACATGCACAGTCATCCTAAAGCGTCTCTACCCAGTCAGGTAAAAATAACTGTTGACATAACGCTAACCACAGAGGCACACAGCATGTAATTGGTAGGGGTGACAGAAGCCAACAGAGATTTATTACACTTAGTAACAATTCTGTGGTAAGAGGAGAATCCCTGCATATCTTATTTGTACAATAAGCATTATGGTTGATTCCCCCTCGGGGGGGGATCTTTCAGCATCTTCTACTTCTCACTCATCCAGATGCTGCTTAATCTCTTTCACCGTGGCAACAAAATAAGATGGCAAGAGGCTGTTTTGGTTTTGTGGAATTTGTATGAAGATAAAGGCAGATCATTCCGACAGCGCTGGTGTATGCAGTACACTTCTGCTCTTTAACTAGCATTTGGGTATACTCTTTTAAAAGGGCCAGAAATGGAAAAAAGTAAAGTGCCAAGGGGTTGGACGTTAACATTTCCTGTGCCTGGCCTGCAAAGTTAGGAAATTAATTGTGCAAAACAATGCACCTTTTTATTTTCTTCTCCACTTTATTAGGTTTCAAAATTGGAAAAGAAACATGATGTACAGAAGTACAGGAAAAAAACAAAACAACGCACGTGTGCCTGTGCTGAATCAGTGTCTTATTAGAGGAGGTTGTTTAAAACAATGTGAATCTCTCTTCTGTTTGACTCTGGTGAAGATGCACCTGGTGTTGAAACATTCGTCTTTTAAGTTTGTGGTCTTCAATCTGTGTGCTCCAGTATATTTTGGAAACAGCCTCAGTTAAATACTGATAATTAATACCTCTATATGACCTTCATAAGTTAACAAGATAATCTGAAAGAAGATCAACTGTATCTATATATTTATTATTCGTGCATGCCAGGGTCGGATCCTCCTTGATATCAGATAAAATGAGAATGTAATTATATTTTTACGGCAAAGATACATTAAATAGTATCTTAGCCAGTTAAAAGGAAGCAGGAGGAGATTTTTATTTAGATCTGTTTATTTTGGGTGTAATATTTGGGGTAATTACTCTAGAGACACAACCACTTTTATCCACAGGAGACTTCAAAATCAACAAAATATGAATGTTCCTTCAAGTAACTTTAAACAGCATGAGTTGAAATGTTTTAATAAAATACGTGTCTCAGTGCTTAACACCAGACATAATTACTGAAGGAGCCCCCTCTCTCACTGGAAGAACTTATTTATTTCTATCATATAATGTTTCTGGTCCTACAGGTGCTCAGTCATAAGCTACTGTTCCAAGTTTTCAGCAAAGTTTTACTGTTGCATTCAGTTTTTAAAGAGCAAATGCACAATCGTCAGTATAAAAAAACAATAAAATACAATAAAAGCATAATAACAGTATCATAAAACAAATAGTAGCAATGTGTACAGCGTACAATCTAAATCTTTCTGTAAGATCCTCCAGGAATTCAATAACTGAATAAAGCGAGTTATCAATGCAAAATAGAAATAAAAACACAACAACCCTAAACTGTGAAGGAACTGGTTGTTTAGGTCTTCAGAGAGCATCATACCGCCCTCTACAGGAGGGAATAATAAAGTCTTGAGAGGCCTTAACCTTTGATCATGGGAAATCTGAACAAGCTGAATGAATCTGACAGTTCCCACTGTGTGTTTCTCTGTAGTGTTGTGAGTGCAAGGATAGCATCAGTCATTTTTCTAACCCCTTTGACCAATCTCGCTGGTTCGCCTCTGTTGCAAGCAAGGCAACCACTTCAAACAGATTTAAGGATTCTAAGATAAATCAAGTCCCTAATTCCAAAAAAGCAGCCTAAAAAAATAATTTGATTTAGCTTCTAGATATTCTTGTGCCGGCCAGTTTTTTTTCTCACAGAACAATCTCACCTGTTTGCCTTCAGCTCCGAGACCTGGAGGTCCGGGTGGACCTGGAGAGCCTGGTTCGCCAGGCTCGCCTCTCACTCCCTCTGGCATTTTGATGCCGGCTGGTCCGCTACCCACCTCGGCCGGCTGGCACAAACCACACTCGCCCTGGGGGGAGGGCAGGGAGTCAGGAAGGTTAGTTTGCATGATAATCAAGCTAAAGGATGCCAAAAGTAATACATACGTCTCTGCTTACCTTCTCACCCTTAAGGCCAGGAAGACCAAGTCCAGGCAGCCCCTGCTCTCCCTGTCAGAGGACAAATATAATATTAAAGAGGCATGGAATTAAATGATATTGTGTTATCAGAAAATATGCAACGCACCCGTGAGAGGCCTGTGCATGCAACTGCATAAATCAAGTGGAAAATGGAATGGAAAATGTCCCAAAGAGGAACTTTTAGGAAAAAATTACAATCAGGTTTAAAAGGTGTAGCTAAAAATAATACTAATTACAGGTCCAGTGAGTAAGATTTACAAGGATTTATTGGCAAAATATGGCATAAATGAAATCTAATAATTATAAGTATGTTTCCATTAGCATATAATCATCTAAGAATAAGAATCATTGTGTTACACTATGTTTCGACAGCTACCCAGAATGGACAGACCAAACACGGGCTCTTTCACATTTTGCAAATTTCACGGCCGCAGTAGATTCTCCTGCATGCCTGGAAGCGGACAGTGAGATGAGGTGTTTGTAATCTGCAAGCTCACAGCTAGATGCCACTAAATCCTACACGCTGGTCCTTTAAATCTTGTCTTGAGACAGTTTCTTATGAGTGAGGCTTTGCCTGTATTGCTGCCATATAATATGATGTCATGGACTAATGTGATAGATTTGGCATAAACAGTGTTATTATGATGGAAAACAACAGGTTCTGACAAGCCTGTTTGTTAGTGCTGCAACTTACTATTATTTTAAGTGTTAATTAATCTGTTGATTCATTTCTCAATTAATTAATCACATCACACACATAATGTCACAGTCTTGTTAACATACGTAATTTACCTCCATGTGCTCCACATGTTTGAACCTATTTGTTTGAACTAAGTCTTTCCTGTGATGATTATTTTCATTATCAGTCAATATGTCGATCATTTTCTCCACTAATCAATTAGTCGTTTGGACCATACAATGTCAAAAAATGTTGTTCAGTGTTTCCCATAGCTCAGGATGACGCCCTCAAATGTCTATAAATGTCTAAAATATTCACATTTAAGAGGCTGAAATCATTATTGGATTATTATTAATAGTTGGCCCTTAATTTAATAATCAATTAATCGATTAATCGTTGCAGGTCTAAAATTTACTAATATAATATCCAGAATGAAGAGACTTGTACATTTTATTTGTGTGGACTAACAGTAGTATTTTATATATATAACAACATTAATGTTACACTAGTGTTACTTGTATGAGGGGGCTTCTTCGGATTTTTAGACACGAAGGTCATTTCTTCCAAACAAAAAAGGCTAATTTTGAGTAGCATGGGTTAACTTTAATACCACTCTTTCTCCCTGGAATTCCATGAATCATTAGATAGCTAACTAGCCAGAGCCGACACATGTCAAAGAGCGGCATGTGGTACAAAAACACTGTGAGTGCTGCATACAAGTTTACCTCTACACAAGATTTTTACTGGTTTCTAGTTGGGCTGAATGATAGGCAAAAATATCATACTGTGATTATTTTTGACAGATAATGTGATTGCAAAACGAGTCACTATTTTAGTGGGAATGGTAACAAAAAATAGATATGTCATTTTTGCTGCGGTCTGTACAAAATAAGCATGTTCTGGAGAATATGATTTGAAAGCTGGGGTGTCTCTGAAGCACCACAATACTTCACTGGTGTGGTATGCTATGACAAATTTTACTTGTATTAAAAAAAGCAGCTCCTGCAATTTCAAGATTGCCAAATTTTGATAATGTTTCAATCAACTGTTCAGCCCTAGCTTCTAGCATATTGTTTTATATCAAAACACTGAAAAGGTCCAAGTAGAAGCTAAGACTAAGAGTTGACAACCCTGCTGCACATGTATTCTTGATTCTTTGTAAAGGGGTAACTCATCTATAGCTTGTACATAATTGAAGAACTGCAGAACATAACTGACAAACCCTGACTACAGGAAAAACAACAGTGGCCCTTCCTTACTTAAAAACCATTTAGGATTAAATCCTATCCTTTTACCTTTGTGCCTCTTTGTCCATCCTTGCCACCTGGCCCTCTTGGTCCAGGTTTTCCCTGTCATGTGGACACATTTCAATTAACAACATCACCAAATGAGG
>JAJHUR010140477.1:2161-13178 GCA_027495735.1 Lutjanus campechanus | reverse complement strand
TATTGTGTTATCAGAAAATATGCAACGCACCCGTGAGAGGCCTGTGCATGCAACTGCATAAATCAAGTGGAAAATGGAATGGAAAATGTCCCAAAGAGGAACTTTTAGGAAAAAATTACAATCAGGTTTAAAAGGTGTAGCTAAAAATAATACTAATTACAGGTCCAGTGAGTAAGATTTACAAGGATTTATTGGCAAAATATGGCATAAATGAAATCTAATAATTATAAGTATGCTTCCATTAGCATATAATCATCTAAGAATAAGAATCATTGTGTTACACTATGTTTCGACAGCTACCCAGAATGGACAGACCAAACACGGGCTCTTTCACATTTTGCAAATTTCACGGCCGCAGTAGATTCTCCTGCATGCCTGGAAGCGGACAGTGAGATGAGGTGTTTGTAATCTGCAAGCTCACAGCTAGATGCCACTAAATCCTACACGCTGGTCCTTTAAATCTTGTCTTGAGACAAGATTTGTTTGAACTAAGTCTTTCCTGTGATGATTATTTTCATTATCAGTCAATATGTCGATCATTTTCTCCACTAATCAATTAGTTGTTTGGACCATACAATGTCAAAAAATGTCGTTCAGTGTTTCCCATAGCTCAGGATGACGCCCTCAAATGTCTATAAATGTCTAAAATATTCACATTTAAGAGGCTGAAATCATTACTGGATTATCAAAATAGTTGGCCCTTGATTTAATAATCAATTAATCGATTAATCGTTGCAGGTCTAATATTTACTAATATAATATCCAGAATGAAGGGACTTGTACATTTTATTTGTGTGGACTAACAGTAGTATTTTATATATATAACAGCATTAATGTTACACTAATGTTACTTGTGTGAGGGGGCTTCTGTGCCTCTACATATACTGTGGATTTTTAGCCACAAAGGTCATTTCTTCCAAACAAAAAAACTTAACTTAACTTTAATACCACTCTTTCTCCCTGGAATTCCATGAATCATTAGATAGCTAACTAGCCAGAGCCGACACATGTCAAAGAGCGGCATGTGGTACAAAAACACTGTGAGTGCTGCATACAAGTTTACCTCTACACAAGATTTTTACTGGTTTCTAGTTGGGCTGAATGATAGGCAAAAATATCATACTGTGATTATTTTTGACAGATAATGTGATTGCAAAACGAGTCACTATTTTAGTGGGAATGGTAACAAAAAATAGATATGTCATTTTTGCTGCGGTCTGTACAAAATAAGCATGTTCTGGAGAATATGATTTGAAAGCTGGGGTGTCTCTGAAGCACCACAATACTTCACTGGTGTGGTATGCTATGACAAATTTTACTTGTATCAAAAAAAGCAGCTCCTGCAATTTCAAGATTGCCAAATTTTGATAATGTTTCAATCAACTGTTCAGCCCTAGCTTCTAGCATATTGTTTTATATCAAAACACTGAAAAGGTCCAAGTAGAAGCTAAGACTAAGAGTTGACAACCCTGCTGCACATGTATTCTTGATTCTTTGTAAAGGGGTAACTCATCTATAGCTTGTACATAATTGAAGAACTGCAGAACATAACTGACAAACCCTGACTACAGGAAAAACAACAGTGGCCCTTCCTTACTTAAAAACCATTTAGGATTAAATCCTATCCTTTTACCTTTGTGCCTCTTTGTCCATCCTTGCCACCTGGCCCTCTTGGTCCAGGTTTTCCCTGTCATGTGGACACATTTCAATTAACAACATCACCAAATGAGGCTGTGACGTGAACCATTTCTGTTCCAAAGAACTGAATGTGAACTTACCGGCTTACCATCAGCTCCTTTGCTGCCTGCGCTACCCTGCAGACAAATTTTTTAAAAAATTACTACGGTATCTGAATTACACAAATTGATAAAAATGGATGGGCCTTTTAAATTGGTAATTCACATTTCATAGTAAGGAGCACCCTACAGGCAGCCATGTCAAATGATTCTGCTTTTTCACTACCTAAGCTCTTCACTAATAAGTTCCCTGCTGAGTAAAATCCCTATGGCAGTCAGTTTTGGGCCCTAAAATTAGCACACCGCTGTGATTATCTTCCTCATGAAGTCTATTAAGAGGCCCATTCAGCAACCTACTGAGTGAGTTCTCCTTTTGTAAGCCTAGTCTGCTATTGAGGTCACCTAGTCTCAGCCCTGTTTCTTTTTATGTTACTTACCTTCTCTCCTCTAAGGCCAGGTGATCCTACATCTCCTGGTTCCCCCTGCGGAGCAGAAAAAGTGAACGATGCATCATTTTAATGAAGGTGCTTATCACTGCTCACATAAGCTCACAAACGCACCTACATTTGCAAATTCAGAAATATACATATAGTCAAAAAGCCAGTTTTCTTCTGCCAAGTGTGTTTTATATAAGAATATATAGTTTCCTTTCAGCACGACCAAAGTCTTCCAACAATAACAAGATAAGATTGTTTGTTATTGTTTTCACCTTGGCTCTGTTTGTGAGGATTTCAAACTGCTCTGCTTTTTATTCAGCGCTGGAATCACATTAATTCTTTCTAGAAAACACTTACTTTCTCTCCACTCAGACCAGTTCCAGGTTCTCCCTTCTCACCCTTCTGCTTCAGGGTTTGGCTCATGACACCGGGTAGAAGGTTAGCGGGTATCTCTCCAAGGGTGGGGCACACAGAGCACGGCTCTCCCTAAAGCCCATAGACAGATGAAAGGTAAGTCAAAGATAGTCACCTAATAATTATCTGTGCAAGGCAAGCCTAGTCAAGTGCTGCTTCAGAAGGTCCAGACTTGAAAAGAGTAACGTGCCAAGGGAGCTAACATTTACATTTTCCACGTCTGACCTGTAAACTTAGGAATTTAAATCTGTTGGCACCTTCTCGTTTTTTTTCTCTTCACTTTTTAAGTTTTTATAATTGACCCCATCGTTAGTCCTGCCCATTTTTGGATCCTCAGTCAACTTTCTCCTTTCCTGTTTCCTGTAGATATGCTATGTGCCTATTTTGAAAAGGCTACAAAATTTTGAAGATGGTAAAAGGATGCTGCTGGGGGAGGCATTAGCTAGTTAGCTAGGGTTTTGCTACATCAATCATTAGCAAGCTATCTGATAGCTAACGATGGCAAAACAATACATATAACCAATGAATGAGGCAATGAGCCTCAGTAAAAAACCTAGAATATTAGCAGAAACCATATATTGGGCGGGGGAGCGGGGAGCAATTTTTACTCTTCAATTACCTTTTAAAAGTTTGGGGGGTGATTATAATAACACATTTGTATACCTGTGTTATCAGCAGGCATTGCTAAATTTAGATTTTGAAGGCTTTTAACACATTTTTTAATTGTTCAATTCTTGGCTTAAACAAGGGCATTTTCTGGCACAGCGCAAGTTTAAAAATGATAGAAATTAAAACTTTTCATAAATTACAAATAATATAAATCCTTAAAAATACATTTAAATTGGAATTAGAATGTGGTATGGTAAGACATGATTTGTCCCAATTCTTAAGAATGGGTAATTTAAAAATGATTAAACGGCCAGAATGAGATCACTAAAGGGCCGGATTTGGCCCCCAGGCCACCAGCTGGATGGGCCCTGACATACGACCTCATTCTAAGAAAGTAAACTAACATGGTTAGAAACGTTCTGGTAGTCTAAGACTGGTGCTAATGCTACAAAAAAGATTATGTGCACAGCTTAAGCAATAAATATAATGTTTAGTGCAGTAATTAGGGTACTCCATCTTGCTGACAGCAGAATAAAGTAGTCTAAGCAAGAAATTGTTTAACCTCAAGCCTAATAAAGACACAGAGCTGACCTTTTCTCCTTTGGCACCATCTGATCCCGATTCTCCCTGCGGAATACAAAAAACATCCAAGAAGTCAAATTAGTTTCCAGCTCACCCTGGTGAACATGTTTGCTTTGAGATGTTACAACATGGCATCAGAGGCATACTGGCAACGTGTGAGCGGGTAGCTGTGGGTGCAGGTTCATGCACATATGAATGTAGACCTACTGAAGTGGTCATGTGTAGGAGTGCTATGTGTGTGTGTGTGTGTGTGTGTGTGTGTGTGTGTGTGTGTGTGTGTGTGAGCACTTTGGTTTCTTTTTGTTTTTCATGGAGTTCAGTTCAGCCAGTTTGCCTGCATCTGCTTTAGGAGACAGCCTTCTGCAGTGCTGATGTTAGCATATCTGAATGTGTAGGAATGCAGATGAGCGTGTATAGGTCACGCTTCCACAGAATATGAATGAACCATAAGCTGTAAATGAATGAAGCGGAACTTCATACCTTCTGTCCTGCCTTGCCATCTGCACCTTGAGGCCCCTGGTAAATACGGGGAAAGAAAAGAGAAGGGATGAGCCAGAAGTAACTCTTTTGTTAGTTCAACTTTGTTGGAGTGAGGTCATATCTCCCCTCTCCCTCCTTCTCCTTCTGCCCTAACCAGGTATGACAGATGGATGCTGACATTATTGGAAATCGTTGCACAGAGAATCTCATAAGGCTCTAGATTTATACCCCCCCCCCCCACACACACACAAATCATTTCCCATTTCACCTGCTAGGGTAAGTGGGGAAGATGCAGAATGAACAGAAAGAGAAACATAATGCACGGTATGTTGAACCTGACTCAATGGAGAGACGCGTTAAGATTATATTAAGAAAATGACCTTGGAGCACTGGTGAGCGGGCAAAGCCCCCCCCCCCCCAAAAAAAAAAAAAAAAAATGGAGCAAAGTGCCCACTTGGATATGGCAGATAAAACATAATAAAGTGTCCTCTATGGTGGCCCAGTGTCCAAGACAATGTCATAATGTGGTGGCCTTCTAATGGACAAAATATGAAAAAGTTCCCTCTAAGGTGCCTTCTAGTGGACAAAACGTGAAAAAGTACAGTCTAGGTTCCCTTCCAGTGGACAAAATAAGAAAAGGTGCTTTCTATGGTGCTTTTTAGTGGACAAAACTTGAAAAAGTGGTTTCTAGGGTGCCCTTCTGGATGCCCTTCTAGGAGAGATAAAGTGAAAAAGTTCCCCCTAGGGTGCCCTTCCTGTGGACAAAACATCCCTCCTCCCAGTAGAGAAAATGTCATGCAATGTTATAAGCTGTCTTATGTGCTAGTTGGCCTCTATGTGCTTCTAAATGGTTAAATATATAGCTGTACTAAGATCACAGTATTTAATTAAACCAGGGTCTGGTTTTAATACATCAGGACTCACCACATACAGCTGGTACCCGTTTTTAGTTTTTTTGCCCCTGCCCCTCAGAAAACCTGATTCCGCCAGTACCTTGAAGAATGAACTTTCTGACAGGGAATCAGGCTCTCTCTTCTTGAGCTACCACAACGGCATGAGAATTACAAGGACAAATACAACCCCAAGGTAAAAGTAAACGCCATACCTTCCCTCAGAATGATAAGAAAAAATAAAATACACTATCAAGCAAGCGCTCAAGGTTCAATCGTCAGCTTCAGCTCCGACTGTGTCTACGACTCCCTAATAAAACATGTAGCAAGATCGTAAAAATGTTAAACTGAGCACTCAGGGCAGGTTCAGAATACATTACTGTGTGACATGACGGTCAAAGTGTTGTACTCACAGGCAGTCCTCTGTCTCCTATCCCTGGTAATCCAGGCTCTCCTTTAAGACCCGGCTTCCCTTGCAGAGCCACTGTGTTTCCCATGTCTGCAGGCAGCACGGGGCACACTTCGCATGGGTCACCCTGAAGATTGAACACAAGTCAAACATGCATGTGGATGAGAGAGCACACAGGCATACAGATAAAGAGATTATAGACAGTGTTTATGGGTACCTTCTCTCCTTTAGACCCTGCTGGTCCTCTTGGTCCCTATGAAAACAGCAGAATCCCTGTCAAACACTGTTGCATCAGCTCACAGTTTGACTACTGTATGATGGAATCTCATGCATATATTAGTGAATAAAAATCAATGTTTAAAAGAGTCTCTCACTGGATCTCCTGGCGATCCATTTTCTCCTCCAGGTCCTGTATCTCCCTGTGAACACATGTCACTGCATTTGTCTGAGGAATATTGTTAAAGTTAACCTGAAAACCCTCCTCAAAAACACATTTGTTTTTCACTTGTCTACCATGTCATTCTGGGTTATTCTAGCCTAAGGATGGTAAGAAACAAACAGAAGATTATTCAATTCTTCATCTAAAGTGAAAACATAAAACCACAGAACACCACAATTGAGTTATGATGTTAATATGCTTGTCTAGATCAATTGTTCCCCCATCAGATGAGCTCAAGCACTCTTTCATCATCCACCTCACCCACCGAATATGTTCTAATGACTGCGTTATAAAATGGATGTTATTGAGCACTATTAACTATACAAAAGTGGATACTGGATAATGTACATTAGTCCCAAGTTTGCACTTTTGCAACAACCACTTGAAGAAGAAGTAGCTGGATGTTGCAAGAGTTTATCCATAACTATTCTAATTCTTTATTCATTACTTAGCTAACTATTTATCCATTAATTTTAGCTAACTGTTTCAATTGTTTATTTATTACTTCTAGCTAACTATTTCAACCATTCATCTATTATTTTTTTGTTATCATCTATTACTTTTAGCTTTCGGCTAACCATTTTAAAATTTTATCAGTTACTTTAAGCTAACCATTTCAACTCTTTATTCATTAGCTAACTATTTTCATTACTAACTACTCATTACTAACTACTGTCATTAGTTTTCACTAACTCTGAGCTATTTCAGCTGTTTATGCATTACTGTTAGCTAACTATTTCAACTGTTTATCTACTTTTTTAGCTGTCTATTACAACTGTTACTGTTACAACCATTACTTTTAAGCTATTTTAATTTTTTGTTTATTACTGTTCATCACAACTGTTTCAACTGTTTATCCATTACTTGTAACTAATTTCAACTGTTTATGCATTACTGTTAGCTAACTATTTCAAATGTTTATCCTTTGCTTTTAGCCAACTATTTTAATGGTTTATTCATTAATTTCAGCTAACTATACTATTACTATTACTTTTAGCTAACTATTTGAACTGTTTATTTATTAGCTAACTATTTTAACTAACATTAGTTTTCTCTAACTTTGAGCTATTTCAACTGTTTATATATTACTTTTTAATTATTTTCATCTGTTTATGCATTACCGTTAGCTAACTATTTCAACTGTTTATCTATTTTTTTAGCTAACTATATTTATTAATTTTAGCTAGTTATTACTCTTAGCTAACTATTTCAACTGTTTATTCATTAGCTAACTATTTTAATATTATTCATTAGGTTACTGGTTAGGCTATTGTATATTGGCCTACTAAAGATTAGCATCAAACCCATCTGTAAAAATGAAATGTTTTTCTTTAAAACCATTTTTTAGATTCCATTAATTGCATGTCCCCCCCAAGCAACTGCAGAAGTAACCTTAGATTTCACCAGTCTAGAGGACTTTTAAATACCTTTTAAAGTCCTGTGCATAAGGGTAAACCTACCTTGTCTCCTTTTGGACCACCCGGTTCACCAGGAGGACCCTGATAAAAAAAAAAGTACATAAATCTTTCAAATGCTTTTCTAAGATGCTTTTAGGCCTCTGTCAAGGACAATGAATGCTGCACCAACAGTAGGAGTTCTGCCAAATCCTGCCCTGCAATTCTGAGAGCAGCGTCTAATAAAAGTACTTTTTGGTCACACTGAGACCATCTGTAAGACGGGTGTAAGGACATTAAGGTAATCAGTGAAATGACACTATTCAGTAGTGGATATAGGCTCTTTTCTTAAATTAAAAAAACACACTTACAGGCAGACCTGGTTTTCCAACCCCTGGTAGGCCTGGAAGTCCGGGCTTCCCTGGCTCCCCAGCCAACCCTTCAGGACCCACCACACCTGGTTTACCCTGTGAAAACAAGTTCAACACAGCTCTATTAGATCCAAACTGAACTGATGGATTGCGACAGACAGGTTGATGATAGAAACTCCTAGACTTAATGCTGACAGACCTTCTGTCCCTTGGGGCCGACTACACAGACGGACCCTGCTCGACCCTGGGAAAGGGTGACAGACAGAGAAGGAAGTGACAACATCAGCATGGATCAGTGACATCATCAGTGTCGGCCCAGAATAATCAAGCAACATCTACAGAAATCTATCTTCACAATGTCTTCATAAATTGTTCAAAGACACTTGTTGATTTCCCTCATTTGTTCGACATTTTACAATTGGAAATAGAAAGAGGGAGCATTGCGGAGTCAGTAAGATGTATTATCTTCAGCGGTGCATATGCAATATTTTCTGCCTGCCTGATTCAAGTCACATCAACAAGCACATTCATATGCACAATGTCAGATGGATGGGAGGCTTAAGAAAATCTATCCTCCGCCAAATCCATCTGTCCACGACAAGCACTTAGCCTGGTGAACAGCTAAATGTGAGAGCGTCTGATGCCGAAAAACCAGGGGAATATCTCCGAGCACACACACGTTGTAATTTGTTCCTCAAAACTTTTCATGCGTCTACAGGATCACAGCACTGAACAGGGAAGATTATAAGGTTTAAGTCTTCCTGAATAGGCGCCTGCCTGTGTGAGAGACGAACAGAACAGTCAATGAGGCAGCATTGATTGTGCAAGCTTTGTTGCTCTAGCCTAATCTAACAGGCATTAACAGGCCGACTTAACGCCACGGGAGAGAGGAGGGGGGAGAGCAGATATCAATGGGAGTCTGAGCTTAAAGAGTAATACCGTATAAGTTTACTGAATATCCGCTCTTAGCCTGATAAAACTGGCTGTAAGTGCATGTGTGAATGTGTTTGTGTGGGTGTTTTAGTGTGTTTGTGAGTGCACTCTCAATTTAAGCATTTGTGGTATTGAATATATGTAATTCGAGCTAAGTGTTTGGCTTAACCTCAAAGCAAATTTAATGCCTGAAAGACACTGATTCCAGTGGTGTGAGGTGGCCCCAGTAGATGCTATTTACTAGTTATGAAGCACACACACACACACAAACACACACACATGCGCACATACTGTATTTTACCAACAATGTGTTGGATTTCACAGTTGAATGCTATTGTACTGGGAAAGTACAGGGGTCGAAAAGAAATCTGTATGAAACATGGATAGCGCTCTGATGGTCAAAGTCGTCATATGACAAATACAGACTTAACACTGGACAATATCAACATATGACCCAGTACTTTACTCTAGACCACAGCTCAGTGACATGTATTAGACTATGTTTTGAATATGTCTCTTAACATTTACATTGTCCTTGGTGTGACTGTCTTTTTTTTTAACCTTTTGTCCTGTATTGTTGACTGTTATTAGTGTTTGACTATGTCTTTTTACTAGGGGTGTAATGATTCACTCAAAATCCGATGCATCGGACCTTCAGGTGTTAGATATGAGTGCATCGGTTCGGACGGCCTGTATCGGTAAAAAGCTGAACATGATTTGGACAAAAATCGATTCAGCTCTAGCGTATCGATACATCTCATAAGGACGCGCATGTTGTTTAATTTTCAATGAAGTGCCGTTTTAACTTCTCTGTTCCTCCGTTTTCTCTCTCCTCCTGCCTCTGCCTGCACCGCTCTCGCTGAATGCCTGCTGCCTCACACAAAACAAGCGCTTCTCCTCCCTCTCCTGTGTCTCCTCTTCATCTGCTCAAAACAGCGACAGAAACATTGTACCGCGTCGCACCACCAAACTTTCAGAACGTGCAGGTGTAGAATAAGTTTGTGTTTTATAAGAAAGATGAGAGACACTGCTGCAAATAATTTATGTAAAACGTGTCTGACAGCAGAGAACAGAGACACGAGTCTGACCCACAGAGACGTCATGTCACTGAGAGAGCAGGTAACACGGAGCATCACTGTTCAAACACACTAATCAAAACCACAGCACTCTTCATATGAAGCAGAGCAGCACATCATCTTACTGCAAATATACTAATATTTTAAACAGTTTCAAGTTTGTTCAGATTCTCATTTAGGCTACAGTATCTCATTTACACATGAGATTCATAAGATGTTAACACCACTGTAATGTCTCCTTCTCTCTGTCTCTACTGTCACTATATTTAGTAAAAATATCTGGATGCCTTTTTAGCTAACTAATAGCACTCTACAAATGTAGCATAAATGTAAAGATTCACACATTGCATTTTCTTGTATTGCATCATATCGAATCCTATTATGGCAGAGCTGAATCGTAACGAACCGAATCGTTGGTCATTTAAAAATTTGTAAGATATATCGTATCGTTGAACATGTATCGAGATACGTATCGAATCGGTCTCAGTCAGTGAGATACACACCCCTACTTTTTACCCTTTGTGCTGTATTGTCCACTGTGGTATATGTAAAACTTTGACCAGTTGACCCTTCACTAAGCTCCTCCCTCCTTAGTTACTGTTGTTATGCCTGTCAAGCTTTCCATTCACACAGTGCACATATGCTGTTTAGAGTGATAACGGTGGCAGATTCAACATCAAAACTGGGAGTCATCGTTGGAACACAGGGTCTTAGATTCCTCAGAGAAGTAAAGTGACACAAGCCTCACCTGACAACTGTGACTTCTGTCGACTAAAACAATGACTCTCACTGGCAGATTCCATAAGAACAGCTAGCTAATGTAAGCTAATGCTAATGTTTAAAGTCCTGGAGTCAGCTTAAAAGTCTGTCTCCAGCTGACTACTTAATGTTTCCACCTGACACACTGTAAAACAAGAGTCATGTTAAGTATGTGACTGAGGTTAAAGCTACATCACAGCTAACACTAGTCGAACGGTGAAATACGGCACATATGTATACAAAAGACTACAGAAATAAAGTTAATACCACTGGAAAGTTGGAGTCGTTTTTGTATTGCCCATCTCTTATGTCATTTTCGTCTTGTTACATTGTTTTTGTTTTGTTATGTCTTTTTATACTGTTTTCGTCTTACATTAAAATTAAAGTACTTCGTCTGTTTGGAAGATATATGGAGTACAAAGTACAGACTTTTGTGTTAAAATGTAGGGAGTAGTATTTGTACTTAGTTACTTTATAATCTCAGGCCG